>SJXQ01003637.1:40038-82876 GCA_006408695.1 Aepyceros melampus | reverse complement strand
GGGGTTTTGGAGGGAGGGGACACATATATGCCTATGGCCGATTCATGTTGATGTATGGCAGAGGCTGTCACAATATTGAAATTATCCTCCAATTAAAATAAGCCAATAATTTTTTTTAAAAAAACTACCATCCCATGGACAGAAGAGCCTGGTGGGCTACAGGCCATGGGTTTGCAAAGAGTCAGACATGACTGAGCAACTGAGCACACACGCACCTATATAAGCATCTACTATCCCAGTTCCAACAACATAGCACATGGCGGGGATGGACACACTGACAAAAATGCTTGTCATTCAAAATTCGTCCACACGAAAGAAGAGGCCATCCCAAGGTCTGTAGTAGCTACACTTCCTCCTGGAAGGTAGCTTCCCTTAATGGCAGTAAGTCCATTTCATCCAAATGGAAGTCAATCCATGAGGTTCCTTTCCCGGCTCTCGCCCTCCTGAGTGCTCCCCATCCTCTGCATCAGCTTTTGAATCTAAAACAGAGGAGAGCTCTTGAGCACTTCTCACAAGGACAGATGGAACGTGCTGTCACACCACTGATTGCCAAAACACCACCTCACATGTGGATAGTTTTCCAACAAGGTCTTTCATATTAGCTTATCTGACCCTCATCCTCCTCCTTTGAGCCCAATATTCTCTCAACACTTTTCAATGGTGTGAAGCTTTATTGGCATAAAATACAGTCCTAGTACATTTTACCCTGGGCTGCTTTGCTGTGATGCACACTCTCACAGGTAGAAGTGAGGTGAAAGTCACTCAGTTGGGTCCGATTCTTTGAGACCCCATAGACTACACAGTCCATGGAATTCTCCAGGCCTTTCCCTTCTCCAGAGTAGGCAGCCTTTCCCTTCTCCAGAGGATCTTCCCAACCCAGGGATCAAACCCAGATCTCCCAAATTGTAGGTGAATTCTTTACCAACTGAGCCACCAGGGAACTCCCATGGGTAGAAAGCAAAATTTGAAACCAGAGAGCCTGGCTCCATCCAATTATGGACTCTCACTTACCAGCTCTATGGCTCAGTTTTGTTTTGTTTTTCTGTTTGTTTTTTTTTTTAATTTTTTAATTCAAGGATAATCACTTTACAGAGTTGTGTTGGTTTCTGCCAAACCTCAACATGAATCAGTACAGCTCAGTTTGTGACATCATTTTCTGCGGGACCATCTCCTCGTATGACCGACTGGTTCATACGAAGCAGGACCAGTACTTCCGGTGCTACTTTGTCCCCTGCTCTTAAAAGGATCCAGCGGGATAAAAACATCCAAAAGCATTCTGTAACGCGATGTCCTAGCTTCTTCCCAGAAATGATCAACACGCCTCTCAGCTGCTGAATGTTTCTGACCAAAGTCAAACTTCTAGAAAACACAAATTAGATTACATCAATGATATTGTTAAACTAAGGACTGCACTTTTATTCTTCAACCAATATCTGATGAGTTCTAAATTAACTTGACTTAAAGTGATTCAACAAAAACTGCTTATATTCTCTTTTCGTATCATGGTTTCTCATTGTTTAGCCATAATTCAAGTGTAACCACACTCATCTTAGGCCAAGAAAAGCAATGGAATGAAACAATTCAAAACCACACACTGTTCAATTGTTCTGTACTTTTCTCTCACAGGACACCACAAAATTGGAATGATGGGAGAATGTCTAGGGACCACTAGCCATATTTTTTTCTACAACTAAATAATGTATAAATATATTCTCCATTTAAAAGTCCCCCAAAATACCAAAATATAGAGAAAATTAAAAAAAACTACCCATCTTCACTCCCCAAAAGTAGTTACCCATTGGTCTGTCTGGTGTGCATTCTGCTAGACTTCTTTCTGTAAATCAACTATATGCATTTAAGTACAGAAATGTCTTACTCTGTTTTGTTACATAATTGAGATCATACTTTAAGAGTTGTCCTACAACCTGGTTTTTTGACTTTTTGTAGATTTTCCCACGTCATGCATTCCGACCCACATCATTCTTTCAGGTAGTGTAGGGTTTTCTGTTAGGTAAGTACCTCAAACTTAACCTTGGTGGTGGAAATTTAATGGTTCTTGACTTCCAAAATTACAAAACTTTGTTAAACTTTAAAATTTTTAAATCTCCATTTGATTGCCTTTCTCCAAATTTCACCTGAAAACCACTTCCAGTAGAGTTCTACTATTCTCTTTCAATAGAGTCTTTTTAAGAAGAGGCAGGTTATACTCAATGCTGAATCTTTCAAACTGCATTCCTTATTCAGTGCTACCAGCATTTGTTCAGCCAGCCCTACGTTTCACCTGCAGAGAGAATGGGCCACTACCTACTAACATGGGCTTTCCATGTTAAGCCATTACAAACTTTAGCCTCACACACACACATATACACACACTTTCTCTCTCTCTCTCTCTCTCTCTCTCTCTCTCACACACACACACACACACACACACACAATGCTAAGACAAAAGAAAGAAGGTTTGCATGTGAAAATCATTGCAAGCAATAAGAACTGTCTACCCAGTTAAGCATGATCTTGGGTTCTATAAAAGGACTAGATAGAATGATATTGCTAAATCTTCTGTAAGAGCAAAACTATATTCACTTGGAATTTTCAAATTCAAATATTTGTTGATTGTCCACTATATGCTCAGAGGGCTCAAAGGCAGTATGAGATCCAACCTCTGCCTTCTAGAACCAACAAAACTGTCAAAGAGGGGAGGTTTATAGGACTAAAACAAGTAACTGCTACCACAAAGTAGTCCATGATTGAGTGAGCAAAGGAGTGGTTCAAGCAATAGTGCTCTGAGAGGAGCTCTCAGGAATAATAAATCAAGGGAAGTAACACCAAACAAGTCACTCTGAAAAGGGGCCTCAGCACTGTACAGAGGGCTTGAAACATGGAGTCAATCAATGAGGGCTATTTGTTACATGACCATCAAATAGTAATTTTGAGTCTAAGACACTCCGGGACAAATCAGTCTAAGCATAAGTGCATATCTGGTGATGCTCCAATAGGTAAAAACCAAAAAGGCTTAATACAGACTCAGAGCTTTATCCAGAATCTCTCAACCCCTACCACTTCTGCAGGCCATACAGGCTACAAAGTACTTCTCTGCAAAGCCTTCCTGGCAGGATCAGAATTTAAGTTTTAGGCACTCTTCCTCTCCTAAAGGCTGACTGTGTGTAAATACACTCAGACACCATCACTGAGTATCTACTATATGTCTGTTGATTGAGTTAAGAACAGATTGAGATTATACGTGGTTCTTACCTTGAAAGCATTCACAAGTGCCTGAACAACTGAACCCACCTCCTCAGCTAGTCAATGGTACAGCCTAAATGCATTTAAAAAAAAAAAAAAAAAAAAAGGATAACAGGAGAATGTACACAAGAATATTTCTGTAGGCCAATACAAAGAGGATGTCTTGTGTTCACTTTATAGTGTTGAGACTTTGTATCTACAGGGCCTAGTCATTTCTTTCGAGTCTGTGGTCATAAATGTTGCCTATATATCCCTTTTAACCCACTCCAGTATTCTTGCTTGGAGAATCTCATGGACTGAGGAGCCTGGTGGGCTGCAGTCCATGGGGTCACAGAGAGTTGGACACAACTGAGTGACTTTACTTACTTACTTACTTATGGAGCTTTCAAATAAGTTCCATTTTTTTTTTCTCCATTCATCACAAAAATAGTCTCAATCTAAGTCCCAAACTGCCAACCTCTCCCCTCAACAACGACTGAAAAAATAAAGGAGGGAAGGAAGTAAAAAGGATGAAAAAGTGGGAAGATCCCCTGGAGAAGGAAATGGCAACCCACTCCAGTATTCTTGCTTGGAGAATCTCATGGACTGAGGAGCCTGGTGGGCTGCAGTCCATGGGGTCACAGAGAGTTGGACACAACTGAGTGACTTTACTTACTTACTTACTTATGGAGCTTTCAAATAAGTTCCATTTTTTTTTTCTCCATTCATCACAAAAATAGTCTCAATCTAAGTCCCAAACTGCCAACCTCTCCCCTCAACAACGACTGAAAAAATAAAGGAGGGAAGGAAGTAAAAAGGATGAAAAAGAAAGGAAAAAAATTTTACAGTAGGTATGAGAAAAAGAGAATTGCTATATCATGTCAAGTCCAAGTTTGTACAGAGCACATGGTGAAAAATATGTGTGTGCCTATGAAATCACTTCAGCCGTGTCTGGCTCTTTGTGACCCCGTGGACTGTAGCCCACCAGGCTCCTCCGTCCATGGGATTCTCCAGGCAAGAATACTGGAGTGGGTTGCCATGCCCTTTTCCAGAGGATCTCCCGACCCAGGGAGCAAACCCATGTCTCTTACATCTCCTGCATTGACTGGTATGTTCTTTACCACTAGGGCCATCTGGGAACTCACTATACTGTATTTGAATGACTCCCACAGAAGCACCAAAGGCACAGCAACATTCAGAAATACTAGAGGGGAAAATCAAGAGAAGCAAGACATTGCTGTCTCTCAGCAGAGGTCAAGAAAACAGCGACAAAACTTCTTTAGGTTACTTGCCATCAATTGTGGGTCTTGTATAATAGCTGATCTTTTTCCCCTAAGAATAGACCTTTGTTCTCATATAGTACTGCACTCTTGAATGTTTCAGTACTAGTTACGACACTTAAGAAAGGCACAAAACACTACAGTTGTCAAATTCAAAGAAGGAATCAATTCTTAAATCTTTTCTAAGGAGTCACAAATCTATCAATAAAATGTGTTTGGAAAACAAATATTTTCCTGCCTCTGCTGTTTTTACTTTTAGTAGCGTTACTGAGCGACTTCACTTTCTCTTTCACCTTCATGCATTGGAGAAGGAAACGGCAACCCACTCCAGTGTTCTTGCCTGGAGAATCCCAGGGACGGGGGAGCCTGGTGGGCTGACATCTACAGGGTCGCACAGAGTTGAACGCGACTGAAGCGACTTAGCAGCAGCAGCAGCAGCATTAATTTAAAAAGGTACCATTTCAGCAATATTTTTCTCAAAAATTGAGACTCATTAACTCACTTGCATTCAAGCCATGCTGCTCCACTCCTTATTTTTTTTAGAAATATCTACTCAAGGGAGCATGTGCTCATTAAAAATATCTCATAGCATAAACATTCTCACTAGAAGCTTCAGTGCATGTGATGTCTTCAGGGCTGACTCCATTTGTGTCCATGTCCACCTGTGCAAATGTCCAAATGATAGCTGATAAGCAAAATATAAATCACCACAAAAGAATCACAGAGAAAAACCTGGAGCTTAATTACATGCCCCAGAGCAGCACCTCCAAAAACACAAAAGATATGATTTTTGTGATAGTTCTGGAACTCAATGATCAAACTCTCTATAATACTGTAATAAAAGATAATACTTGATTCATACAAAATTGACATCCTTTCCAAGTAAACTTAGTTTCCCACTGCTTTCCTTTAGATATTGTATACCAGTAATGCACAGAAATGCAATGGCTGCCTTTCCACTCCTGAAATGCACCCAGCCCCCTCCCTTCTCAAGCTTTTGCACAGACCATTCCCTCTGTCTAGAACATTCTATACACTCTTTTCACCACATTAAATCCAATTCACCTCCTGGATCTCAATTTAAAAGGCCCTTGTCCAGAACAGCCTGTCCTCACCAACCCTCCCACTGCCCCTCTAGATGAGATTGCCCTGTTATGTAGGTTCTGGTAGTTTCCTGTGCTTTTCCCTTAGAGCACTTATCAGTTTGTAGAGTAATTCTATGTCTGTGTGTGTTCTTTGATTAATATCCACCAGACTGTAAGCCCTGTCAGGCCAGAGACTATGGCTGTTTTAGTTTCACTGGATTCTTGGAGCCTAACACAATGGCTAGAATGTAGTAGGCACTTAATTTGCTAAATAAATTTAGTAAGCAAAGTTTATCGTGTCCTGCCACCCTGCCATATAAATGGTCAGACCAAATAAAGATGGAAAGGGAAAACAGTCTGTTCTGAAAACTGCCCGATAACTTGGCTTGACACAGTGCTAGTAAGTTGATTCTTTTCAACAAATTTAGTTTATCTTGGTCTATGTTATTGTCATGACCCTGACAAAGAATGAGTTTAGTCCTAAGGATAGCATGACATGATAGAATGATTAGGTTTGGCAGTGTAGTTCAGCGAATCCCAAAGAGCAGTGGCTTAAACAAGATAGTTGTGTATTTCTCTCTCATTGAAAACAAGTCTAAATACAAATTTATCCAGGACTACTTCAGTGCTCTATAGTGAGAAAGACCTGGTTCCATCTATCTTGCTGCAAACTCTCCTCAGCATCTACTTCATGCTTCTACTTCACAACCCATCAAGGCTGCTAAAATCCAACCACCCCATCCAATTCCAGGTATTAGGAAAAAAGAATGAGGTAAAAAATGGTGACGTTCCTCCTTTCTAGAAATTTCACACATAAGTCCCTTAGTCAGAATGTAGTCCCACAGCCACACCTAGCAGCAAGGGTAGCTAGACCATACGACCTTTATTCCAGAAGTTTATATTACTTAAAAAGAAAGGAAGGCTAGATACTGAGGGACAATTAGCAGTTTCTGCCACAAAGTGCAAATACATTTAAACGAATCTCATCTGCTGTTCTGGTAACAGCAGGTCTCTCTTCAGGTGAATGTTATCTGAGCAAGTAAGACCGATGAAACGGGAGGAGGAAGCCTGTATGTCCACAAACGGGAAGCATCAATAATTTGAGCCTTGATGTGAACCGACAAGTAAGTCTCCACGTAGGATAAACAAGTATGACCATCACATGAGTTCTAAAATGTGATTTTAGTTCTTCATAAATGTCTGTACCATTGACATTGTCCCAGAGTCAGACATACAGTTTCATGTTTTATATCCTGCCAATTCCACTGCAGACCTGTTTGCTTCACTCTTCGGACTAAAAGTCTTTGGGAGTTTCAGTGTCTGTATGGATTTCAGATCTTGAATAAGAGATGAAAATGTGAACAGGGGAACACTCATGCAAAAACCAAGGTGTCCTACATCTGAGCCAGCAGCGGGGAGAAACTTCCTCTGCTGCCAAAGACTGGGCCCTAAGGGAGGAGGCAGTGAGACCACCGAAGATGACCCCAGTGCTGCCAACAGGAACGTGGAGATCTGGAAGATCAAGCAGCTCATTAAGAGCTTGGAGGTAGCCCACAGCAAAGGCCCAAGCGTGGTATCATTGATCATTCCTCCCCAAGACCAGATTTCACGACTGCAAAAATGTTACCAGATGAATTTGAAAGTGCCTCTAACATTCAGTTACTAGCAAACTGTCTCTCAGTGCTGGAAGCCATTACATGTGTACAACAATGACTCAAGCTTCAAAACAAAGTACCTTCAAAAGGGGCTGATGGTTTACTATGGTACAACTGTAATAGAAGAAGGAAAGGAAAAGAAAGTCAACACTGACCCTGAACCCTTCCAAACAATTACTACATTGTTGTATGTGTGTGACAACAAATTCCATCCAGAGGCTCTTACAGCACGACTTCCGGATGACAGCTAGTCGGTGTCATTGTAGTGAATAGTAGTGGTGACTTTTTGACACACTCCAAGGAAATACCAGAGAAGTCCTGCACGAATTCACTGAGGATCTCCCAAAGAAACACTGTAGAGGAGATCAACCAACCTTGCATCTTGCCCTTTCAAGTATGGAAAGTGATGTAACTATGTTCAGAAAGTAGCTGAGACTACTGGGCAGACTGCACACAGCATATGAGATGTTAGTTCCCTCACCGGGGATCAAGCCCATCTTTCTGCGGTGGATGTACAGAGTCTCAGCCGCTGGACCCAGCACAGTGACCCATTTACATGACATCCTCAGCTTAGACTGCGGAAGAAGAAATATATGTGGTGAGTATTGGGAGAGAAAAAAAATCTGTTAAATGCTTCTCAAATGGTCTCAATGTGGGAGAGCTTTTCATTTTTCTGCTAATCTCTCAAACACATTCCCTTATAATATATGCATTTGGTATAGTATGACTTCTACATTCCTAAAATACCAATTGAATTGTTAGTTATGGAAGAAAACTTACATAGAAATATATACTCAAGAGGTGAGTCACACCAGACTGGTACCTTCTTTTAAAGAAAAAAAAAAGAGTTGTTTAGACTTCAACTACTAAGCTCGAGGTATTTCAGAAATGAAGAAGCAGCAGATTTTCCTGGCAGTCCAGTGGTTAAGACTCCTCACTTTCACTGCAGGGGTCCCAGGTTTGATCCCTGGTCAGGAAACTAGATCCCACATGCTGCGTGACAAAAAGAAAGAAAGAAATTAAGTGGAAGAACTGGGCAATAAGCAAGATAGGAATTTCCAAAGTTGCTCTAAAAACAGCAAGCTAGTGACACCAGTGATAGTTGCTAGCTAGACGCGTCAAATAAATCTTTACAAAATTGCTAGAGATTCAGACTTACTTGTTCCTAGCTAGCCTCTCTCTTGGGGAGGCAACTTTGTGCCCAGTTTAGACTTAGTGTGGCTACAGCAGTCTTTAAAGCAAGTTTTTTTGATTAACCACAGCAGCATGTGGTAATGTTTTACTGTGGATGAAACATCATCTCAGAAAGACAGATCCGCGGACAGGATATGCTGCATAATAACCTCACAATTTTATGGCCCATTCTCCACTACCACCACCCCAACACACACCCATCTTCTCTTAAAAGTAATTGTCTGCTCTTTGCAGTCCAGAAATTCTACAACAAGCCAGCCTGTGATCAAAGACCTCTCCATCAGCTTTCCCTGGATACATAATCCACAGCTGGCAAAGACTCAGAAACACCCTATTGACAATTTGATTTTTTGGACTGGAAGTATGCAAAATCTTGCTATGCAGCCCACAACCATCATGCATTTGAAGATTATTCCTCCTTTTCAAGAAAGATATTTTCTTTATAAATCTCGGTCCTGTTTCTGAGGTGTACCAAGACCTCAGGCCTGAAAAATTAGAGGGAAATTTCTCATAACCAGGGCAGACTGTCAGAAAAGCTCATGATTTAAACGGAGAAAAGGAAAATAGAATTAAATTTGTCAGTGTGTGACAATGCTAATAGGCATTATACACAAACACACACGGTGCTAGGAGTCAAATAAGTTTAGGAAACACTAACTGGAAGATTTCTTTTCTTGCAGACCTTCTCAGAGCCTTTAATATTGTCAATATGCATTATGGATCTCTAAGAGGGGCATGGAAGACAGATCTTCTACTTCAACTCTTATTCATCTTACAGGTAAATGCTCTGTACAATATACATGGCAAAAGCCAGAATGGAAAGAAATGTATCAAGATTAAACATGGCTATCTCTGGGTATTAAAGTTTATAGGTAATTTTAATTCTCTATATTCTAAACTCCCTATCATGAATTTTTATTGCTATTATAATCTAAAAAAAAGGATGAGAAAATAAAAAATAACTCTTGAATCTATATCAATATCTTTAAAATAAGAAGTAACTGAAAGTGGGATATTTTCTTTCTCATAAGAAATAGAGGTGTTTATTGTTTTAAGATTTTCTGTATACCTCCAGTATGCCAGGTTCTGATGTAGAAAGGATTTATTTTGATAATTCACTACATAGTACCAGTGGCCTGAAAGAGGAAAAGAAACTCTTAAAGATCTTCCCACCATGTACTAATAAATAAACTAAAGCCTACAAATGTAATAACAATACTCATATAATATTAATCTGAAAAACACATATTTACACTATTGTGTTTTCCCCTTAATCATTTAAAAGATCTCCTTTTAGTAAAACTTCTTGATTTACCTTTTAATAGCACCCTATACATAAAAACTTACACTAGAAATCAAATTTTATCAATAGACCCTTAAACTCTGCTATTCATTCCTTTATCAAATTATTAAATGCTATTACATGCTAGGAAATATGTAATTATTCTTGGAGAATTTCATGAAAGCAGGTCTTTCTACATGCTAGTTATTTTAGCAGGTTATTATCTATTTGAATGCAATACTATTTACAAAATTAGAAAGAGAAAAATTAGCATAAAGAAACTAAAGTTGCAGCAGACTTATGTAGCAAATATTTTATGATATCTGTTGCTTTGTCTTATTTTCAGTTTGATAATCACAGTAACATGGACTACCCAGAAAAGTAAAATCAAGTTCTAATTCTGGCCAAAACATTTTCAGTGTGCTTGGTCCTAAGGCTTCCTACATTTCCAGTTATGCCAGGTTTCTCAAAAGAGACAGGAGGAGCCAGACATCAAAGTCCATCTTTAGCAATTCTATAAACCACTTTCTTATTAAGGCATCCCTGTCCCAGTTACAACCACAGGGACTAGATTAAAGTCTAGTCACTCTCCAAGTTCACCATGAACAAAAGAACATTTCTCCTAAACCCTTCAGGCTTTCTTCCCATGTAGTATTTTCAGAGAGTTCTGGGAATGACCCCTTCCTCTCAGTTGGGGGGCAGGTCAAGAATGGACACAGGATACTCTGACAAAGGCAGACTTTGAGCCAGGCCTATCCCAGGAGGCAAAGAACATACTTCTATTCAGTCATCTCCCAAAATGAGAGTAAAAAAATCTCTAGGTATTCTCTCTGCAACTCAAAGGGGAGAAACCCAGGGAAATTATGTCACCTGGAAGCCCCATTGTGGAAATTTCAAGTCCACCAGGCTAACCACAGTCAGATGGAAGGGTCACAAATAGGTATAAGCCTTTGCTTTAAGACCTCAGTAAAGAGGCCTAAATTTTGTGACTAGCCAAATGAGCAGCAAATTTATTTGCTTGGGGAAATTACATTGCCCTGCTCTAATTAGAGCTCTGCTGGAACAAGTTTCTAGAAAGCGTTGAGATATCGTATTTCACTGAGCAAGAGTTTTAATGACTAAAGTGGGCCCACAAAATCATATTAGAAAAGCCATTAGAGGAATAAATTTCCACAAATCAAACCAAAGCAAAATAAAAATAAACTAAGTCTACCATTTTTTAGTATTTATTATATACATATGTTCACCAAATATACAATATGTTTCTAGTTCACTCTGAATTGTCTTAAGATGTCAATAGCAGCAAGAAGACTGTAACACTAGCTCCAAAGGATTCCTAGAGAGCCTAAGAAACAAGGAATACAGTGCCTCAGAAATACAGCTTTAAGACCAAAAAAATGTTTTATAAGTAAAAGAAACTTGGAGCACAACTCTAAATTCTGTATTTGTTGAATCAGTGTTAATAACTTCAAGCTCGTTGGGCTTTCTAAAACCAACATGCTAAAACAAATAAATGGAGGCCAAGAAAACATACATAGAGGAAATATTTGTGGGCCCAAAACATGAGTTTAAAATCAAATAGCATTACGAATAAGCACAGAACTATTGTTATGTCACCCAAGAATAAAGACATAAAATGACCTATGTATAAAAGTTCCCAGTCATTGACATCATATTCCAAGACAAAAATAGCAAAATAACTAAATTCTTCTCACACATGGGAGCCACACCTTAAACATGCAAAGAAATTCAAACCAACTTAGGTGGCTATAAATGACAGAGGAAGCAGCTGCTGTTAAAAAAGGTTTGGGGTTTCTTAATAGCTCATGTCAGTAGCCACTTAAAAAAATAGGGCAATTTTTAAAATGGTTAGACACAACTCTCTTAAGCAACTATCCCTGGCGAAATAGGAAAGCTGAGACCAATTTGTACACTGAGGAATACAATGGTATTAGGAGAAAATTGCTTCCCACTCTCTTACTAATTTAGCAAGTAAGAATGTATCAGCCTCAGATTGGTCAGTATCTAAGCAGCAGGCATTTTTTGTTTCCTCCCCTGCCTTTCTGAAGAATTTAGAATGCATTTAATATTACCTGTTAACAATCATTTATATCCATTGCTGCCAGGCATATGTCTGGATAGAGCTGGGATAGAATACCCATGCGCTGTGTCTCATGTTAGTTGAAACTGTTGTTGAGGAGATAGAAAAATGGAGGATGGAAAAAATCACACATGTGCAGAGACTATTTACTATTCACTTTCTACCCTCAACAAATCTAATGCCCAGCTTTGGTTTGCCAATTTCTGAAAGAGAGCCATCTCTACATCTCAAGCTGCTGCTAAGTTACTTCAGTCGTGTCCAACTCTGTGTGACCCCATAGACCGCAGCCTACCAGGCTCCCCTGTCCCTGAGATTCTCCAGGCAAGAACACTGGAGTGGGTTGCCATTTCCTTCTCCAATGCATGAAAGTGAAAAGTGAAAGTGAAGTCGCTCAGTCGTGTCTGACTCTTCACGACCCCATGGACTGCAGCCTACCAGGATCCTCTGCCCATGGGATTTTCCAGGCAAGAGTACTGGAGTGGGGTGCCATCGTTCTCCAACATCTCAAGCAGTGAATGCAAATTGTCTCTTCAGTAATCCCCTTGATCTAGAGAGGTGATGACTCCATTTCTGGTTAAAATACATGAATAGGTGGGGGACTCTGTGGATAGCCAGTTTGAAAGCTGGCTACAGGTTGGCTACATACACTGCTCATTTTAAGAAAGTATCTGAAAATTTCCAATTACAAAGAAGATTAACTCAAGGGTGCTCATTTATACCTTACAGAGTAAAGACACTGTTTGCTATAATGTTTATCAGGTCAAGAGGAAGAAGAAACTTGAGAGCAAAGCTGTTTGTGAGGTTATTTTTCCTAAGAGTAGTAGAAACTGCTGGACTGTCCCATGAGACTCACCAGATGATTCTGCATGCATTACTCTAGTCAGGAGGTGGCTGGAGCCTTCGTAACTCATTGTGACTCCTAAGGACACTGGCGTATCTTTACATTCCGGGAAAATTAAAAGTATCGAGGCTGGTCAAATCAAAGTTGTACCTAAATTCTCCTAGGAACATTCCAAAACCTAAGAAAGCAGGAGAAATAAAATATATATAGTCCCTAATTACGGCACTCAGATATCATGCAACCTCTTCAATCTCACTGAAATGAAAATAGAAAACAGGGGAAAAATGGGAAAGGGGAGGAGTATTTTGGATTCTTCCTCAATGCTCCATTCCTACTGTTCTATTCCTACTAGTTGGCCCCGAACCAGAAAATAACATCAGAAATGTGAACACAACACAGCACATGAGCCCTGATAAAGGTCAGGCTTTGATGAAGGTAAAAGAAGGAAGAGGCAAAATATAAGAGTCCAGTTATAAGCCCATAAATAACTGTGCCCCGCTATGCATAACCCCTACATTCTTAAACCATTCTGTTCAGCCAGCCTACAAAGGCAGCTTGAATTCCCAGGCCCCTGGTGCTGCCAAGTATTCTGCATTTACTGCAATAGTCTCCTCATCACCACCCCTGCCAGTGACGTAGCACCCTAACCTCAAGGTGCTGCCAGACTTGCTTCTGACATGCGTTTTCTTGAGCTCAAATACCTACAGCGGCCCGCCAGTGTCAGGCACCATGCTCAGCACTTTTCATGCATTACCTCCTTTCATCCTCACGACAGGACTATGAGTTATATTCTCATTCTTTCCACTTCACAGAAGAAGAAACTGAGGCACAGAATAGTTTAGTAATTTACCCCAAATTACACAGGTAGGATGTAGCAGAACACTTACACCCTCATTTGCTTTAACATCAACAAAATAAAGTCCAAACTCTCCAGCCTCACCATCAAGCATCTATCTTTCCAGGCTTATTTCCTTTTCTTCCCCTTTGTTTCTCCCTTACTGCCTGGCACAAAACAATGCAGTTCTCTCAACGAATATGTGCTGACTGAATTAAATGTCCAACTTAATGAATGATCAGTCAATTTTTATTTCATTCAAGCATGGTTCCTATTTTCAATGCCATAGGGAAAAAATTGTTTCAGCTTCTGCCCAGGAAATCTAATCTTTGAACATGACTCTAGGCAACAAAGAAATTGCACAAGAACTTGTTAGGTTAATTATTTATCTCCTCACTGTCACCAAGGGCTTCCAGGCAAGGTAGTAGTGACTTGTAGCAGTAGTGTGACAAGTCACACTAGAGTAGGGCAAGGTTGTTGAATATGAGTCCCCAGTCCAGGAAAGAAACTCCTTATGATATACTCTTTTGTTCCTTGAAAGAAAATTTGATAAATCTATCATAGGGTGATCATACTGGCAGTAGCCTTGAGTACTTAGAGCAAAACTGATTGTTTTATATAAATTAGGTTTTGTTTGGTGGCAACAAGTAGGATACAGTAAAACCCAAACTTCATTCATATAGTGCTTTGCAGGATATAAATCACTTACACATAACCTCTGATATCATCCCCACAGCAACATTCTGAGGCTTTATTATTGTCCCCATCTGGCACAGGAGGAAACTGAGATGCAAAAATGATGAGAAAAGTACCCCAAACCACAAAGCAGGCAAAAGACAAGAGCCCCAAGTCTCCTCTGTCAAGTCCAATCTGAGGGTTCCAGGTAGGAAGAGCAGTTATTTTCTCACAGACTTTTCGCTCTACACAGAGCAGCTTCCGTGACAAAGACAGATTCTGCCCAACTCATCCCAAGAATCCAAGCTGAGCAGTGGAGCTTCTCAAGAAGATCCAGGAAACAGCTGACAACAGGGACCTTCTGTCAAGGTTTCTGTGGGCTTAAGACACTAGCTCTGTCAATTGTGCACAATAAGTAATGGTTCTTATTATTTATAAGATCCCTTCTTCCTCCTTATCCCCCTTCTTCCTGCCCACTCCCAAAATACCTGAACAATCCAGAAGCAGAAAAGAAGAAAGTAGTAACATCTACACTCATCACTCCTGGTTTTCTACAAATGCTGAAAGAAGCACAGGGAGCAGAGTCTTATTACCTTAACCTGGGGCGGGGGATGAGGAAGGGAATGGTGAGGTTCATTTTATGTGTCAACTTATAAGATGTGTTTGGATGAGATTAACTTTAAATGGGTGAACTTCGGGTAAAGCAGATTGCCCTCCATAATGCATGTGGGCCTCATGCAATCAGTTGAAGGTCTGAGTAGAACAAAAAGACCAGCCTCCCCAAGCAAGGGGCAGATCTCCACCATACTGCCTTAAGACTGGACCTGCATCCATTCCAGTGAGAGCTGCATCAGCTCACCTGGGTCTCCAGGCCACTGGCCCACATAGCAGATTTTGGACTTCCCATAATCCTGTGAACAAATTCCCTATGAAAAATGCCGTATACATATATACACACATAAAATAGTGTGTGTGTGTGTGTGTGTGTATATATATATATATATAAAATCCCCTGGAGAAGGGATAGGCTACCTTCTCCAGTATTCTTGGGCTTGCTTGGTGGCTCAGAAGTAAAGAATCTGCCTGCAATGCAGGAGACCTGGTTTCAATCCCTGGGCTGGGAAGATCTCCTGGAGGAGGGCATAGCAACCCACTCCAGTATTCTTGCCTAGAGAATCTCCATGGACAGAAGAGCTTGGTGGGCTATGTCCATGGGATCACAAAGAGTTGGACATGACTGACTGAGCAACAAAGCACACAGCATATATATACATGTATATATATACATACACACACACACACACACACACACACACACACACACACATATATATATGTACCTCACTGGTTCTGTTTCTCTGGAAATTCATGACTAACAGGGAGAATACCAATTAGCAATAGTGCAGTATTGTAGGAGCAAATTTTTGCTCACTGATGAAGAAAGACCCCTGAGATGATGAAGAGGAACTCAGAGATAGGATGTAGTGTCCATGTGGAGGAAGTACTGAAGTATAAGTACTTTGTGGAGCTGCTGGAATTGAGAACACCTTTGCTAAGGGAGAACTAACATTTTCAGCTATACAAGGAGAAAGTTTATTATTCTTAAAAATTATATGTGAAAAATGTGGTATAAAGCTCACTTTGGTTATAAAATACCACTAGAAAACACATTTGACAATTTTTATCAAATTAACCTTTTTGAAAGATGACAAGATTCACATTATAAAAGAGGAATAACTTTCCCATTTTGCTTAATGTGTGAAAGAATCAAGAGGCCACCAGCATACTTTTATTAAACAGTATACTGGGAAGCAAAAAAGTTTTTACGACAGAGCAAAGGAAAAATACAACATATTTGTTTCAGATATGTAATTTCAGCAAACACATCTATTAAAATACATAATCTCATCAGCTGTACTAAAGTTTATTTTTAAACAGATATTCAAAATATTTAAGCCCTAATCCTATCACAGCTGCAGCTGGATCATCAATTGTCAAGTTACAGGTTTATATTCATTCTCACCAAAATATCTGCATCATTACAGTATTTATTTTGAGAATATTTTTCATGTGGATAATTAAAAGCATACAAATCCATATACATTTCATTTTTATTATCAAAGTAGTTTTCAAAGATATTTCTAGGCCCAAAATATACAATAGGTATTAAGATCACTGCAGATGGTGATTGCAGCCATGAAATTAAAAGACACTTACTCCTTGGAAGAAAGTTAAGACCAACCTAGATAGCATATTCAAAAGCAGAGACATTACTTTGCCAACTAAGGTCCGTCTAGTCAAGGCTATGGTTTTTCCTGTGGTCATGTATGGATGTGAGAGTTGGACTGTGAAGAAGGCTGAGCGCTGAAGAATTGATGCTTTTGAACTGTGGTGTTGGAGAAGACTCTTGAGAGTTCCTTGGACTGCAAGGAGATCCAACCAGTCCATTCTGAAGGAGATCAGCCCTGGGATTTCTTTGGAAGGAATACTACTAAAGCTGAAACTCCAGTACTTGGGCCACCTCATGCGAAGAGTTGACTCATTGGAAAAGACACTGATGCTGGGAGGGGTTGGGGGCAGGAGGAGAAGGGGACGACAGAGGATGAGATGGCTGGATGGCATCACTGACTCGATGGAGGTGAGTCTGAGTGAACTCCGGGAGTTGGTGATGGACAGGGAGGCCTGGCGTGCTGCGATTCATGGGGTCGCAAAGAGTCGGACACGACTGAGCAACTGAACTGAACTGAAGGTTAAATTTAATGTATTTTTTCTATGATGAAAATTTTGTACCTATAATAAAAGACTAACATAGAATGCTGACTTAGCTCAGAAATTTTCATCTATTCCTGAAAAACAATTTCTTCTGGTGGGATAATTTTAAAATTATCACACTAGACAATGACAACTTATCAGTTAGTTAGGATGTTTTCAGCTGTAAACATTAGAAGACAATTAAAGTTGGGCTGAAGCAATCTATCTGGACATTTATCTCTCTCTTAACAGTATCTTTGAGGTAGGTGGTTCTAGCCTGAGTAGGTCAGTGGCTCTATGATGTCATCCTTTGCTCTTCCATCTCTGGTAGCTGGAGACCACCTCTGATGTTTTTGCAAAGTGGTGGCAAAAGCTCCAAACAACATATTATCACACAAGAATGTCCAAAGTAGGAATACAGGAGGCAGGGAGAGGTAAGGAGACTAGCTCCCCGAACCTCTCTCTTTTTTAAATAAGAGAGAAACATCTTCCCAGAAGCCTCAGTTGACTTTCCAATAGGTCTCGTTGACCAAAATAAAGTCACATGACCTCTTCTAAATTACTTTGTGCCAAAAAAGGGATAGGATTACCATGATTAGCTAAGAAGTTTTCATTCATCCGGTAGGGTTGGGTATAGGGCAGCCAGATGTCTGAACAAAACTGGGGTTCTGTTAACAGGGAAGAAAGCAAGATGGCAATCAAGAGTGACTTCCAAAGATGGATAAGGGAATAAGCTTACTCACAAGCTTATATTGTGAGTGCTTTTAGCACCACTCACCTTATTATGCACTTTTATGCATTCTATCATTTAGTTCTCACCAGTTAGAGGCCATTGTTATCTTCATTTTCCAGATAAGGAAATCAAAGCACAGAGTGGTCATACAGTTTCTTCAGGTAAGTGATAGAACTGGGATTGAAATCCAGACAGTCTGACCTCACAGACAGCAAAGACTTGGTTTGGGTGGCTACAAAAATTTTTACAGCAGCAATGACAACTGAGGTGGCTATAAAATTTTTCTGGAGAGGTATACTAGTAAAAGGAGAACAGTTTTAAAGCCCTTCAAGTTTCAAATAAAAAGCATCTTATTTCATCCATTTTTACTGTATTATGCAAAGAAGGAAGAAAAATTATTACAGGTATAACAAACTTTAGAATGCTCCTTTTAAAATATATAATGCTCCAATAAAATCTATTGCTAAAATTTTTTGTTTTAAAATTCATATATATTACCAACAATATAATAAAACTATTTCTTGATCATTTTTTACATATTATTACAATACATAAATATATACATTTGACTTTGCTTTCTTCCAAATCTTTTTCATTTCCAGTCTTCCTGAATATCATGTAGAATAATGAAAAGAAAATTCCAATTTTATTTGTTGGCCACCTACATAACTTCTAATTTTTCACCATCAGAAATAACACAACAAAGTTTTTTTTTCTTACAGTTTTTTTCTTCTTTAGCTGTCTGTAATAGATTCCAAAGAGTGGGATGGCTGGGTCAAAGGGTCTCACACTTGTATGATTTTTCACATCTACTGCCAATGGGCTCCTAAAAGAACTGAGCTATTAACAGTGCTGCCAGAAATGTATGAATGTACCCATTTTTCTCATGTCACATAAGCTTTGTTTTATTTATATTTGTATTCATTCAGTCAGTTCAGTTCAGTCACTCAGTCGTGTCCGACTAAATAGCCATAAATGGCTTCTATTTTTTTTACTTCCATTTCTTTGATTTGGAGTGGACCATTTCCCTATAGATATATATGCAACTATTTTCTCATGTGAAAACCTGTTCTTATTCTCTGCTCATTAATTTTTCTGGGTCTTAGTGCTGTTGTGATTCACATATTTCAAAACAAGTTGGCTTAATTTCATTTCTGCAAACTGCATGCAGACTGACTGACTAGTTTGTCTAGACTTACACTTGGGTGAACCCAAATTCCAGCTTGTTTCCTCAAACTCCTAGATTAATAACTGAGGCATAACTGTCGGTCTTAGTGATAAAAATATTAACAAGAATGTTTCCACTGCTTATCTTTTTCCCCAAGATACATATTAAGACCGCATACTCAAAAGTTCTAAGAATAATATTTATACATCAGCCCTTGTTTTCATTGTCAACTACACTCTGCAGATAAAGGATTATTCTTTCACTATGGGATAATAGCAATTATAAGATTTCTTTTGTGCTTTTAGGCCAAAATTGCAAGGTGGAAAAAGCAGTATCTTCAGATTTTGTTTTCCTTAAGTATAAAGAAAAAAATCGTCCTCAAAATGACATATACAATAAACTTTTCAATCTTAAGCAAAAAAGGGGGAGGGAAGGATAAACGAGGAATTTGGGATTAATGGATACACACTACTATACGTAAAATAAACAAGGACCTACTGTGTAGCACAGGAACATATATTCAATATCTTGTAATAACCTATGATGGAAAAGAATCTGAAAAAGTGTGTATATATGTGTATGTGTATCTAAATCACTTTGCTGTACACCTGAAATTACAACAATGTAAATCAATTATATTTCATACAAGAAAAAAGAAAAAGCATAAGGCACATTGCTGTAAATACTTTGTTCAACTCTACTACTCTGCCTCTTATCTGCTTCTGTTACCTAAATATTTATTCTCAAACCAGAATCCCTAAGAGAGCCTTGTAAAAATATAGATTCCTGCCCTATGCCCCAAATCTTTGGGGTTGCAGCCTAACAACCTGTACTTTTAAAATATTCCCCAAGTTTTCAAATATTTTAGCTGTAAAAATTCTCACTCTAAACTAAGGCTCTTATCAAGAACCATAAGGCTAATATTTAAATTGATTTTAAATTCTGCTAAGCCAAAGATTTGTATTTACTTTTGTAGTGCTTCCCACCCAGGTGGCGCTAGTGGTAAAGAACCCGCCTGCCAATGCAGGAGACCTAAGAGACTGCAAGTTTGATTCCTGGGCTGGGCAAATCCCCTGGAGAAGGGAATGGCAACCCACTCCAGTGTTCTTGTCTGGAGAATCCCATGGACAGAGGAGCCTGCTGGGCTACAGTCCATGGGGGTCACAAAAAGCAGGACATGACTGAAGCAACTTAGCACACACACTGCTTTGGAAAGCTCTTGAAAGACAATTTAAGCTGTCGATTCATCTTTTACCTAAGAAAGAGCAGAGGCCAGAGACAAACATTTTTTGCTCTCAGCCCTTTGCAAGGTAAGGTAAGGATGTGTGGCACCCAGAATCATCACTGGTACCAATTTACCCTCAAGAGTGCTTCCTGAAGGAAATATTCAGGAAGCATTAGTCCTGTCGCAAAGGCTTTGTTAGTTTTTTGTTTACTTTTTTATAAATAACCAAAATCAACTTGTATAAGGGTAGCACAACCGTGAGTAATTTTATTTTTTCAAACTTTTCCTAAATGTTTCGGGGAAGTTTTTTGGGGGGAGGGGAGTTATTTTTAGGCTTCAGGAGAAACTGAGAGACATAAAAAGCCTTGGTGGCATTCCTCATTTATAAACTGGTGGCTTTTGAATTCTCTTCACTGACAGGCATTATTAGAATCTTATTCAAGACGTCCAAAAGTGCAGCGGATAGTTTATTACTGTCTTCAATAATGCTGATTTCTGCATTACTCTATTAATAAGGGTTATTCTATATGCATATGTTCCACATATGCACGTAATATATATATAAAGAGAAACTTGGATGTATTTGCAAATCAGAAGGATATTAACATAAAAGCCTTCTTCATAAGTCAATGCTTTACTAACTCTCCAAGGGATTTCCACAAAGACATTTAAATCGCAGGAAAGCACTTCAGCTGCGGCCTCAGCTGCATGGAGAGAAGACCCTGTGGTTAGAGTTTTACCTAAAAAAAGACAGCCGTGCGATGTGAAGAGAACTCTGGGGAGACAGGGCAATACTACATGACCCTGCAGTCAACAAGGAAACATGTTAACTGCAGCCTCCTGAACCAGCCTCATTCCAGAAACAACATTAGTAATCAGTCCTGTGTTCCTTGAAAGATTAGTGTTTCTGAGTTCAGCCTCCCCCAGTGGAAGTATTCTTTACCCAATTCTACAATACACAGGCTGCAAATCTTTTGATCTCATTGAACTGTAACAGGCAAAAGCATTCAATACCTTACTCCATAGTTTCATGTTAAGCTTCCAACTGCAGGCTATAATTGGCCAGAAATTTTGATGCTTCTTGAACTATCCTACCAAAGCATCCTAACAGAGGAGCAGATCCCAAGTACAAAATTAAACTACTTTCCCTAGGGAATGTCTTAAGAATTCTTGTATATGTCCCATCTTAGTTCCTGTTATATTTATGCATTTGCTTTGATAACAAATAATATTTCTTCTAAAACTCTAGGATAAATGGATATTACTGAAGGAGGAAGTAGGTATATTACAGCACTTCATATACCCAAGAGGGTGCACACCCATCAGATTATCTGCCTTATTCAAAATGCTTTCCTTTCCAACTGCAAACCACATCCACAAAGCAAGTTCCTGAGAGCTATTTGTACAACATGCTGCCCCAGGCCCTCACTGTGTTAACTGAACTAGAAGGCCCCTGATCACTAGACCAGGAGGTTCCCCATCCAGTGAAGGTGAGGAGATGGAGAGCAAGACCTCTCTCTCTCTTTGGCTGGACCTGTAGCCATGTGTTCGCCCCTATGTAATCCGAGGAGTGAAGAAAGGCAGTCTTCAGAAAGGGACTAAGTGAAGAAGATACTCAGAAGCAGAGGTGAGAAGTAGAATGGAATGCCACCTGGGTCTCTGATATATCCAGTCTGGGGTGGGGAGCTGCCCTTCCTGGAGCTGGGCTCCACCAATTTGGAAGCTCTACTCTCAGAGTGATTCACCTCAGCACACCACAAGGAACTCTAGTTGGCAAAACATGAGCTAAAGCAATGAAAAAGGCAACCCAGGGCCTCAAGCACCATAAGGTGAATCGCTTTTGCTGAGGTTGCAACCTTACTCTAACAACAACTTTCAATTTTAAAAAAGTTAGAAATTAAGACATAGGGACAATAAAACTAAATCAATAACCTGACAGGTTCCCAGTTGGATATAAAGTAGGTATTCTTTCTTACCTAGTAAGAACAAACCTATCCAACCTACCTTGCCTTAAGTTGTCATAGTTTTAGAATTGATCATCTGTAAATTATGAGTATAAAAAGTTTAAAAAGAGGAAGAGGTGCAGGCCCGTCTTCCGTCTTTACCAGGACCGTGAACTTCCCTTTTCTCCAGGTTGCTACGTACTCTGCTGTCGTCACGGAGGACAGTGTGGCAAGAGGCTGCCCCACCACAGACGGCCACACGTCCACCAGCACAAGAAAGCCAGAGAAAGCAGGACTCGAGTGCTGACAAAGAGGAACAGCGCACCTCCAGTCACATAACAGAAACCAGAGCAGGACACCATGCCTGACAGAAGCGTGCTCATGCATTCCCATGCGCACCAAATACAGCAACGCTTAATTATGCATCTGCGCTAGTCACTGCAGCAGGCCTTTAAAATGAGTGACTACCAAGTACAGGTTAAAAGTAACAAGGAATCTTATTCCATCTGTTCTAAATCAAGAAAAATAATTGAAGGAAATTTTACAATATTCTGAATTTACATTTTTGTAATGGAGGCTAGCTTTCGTATACATGGTTTAAAAGAAAATGTATGGATGACCCATAATTTAAGATACAGTGTCTTTGAATTCATACCCCTTTCACTTATTGTTCCAGTTACAAAATAAGACAAATGGGGGAAATAATTTTAAAAGAGAGATTTAGATGAAGAACAAGTTGCCAGCAAATGCCCAACAGTGGACCAAGCTGGTTTCTAAATCAGTAGGTGTGCAAACTGAAAACTGTTAGGACTAAACCCCTAACTGTGAGGAGCATCGTAGAAAAGACTCCTGCCTTTCTCTGTCTCTGATTGTGTGCCTTTAAATGACATTTTAAGTCACAGACATTTAGGTACTCGCCACACTTCAGCACTTTTATAAAAGGTACAAATAGGCACAATGGAGCCAAAGGTAAGACAATTTGAACACAATCATCTATATCAAAGTAATGAAACCAAAGTGCAGGAAGACAAAGAGGAAAAATAGACAGATCTCCATCCTAAAGTTAAACATCTTCCAGGCTTGTTTTTTTCTGTGTGTGTGTGTGTGTGTGTTTTTTTTTAATACACTTTAAGATTCATTCTGAATGGAGATATTGCTGCTGCTGCTAAGTCACCTCAGTCGTGTTCGACTCTGTGCGACCCTAGAGACAGCAGCCCACCAGGTTCTGCCGTCCCCAGGATTCTCCAGGCAAGAACACTGGGGTGGGTTGCCATTTCCTTCTCCAATGCATGAAAGTGAAAAGTGAAAGTGAAGTCGCTCAGTCGTGTCCAACTCTTTGCGACCCCATGGACTGCAGCCTCACAGGCTCCTCCGTCCATGGGATTCTCCAAGCAAGAGTACTGGAGTGGGGTGCCACAATTGTTCCTAACTCAAAGGACTGTTCTGAGTATTAAATGAGTTAGTTTTTTTTTTAATTAATTTTTTTTTTTTTAGTTTGTTTTGCTTTACAATACTGTATTCGTTTTGCTACACATCAACATGGATCAGCCACGAGTGTACATGAACTCCCAATCCCGACCCCCACCTCCCCCCTCCCGCCCCACACCCTCTCTCTGGATTATCCCCGTGCATCAGTCCCAAGCATCCTGCATCCTGCATCAAACCTGGACTGGCGATTCGTTTCACTTATGATATCACACATGTTACACTGCCACTCTGCCAACCCATCCCACCCTCTCCCTCTCCCACAGAGTCCAAAAGGCCGTTCTATACATCTGTGTCTCTTTTGCTGTCTTGCGTACAGGTTTATCATTACCATCATTCTAAATTCCATATATATGTGTAAGTATACTGTATTGGTGTTTTTCTTTCTGGCTTACTTCACTCTGTATAATCGGCTCCAGCGTCATCCACCTCATTAGAACTGATTCAAATGTATTCTTTTTAATAGCTGAGTAATACTCCATTGTGTATATGTACCACAGCTTTCTTATCCATTCATCTGCTGATGGACATCTAGGTTGCTTCCATGTCCTGGCTATTATAAACAGTGCCGCAATGAACATTGGGGTACACGTGTCTCTTTCAATTCTGGTTTCCTTGGTGTGTATGCCCAGCAGTGGGATCACTGGATCATAAGGCATTTCTATTTGCAATTTTTTAAGGAATCTCCACACTGTTCTCCATAGTGGCTGTACTAATTTGCATTCCCACCAACAGTGTAAGAGGGTTCCCTTTTCTCCACACCCTCTCCAGCATTTATTGCTTGTTGACTTTTGGATCGCAGCCATTCTGACTGGTGTGAAATGGTACCTCATTGTGGTTTTGATTTGCATTTCTCTGATAATGAGTGATGTTGAGCATCTTTTCATGTGTTTGTTAGCCATCCGTATGTCTTCTTTGGAGAAATGTCTATTTAGTTCTTTGGCCCATTTTTTGATTAGGTCATTTAATTTTCTGGAGTTGACCTGCATAAGCTGCTTATATATTTTTGAGATTAGTTGTTTGTCAGTTGCTTCATTTGCTATTATTTTCTCCCATTCAGAAGGCTGTCTTTTCACCTTGCTTATAGTTTCCTTTGTTGTGGAGAAGCTTTTAATTTTAATTAGATCCCATTTGTTTATTTTTGCTTTTATTTCCAGTATTCTGGGAGGTGGAGTATTTTGTATTAAAAAAAAAAAAAGATTCATTCTGAAGAAAACATCATTAATCACCTGTAGAAAGGATTAAAAACAAAAAGCTAGCTGTTTCAGAAGATGGCATAGGAAAAGAAGGGGTGTAAGTCTCTAAACATAGACACGTGTCAATAAGCTCATATTCTGAGCCAATTACTTCCTATGAAATGAGCAGCCACACAACCCCCTGTCCAAGACTTCCTTGTATCCCCCCAAAATAGTGAACTGTGTTGTGAGGGACTTCAATACTCTCATAGATTAAACACAGGATAAAGACACAGACTATAAAAATTTAGAAAGAAAAAAAAATGGATTCATGCTGTGGATGCCTCAGGAGAAGAGAGAGAAGTCAGCAGAGGTCTCCAAATTTCTAAAAGCAGCCCAAGGGGAAAACGTGAATCCAGACCCTTAAAAGCAAGCACACCACTTGCACAGGTTTAGGGTTTAAAATGCAGGAGCCTGAGCTTTTAAGAAGATTTGGGGACTGGCTTGGAAGTGGCAGCAGTAACTGAAGATTTCTTTATAGTCAAGGTGATCAGCTTTCTTTTAGGGCATTGTGCAAACAAAGTCAGGTGGCCAAATGTAATGTAGACCCACAGGAAAACTGAATATTTCCCAGTTCAATACAATCTGACAATGGTTTTAGGAAGTATTCTTTTTTCAAAAAAAGTAACACAGAAATGATTTTTAAAGCCATACAGACTATTTTTTACTTGATAAAACTTAAAATCAACACAATACTAGTCAACTTTTTACTGATTATTTTAAGTCTTTGGGAAAAAAACAGTCAAGTCATGACTTTCTTCAGTTCCATCCTCCTTTTTTGTGTATCTTGAAACATTTTTGCACAAACCTTTTTTTATTGAGGTAAAATATGCCTAACAAACTTTACCAGTTTAAGCATTTTCAAGTGTACATTCAGTGGCATTAACAGTATTGTTATGCAAGCATCACCACTACCTCCAGAATTTTTTCATCATCCTATACGGAAACTCTGTACCTATTAAACAACAATTTCCCCTTGCCACCACCTCCTCCTACCCCCGGTAAGCACCTATTCTACGTTCCATTTCTTTGAATTTGACTATTCTGGGTCTCACATAAGTGGGATGTTAACAATATTTGTCCTTATTTTCCTCTTTGTCTGGCTTATTTCATTGAGCATATTGTCTTCAGGATTCATTCATGTTGTGCCACGTACCAGAAATTCATTCCATTTTAAGGCTAGTGCTGCTGCTGCTGCTGCTAAGCCACTTCAGTCGTGTCCGACTCTGTGCGACCCCATAGACGGCAGCCCACCAGGCTCCCCCGTCCCTGGGATTCTCCAGGCAAGAACACTGGAGTGCGTTGTCATTTCCTTCTCCAATGCATGAAAGTGAAAAGTGAAAGGGAAGTCGCTCAGTCGTGTCCAACTCTTTGTGACCCCATGGACCGCAGCCTACCAGGCTCCTCCATCCATGGGATTTTCCAGGCAAGAGTACTGGAGTGGGGTGCCATTGCCTTCTCCGAAGGCTAGTGCATATATGCAAAAATTTTGTTTTTCCATTCATCTATCAGTGGACATGTGAAATGCTTCCATCTTTTGGCTATGTGAGTAATCATTGGTGTACAGTTGCTCTAATCAGTGGTGTACAACAATCTGCTCAAGCCTCTACTTTCAGTCATTGTGGATATACACTCAGAGGTGGAATTATGTTGGATCAAGTGGTAATTCTATGGTAGGATTTTTGAGGAACCACCATGCTGTTTTACAGAGCAGCTGTGCCATTTTAAATTCCCACCAGTATGCACAAGGGCTCCAATTTCTCTGCCACTTAACCAACATTTATTATTTTCTGGGTGTTTGATAACAGCCATCTTAATGGGTGTGAAGTGATATCTTGTGGTGGTTTTGAGCTGCATTTCCCTAATGATTAGTGACTGTCCCATTTTCTTTTAAATAGTGTTTTAAAATATGTCTTTTTGTTTTGTTCAATATCTCTTTCTATATAATCTAAATGTAGTCACTGCTCTAAGGAGATAATCATGAAATGCTCTGGGAGCCCTGAAAAACTTCCAAGGTACTAAAACTAAGGAGCCAAAGTTTCCGTTATCTAGGTCTCAACCAGGTGCCAAAACCCTGGGGCCTAGACATAAAAGATATTTTCAAAAATACCTTTGAGGTTCTTAAAGACTAGGTAAAACAGCCTTGAACACAGTTCTCCTGTATTGCCAATAATGTCTTTGTTGTCAAAGAGATTAACTAGCTGAGTAACTGGAAAGCGGGATGGTCCCAGGGTTCTGGGGTACGAGGATGGTTCATCAAGTCAAGTACTGCTGCTCCTACCTGAGGCCTTGGTTGATCAGCTCCCACTAATGTGTACACGTGTGTGTTCACATGTGCACACATGCTTTCTGTGGCACCCCTCCCAGAGCTACACCCCAGCAAAACAACCCAGCAACAGATTCAACCATCTCATGATAAAAATGACTTCATAAACCTGAGAAGCAGAAACAGACACTTAAAAGATCTTGGGGTTAAAAGCTCTGCTGTGAGATAACTCCTTGTTCAGTTCTCCAGGTCTGGGTCCCTCTTAGAGTAGCCCACCATGATTTTCCAAATCCTATGAATAACCTTTCTTTCCCTTCTCCATCTAAGCAAACCTAACCCTCTCTAGGCTGCCTGAGAAAATGTCCCTTTCCAATCTTTTCTCTTCCTTTTTCTTTATTAAACTGTCTTCCAATTCATAGTCATTCATTCAGCAGGCAACACATGTATGCTGCAGACCGCTGTGTGTGAGGGGCTGAGCTTGGTGCTGGTGATACTGTGACGCGAGCCGGAAGGGACTCACCATGGAGGGGCGTCTGCCTTCTCTGATTCTTACTTTATCTAAAATCCTGAAGTATTTCTGAGGGCTTACAGGCCATTCTTTGTTCATCTATAAACAGAGGGTCCCTTACAATAGCTCGTTGAAAATGAAGTGGTGCAATAAAGAAAGATTCTTGAGCAAAGTCTTGGAGGGGCGTCTGCCTTCTCTGATTCTTACTTTATCTAAAATCCTGAAGTATTTCTGAGGGCTTACAGGCCATTCTTTGTTCATCTATAAACAGAGGGTCCCTTACAATAGCTCGTTGAAAATGAAGTGGTGCAATAAAGAAAGATTCTTGAGCAAAGTCGCTCATCTCAGTGGCCTCCTCAGAAAAATGGTAATACCACCCTTCCTGGAAGCAGAGACCTAAACCAAACAATCATTTATACGGAAATTCATCAAAAAACTTTCTTAGAAAGAACAACAACAGTCAAAAAGAAATAGACAATCTTTTCTAAAAACCTTGACCCTCAGTCTCTATGCTAAAGATGAAGCCTCGATGACTGCTGTAGCAGCTGTCTTTACTGCTGGGTCTCCTGAAGGAGGTTTAAGGCGGAGTGGCAATGAAGGACCCTAGAAACTCTGAGACTTCACTGCTGAACAAAAGACCAGAACAATGTTGAAGACATACTAACAAGAACATTTGCCTCATCTTAAACAACAAAGCCTGCTAACTCTTCAGAGGTGGCCAGAAGAGAAAGCCTGCAAGACTAGCTCACCCATATGAGGAAAACAGGAAAAAGATGTCAAAATCACCTTTGTGGCGTGTGATGGGATAAGAGAAAACCCGAGGGCAAGATGTAAACATGCACACAATTAGGAATCTCAGCTAAAACCCTGTAACGTGTGACGTGTGCCAGGCTTTGCAGCAAGAATCTAGGTATCAGCAACTACCAACCAGAACCAAATATTCATGTACTTTTGTACAAACCAACCTTCCTGGCCATACAGCGGTTCTGTGTGGCAGTGCCTTCTGGATAGAGAGCAGTAAGTGAAATCCAGACAGGAAGTAGCCAGAAAAAAGAAATGGCACAGTATTCTAGCACTATCTTCTTGCAGAGAAACATGAGACATCACTCTTATATTTTAATCAAATTATCTAAGAACTCAGACCCTAAAATTACTTATTAATATGGTTACTCACAAAGGGTGGGGGAGTTGTAAATGAGTTTGTAACGGTTTGGCTTCCTTCCCAGCATCTGCCTCACCAAGTCAGCCCTAATTACTGACCACTGACAACTGCAGAGTCAATTCCCATCCAGAATGAAAATTTCTGACCTACTCCCCCCCTTTCTGAAGCCTTTTCTCATTTTGATGCATATGGATTTGTGGTAAGGGAAATTCCGTGTGAAAATTTCAACTTGCCAAAATGATTCCACTCTCCCCCCTCCCAAAAAAAACCGTTTAAAGAAAGTATAATCACTTTTAACTTAAGAATGACAATACATTCATGCCAAGGGGGCAGGGGGATGAAGACGGATGGACTGAGAGTTTAGGATTGGTAGATGCAAACTATTACATTTAGAATGGATAAAAAACAAGGTGCTAATGTATAGCACCAGGAACTATAATCAGTATCCTGTGATAAACCGTAATTTGGAAAAGAATATAAAAAAAAGAATGTATATATATATATGTACAACTGAGTGACTTTGCTATACAGCAGGGATTGGCACAACACCTTAAATAAGTTATACAGTAAATAAATAAATAGAATGACAATATATTTAAAATTTCCTTTCCTAACATGGATTTCTGAGCAATACACTAAGATACAATCCTTGCATGATATGTTCTAGTGCTGTTTGTGAATTAGAATTACGCCTCGTTAAAAAGTATACTATCAAGTTTGAATTTGCCTAAAAGCCACAGTTGTGTAGCAAGACTGAAGAACACGTGCTACTATTCTTGCGCAGCAGAGGCTCATAGTTGTCCTCCCGGATACCCACTATCCCTTTCTTCTAAAGAAACAGAAGGCAGAGCAGGGCTCATGGCCGCATCCCTGCAGATTACATCTTCTAGCCTCCCTTGCAGAGAAGTAGTCATGTGACTGGTTCTGAGCAACAGAATATGAGCCACATATGTTCGCACCCTCTAGGTCACTTTTCTAAAAGGAAAGGAGATTGCCCTCCTTTTTCTTATTCCCTATTGCCACAGTAATAGAAACTCAAGCAGCCACCTTAGCTGGAAGATGGAAGAGGTGGGGTAGAGAGGGCAAAGTGATAAGACAGAAAGAACAGTTATCATCAACATCATAAAGCCATCTTATCAGCTTGGTCTGCTTATGTTCTGACTAGTATAGATGCAAATTAAATAAACTGTTATTTTCACCAAACCAGTATCCTAATACATCTCTTGAAGCACTTTGAACCCAACCACTATCTTCAGTTGTGATACCTGTTCCTTAAACAGAAGGCACCATGGTTTCCTTTCATATGTGTGTACACTGACACATGTTTTTATTGTAGGACAATTGCTTTACAGTAGTGTGGTGGTTTCTGCCCTGTGTGCGTGCTCAGTTGTGCCCAACTCTTTGTGACCCTATGGACTATAACTTGCCAGGCTTCTCTAGCCATGGGATTATCCAAGCAAGAGTACTGGAGTGGGTTACCATTTCCTCCTCCAGGGGATCTTCCCAATCCGGGGATAGAACCCAGGTCTCCTGCATTGCAGGCAGATTCTTTACCAACTGAGTCACATGGGAAGCCCAGTCTCTGCCATACATCAATGCAAATCAGTCATAATTATATATGTATATACATATATATATATCCACCCCCATTCCACCCCTCTACATTGTCACGGTGTGTCAGGCTGGGCTCCCTTTTTTGCAGTAGCAGCAGCCTCCTGTTGCTGCTGCTGCTAAGTCACTTCAGTTGTGTCCGACTTTGTGCAATCCCATAGACGGCAGCCCACCAGGCTCCCCCGTCCCTGGACTCTCCAGGCAAGAACACTGGAGTGGGTTGCCATTTCCTTCTCCAATGCATGAAAGTGAAAAGTGAAAGTGAAGTCGCTCAGTTGTGCCCAACTCTTAGCGACCCCATGGACTGCAGCCCACCAGGCTCCTCTGCCCATGGGATTTTCCAGGCAAGATTACTGTAGTGGGGTGCCATTGCCTTCTCTGTGCAGCCTCCTGCTAGTTATCTATTTTATACATGATAGTATATATATGTCAATACTGCTTTCTCAGTTTGTCTCACCCTCTCCTTCCCCTACTATGTCCACCAGTCCACACTCTATGCCTGTGTCTTCATTCATTCTCTGTAAATAGGTTCATCAGTACTATTTTTCTAGTTGCATATATATGTGTTAGTATATATTTGTTTTTCTCCTTCTGACTTACTTCACTCTACCTCACTAAAACTGACTCAAATTCATTCCTTTTTATGGCTGAGTAAAATTCCATTGTATATATGTTCTACAACTTCTTTACCCATTCATCTGCTAATGGTCATCTAAGGTTGCTTCCATGTCCTGGCTATTGTAAACAGTCCTGCAATGAACACTGGAGTACATGTGTCTTTTTGAATTGTAGTTTTCTCAGAGTGTATGCCCAACAGTGAGACTGCTAGGCCATATGGTTGTTTATTCCTAGGGAAACACAGGCAATATACTCTTTCACATAAATCACAGCAAGATCTTCTTTGACCCACCTCCTAGAGTAATGGAAATAACAAAAATAAATAAATGTAACCTAATTAAACTTAAAAGCTTTTGCACAATAAAAGAAACAATAAACAAGACTGAAACAAAACCCTTAGAATGGGAGAAAATAATTGCAAACAAAGCAACTGACAAAGCATTAATCTCCAAAATATATAAGCAACGCATACTGCTCAATATCAGGAAAACTAACAGCCCAATCAAAATATGGGTAGAAGACTTAAACAGACATTTCTCCAAAGAAGACACACAGATAGACAATAAACACATTTTTTAAAATGCTCAGCATCACTCATTATTAGAGAAATCAAAACTACAATGAGGCATCACCTCACACCAATCAGAATGACCACCCAAAAAAAAAAAAACCTACAATCAATAAATGCTAGAGAGGATGTAGAGAAAAGGGAACTCTACTGCAGTGTTGGTGGGAATGTAAATGGGTACAGCCACTATGGAAAACAGTATGGAGATTCTCACCCTGGTTTCTTGAAGGGAATTTCTCACCATGTTTTTAGCACCTACTGTCAGTGTTTCATGTCAGTTTGATGTTCACATTACTCTTTTAGTGTGGTTAGGATCAACTTTCTCAGTCCCTGAATTAATTTCTATAATAAGCAATCCATAAAAAGAAGCAGCCTTCCCACTCTTCATCAGGGCATCCTACAGAAGGAGTATGCATCTGCTGCTGCTGCTGCTGCTGCTGCTAAGTCGCTTCAGTCGTCTCCGACTCTGTGCGACCCCACAGACGGCAGCCCACCAGGCTCCCCGTCCCCGGGATTCTCCAGGCAAGAACACTGGAGTGGGGTGCCATTTCCTTCTGCAGGTGACCTTCCCAATCCAGGGATCAGACTCGAGTCTCCTGTGTCTCCTGCACTGGCAGGTGGATTCCTCACTGCTGTGCCACCTGGGAAGTCCAACTCTGTCTGTCCTACATCAAGCTCTAATCTCACTCTAACCAAAAAGCCAATTAAGAACATACACACTATTAACCCATTCCACATGCCAGGTAGTTTTTTTATTTCAGTCACAGAAACAAAAATGTACTTCCTTAAGTAAAAGCTTTTTTAAAAGGAAAACTTGCATTGTTTTTTTTCCCTTCACTGCCTCTGCATTATCTAATAAAAATGATTTGAGTGTTTTGTTTTGTGATTCTTTAATTCCTAACTGTGGGATTTCCCATATGCAGTGTATTGCAACTGTGACCATTTATGAACAGAGAACATAAAATGGTGCCATAAGAATAAACAACAAACCAACAGGTATCACTTTCCTCTAACACTTGAAAGAGCACATCATTTCTTTTTTTAAAAAAACGACAGTATTTCAGTTCTAATGAGGTGGATGACGCTGGAGCCGATTATACAGAGTGAAGTAAGCCAGAAAGAAAAACACCAATACAGTATACTTACTCATATATATGGAATTTAGAATGATGGTAATGATAAACCTGTACGCAAGACAGCAAAAGAGACACAGTTGTATAGAACGGCCTTTTGGACTCTGTGGGAGAGGGAGAGGGTGGGATGGGTTGGCAGAGTGGCAGTGTAACATGTGTGATATCATAAGTGAAACGAATCGCCAGTCCAGGTTTGATGCAGGATGCAGGATGCTTGGGACTGATGCACGGGGATAATCCAGAGAGAGGGTGTGGGGCGGGAGGGGGGAGGTGGGGTCCGGATTGGGAGTTCATGTACACTCGTGGCTGATTCATGTCGATGTGTAGCAAAACGAATACAGTATTGTAAAGCAAAACAAACCAAAAAATAAAAATCAATTTAAAAAATAAATAAATAAAAAATAAAAAACGACAGTATTATACAACATAGGGAATATAGCCAATATTTTATAACAACCATAAATGAGCATAACCTATAAAAATTGTGTATCACTATACTGTATACCTTTAACATTAATATTGTACATCTACTATACTTCAAGTTTTTTAAGAAAAATGAAAAGAAAGGAGTTTTAATACTATTTCAACTCTTTGGCTTTATTAGCAGCATAATGTAAGAGTTCTAATCCAAACCACCTATGTTTTCACAAATTGAACTTCCAGTAGTGAAAGTATTTTATCATACCCTCCAAGAGCTAAAATTTAAATCATATGTGGCTTAAGGTAACTAAAATCCATCTAGAATTTATATTCTATAGAGCATATGACATATCCCTGTACAAAAAAAAATGAACTTTAATAAACTGGACATAGGCCGGGGAAAGCTGTATGATAAAGGCAGCAAAATGACTGCTCAGGCAGGTGGAACCTATTTGAGGGGTAGTGACTGCTCAACCAGGCTGAACAAACAGTCTTCTAGGGGACCAACCAGAGGTGAGCACCTAAAGAATTTTCCACCAAACGCCACCATTTTCAGTCCTTTCTGATTAAGGACCAAAATAAAAGCTGTGGTAGTTGTTTCATTTTGATCATTTAGAAAGCCCCAAATAACAGCTAAGAGCTTTCTATAAGCATGCCAGTGGGGAGGGAGGGGGAGGAAAATTACAGTTGAAATTATATCCTTTTGAGAGCCAGTTAAGCCACTAATTCACAAGCAGGTCTCAAGGCTGCTATCTGACCCAGAAAGCCACAGGTGAGGAATTCATTTTAGGACTGATTACATGTACATCAAATCATTCCATTTTTTTAACCTTTTAAAAATGGACTTTTTCCACACTTTCACTTTTTCTTTACACAACGAACGATGGTCCCAACCCAGGGACTTGAACTTAGAAGTGGAAAACCTTCCAGTCTGAGCATTGAAGAGTGTCGCTAGCCCTTGCATACCTCAGGCAAATCATTACACCTCTGGATTTTGCCATTTCCCTACCTGCAAAACAAACAAACAAAAAAAGACCACTTCCTATTTCCTGTTATGAAACAACAACAACAACTAGGGTAAGTCAAGCTCAAAAAAAACTTTCAATATGGTATATGACATTCAAACAGCCAGTTTTGGGGTAAGAAGAGGAGGGAGGTTCAAGATGGTGGGGATATATGTATACTTATGGTGGATTCATGTTGACATACGGCAGAAACCAACACAATATTGTAAAGCAATTATCTTCCAATGTAAAATAAATTAAAAAGTTTAAAAAGAACTTAGAAACAATCTCTTCCATTTAGTCTATTTGCAACATAGAAAAACTCCTTATATAATCTATTCAAAATAATAAAGAAAAAAGTTTGACCTTTCAAGTCATAGAGAATTATTTGCTTTAGATAGCCTAGTCTTCTAGATTAACGTCCAAGAGGGCGTGGATTTTGTGTTTTGCTGTGGAGTATATCTTCAGCATCTAGAACAGTGCCCAGCCCATAATAGGTGCTCATTACATATTATAATAGATGAATAAATGAATAAAAGTTTAGCACTCAATAAATGTAGGAATGCTTTTTTTTTTTAGCCATTTCAGGTGGAGATTTCCTTAAAATGTATAGTAGCACCCTCTCTTATCTACTTAAAAAGATTATAAAGACCCTAATAGCACATTCTGCCAACAGCAAAGGGTCACCTTTGTGTACATCAAATATTTCAAAGATGCCCTTTGTGTACTTTAAAATATTAAATCACTACAGAATTTTTTATGCAAGTTTTAGCTCTTTCATGCTTTTATCACGTTTACCACTCTTCCCTTTCTGTAGGGTTGTCATTTTTCCCCAATGTGAAGAGCCTAAAATTGGCCGTTTCTGAGTTATTATTTGATTAAAAGCCAGTCAACCAAACTTAGCAGAGTGTCTCAAGTAAGAGTACAAGGCTCTAAGAGATAAGGAAATGGGGCACAGAGAGGGGGCTCTCTGTTTGCAAGCACCTGTTTCATGGGATCAGCCGACACTGAGGAATCAGCCTGGACTGAGGCCTTCCTAGTATGTTCTGCTTTCAAAGAGCAGAGTGAGTCCTTCAAACTGAAGCAGCTGAATTACGGGGAACCTTCCTAATGCTGGAGAACTAGCATTTTTAAATAATATGTTAAATAGGAATGACCTAAAGCTTCCTAGCTAACCTGTGGTTTGAATGCCCAAGGATCTTAAATCAGGCCCCATTTTACAGGATCTTAAATTAGTATCGGTTTGGGGAAGAAATGTGACTCTTAGATAAAATAAGGAATGCACATTAAAAAAAAAAATCTAACAGTTGCATGAAAAATCATTAGGCTCTGAGGCATTGTTTCTTGATCTGGGTGCTACTTATACAGGTATGTTCAGAGAACACTTAGGTGTTCTCTTCTGTATGTACAGTACGCTTCAATAAAAAGTGTTAGAATTGCCAGAGCAGAGTAATAGTTTATCCTTGCCCTATTCTAATGTAAACTGGCCTTTCATAAGCAATGAAGCACCGAGAGTCTGAACACTGAGATAGAAGCCGTAAGACTCCTCTCTCCAAATAAAGATCCACTAACTACTCATAACCAGAAGGCTGTTGCCTGGGAAACTGGAGCTGTAACTACTGCAGTCACACCTCAGGAACAAAGATGGCCAAGATCTATTTCAATTCTTAGATGCCTCGAGGAACCACAGATGACTATAACTATGGAGAAGAGCCAATCTGTAGTAACGAAGAAGCACATGCCCGAGTTAGAGAAGCTGCAATTGTTAAAGGGAAAAAGAGAGAGAGGCAGGGAAGAAGCAAAGAGAAAACAAAATTCAAGTGCAGCAAGTAAAGCCCAATCTAAGAACTGCACAGCTGCCAGGCTACAGGTTCCATTCATTTCAGCCAATCCACCCTCTTTACCTTATGGTGACCCCACAACAGCACCTGCCAGCCCCCTGCCAGGAGTAGGGAGAACAAAGCTGAGTAAGACTGGCCCTTTCACAGGGAAAGGCAAGCTCAGAGAAGTGCTCCACTCGAGGTACAAGTGCCCTGGAACAAAGTAGCGGAACCAATTATCTTCCGTATGAAACGGGCGTGGGAGGCTTCAGAGAGAAGGTGGCATTTTTTAAGCTTGAATTCAAAGAGTATGTACGATCTCCCCAGGATGAGGCCGAGGAGGGGCATCTCAGGCCAAGAGAAGGACAGATACAAAGGACAGAGGCATGCCACAGCCCCATTCTGTTTCTCAACAGGGTGGCTACTGCAATTTGGCAGGGAGGGGGGAAATTCCCCTTGGAGACAATGTCTCACACATTGCAGGATGTTTGCCATCTCTGACCCCAGCCGCTATTCACTGGCAGCAACTCCCAACCATTATGATAACTAACGGAATGCTCCCCACGTTTCCAAATATACCAAGGAGTGAGGCTGCGCTACTGCTCACAAGTGAGAAGCCCATGAACACAAGAAACAGATGTGTGGCTGGAACAGGGGTTGGGGGGTTGGTAAGATGGGAGCTGAGGACCAGAATGAAGGGCTTCACATCCCTGCTAAGGAGTCAGGCTCTCTGCCAGACTTAGAGAAGAGACAACAGTCTCAGAGCAGTTATGTAGGAGGCCAAACCAACAAGACTTGGCAGCTAATGGGCTATGAGGAGGTGGAGAAGAAGGAAGAATGGAAGAATAAAGAATAACCCCCGCAATTATAAGTTGGGCCAACTGAGTAAACAGTAGTGGCACTAACCAAAGGAAAGAACAGAGTCTGAGCAGGGCTAGAAGGGGATGGAAAGGGGAAGTGGAAAATGAGTCTCAGTCTGAAGCTCATAAGGTACATCCAGGTGGAACGTTTAAAAGTAACAGACAGACTAATGCTAAGGAGAGACATCTGCGTTGGAAGTAAGAGAACCTTGGTATTTAATTGCAGGCAGTGTCCAAGCCATTCTTCGAGGGGGCTCCAAAACAGGTGTTCCCCAGCTTGCTGAACAAGCCAGGGAGAGGTGCAACTGGAGTACCTGGAGCCAGGGCAAAACAGCAGAAATGAGACACAAGTGGGCAGAAACTGAGAAAAATGGAGCCAGCTAGCCAGGTGGAGGTGAGTGGATTAGCAATGGAATAGTTGAATACAAGTGGTTTGGAACCAGCTCCCATGCTGTGTCCACAGGCACCCTTTCACATGATTCGTGGCACACATTAGGACAGTGGCTTTCCAACTTATTTGCCCATGATTCACAGTAAGAAAATAATTTGACATCTCAACACAAGTCAAACACAAACATCCACATGTGTGCACTGCAAGCTGGGCAGCTGCACAGGGCCACACACTCAGAAGGGTCCCCTCTTGGTTACTTCTCTGCCGCTGCCATCTTGAAACTCCCACTAATTTTTTAACAAGAGGTACAGTATTTTCATGTTACATTGGAGAAGGAAATGGCAACCCACTCCAGTACTCTTGCCTGGAAAATCCCATGGACAGAGAAGCCTGGTAGACTACAGTCCATGGGACTGCAAAGAGATCCCACAAATTATGAGGCCAATCTTGATACATACAAATACATTTAACAAAAGTTCCATAAAACAGTATCTCCCAAGCACATGTGGTATAAAATTATATTTTCTGTTCTATTTTTTTTTTTAAATACAGTCCCAGCCTGTTACATTGACAATCCACTCACAGGTTGCAAATCACAGTTTTGAAATACTCTCTGGGGCTAACTCAGTTCTAAAGGTTTGTTTATTTCGTTTGTGGTGGTGGAAGGGGTATACAGATTCTTTTGAAATTTATATTCTCTTTCCTCCACAAAAAATTTGAGGCAGTATACAGAAAACAGTGAGGGTAATTGAAGACAAAGGAATTGCTGAGATTAACCAAGCGAGGAAGGACGATTGGATTCATGAAGAAGGAAGGATTCATTCAGGGAAGGATTCATGAAGAACCAACACTGAGTTGGGAGGCAGGGGATTGAGGAGGAATGGTCAGAAAGGTAAAATGAAAACTAAGAAAAAATAGGCAAAATCAAAGGAGCACAAGAGCTTCCAGAAGGAAGTAGTCAACGAGGTCAAGAGCCCCAGGGGATACCAGGCTGAGGTGAGAGTTGCATCCTGAGGTCATTGAGGATGAACTACATTAGTTTCAGGCCAAGTGAGAGAAGTGTGAGTGCTGAATGCCAAGGGGTCAGGAGGCCAAAAAGGATAAAAAATCAAAGAACACCAAAAGAGAGAGAGAGAGAAAGGAACTTGGTGGGAAAGTAGAATAGGGTAAGTTTTTTCTAAGAATTCTGGGAGGTTTTAGGGTGACTAGGAGCTTCCCTGGTGGCTCAGATGATAAAGAATCTGCCTGCAATCCAGGAGACCCAGGTTCGATCCCTATATCCGGAAGATCCCCCGGAGAAGAGAATGGCAACACACTCTAGTACTCTTGCCTGGACAATTCCATGGACAGAGGAGCCTGGCGGTCTGCAGTCCATGGGGTTGCAAAGAATTGAACATGGCTCAGCAACCAGCAACTATAGTTTCACCTGGAAGCCCACCCTCCACAATATTAAATATGTAAAAATATGCCCACCTTCCACACTAAATATACATTACTTTTATTTGCATTATAACTATATATTGAAATGAGCTGCAAAAGACTAATTGACATAAATGCTATGTTTTATAGGCATTTGATTAAACATATTACTTTTGACTTTAGCTTTCTTTCAGTATTCAAGAAGCCAATATAAACATTTTTTTTTTTGATTTCAGACATTTTTAGGCCTTTGAAAAGCTTATTGGCCCCAGGCCCATAATTTTTAAAGATTAATGAAGGCTGTATGTCGGGGGTTGAGGTAAGGCGTCTGGAGAGACTGAGGAAAGACAAAGTCTTATATGATATTATACATGTTTCAGTGCCATTCTCCCAAATCATCCCACCCTTCCCTTCTCCCACAGAGTCCAAAAGCCTGTTCTATACATCTGTGTCTCTTTGGCTGTCTCAGAGGGATGGTATGGGGAGGGAGGTGGGAGGGGGCTTCAGGATTGGGAACACGTGTACACCTGTGGCGGATACATGCTGAAATATGGCAAAACCAATACAATATTGTAAAGTAAAAAAATATAATAATAAATAAATAATAATAAAAAAGAAAGACAAAGTCTTTCTTGCCAGACGCAATGGTCTCTGATAGAGACAGAGCTGCTACAAAATGTCAGAAGAGGCTGGATAACCCACTTTTTTTTAATGGCAAAGTTGATGAATAAGCAATCCAAGGAAGAGAAATATAGAAGGTCAATGAACATATAAAAAGCTACCTAACCTCCTCAGCACGCAGGGTAATTTCCATTTTTCATATAATGGACTGGTGAAATGTTGAAAGACTAATAATACCTAAAGCTAAGGGCTAGGGGTGGGTATGAGGAAGCAGGGCCTCTGAGATACTGCTGGGTGGAGTGCCTGTCACTATAACTTCTGCAGAAGGTCATCTGGCAGGCTCCAGTAACGAATAACTCAGAACATGAATCTAACTTCCTCACATACATCACCCACTTCAGGCTGTCTCCCTCATCCTCGATCTCAGCATAAGTTTACCTCCTGAAAGGGGCCTTTCCTCCAACACAGAACCTTGCTTTATTTGACTCAAAGCCCTTCTGTCTGCTATTTCCTACTTTCTGAATTGCTTTACCTGTTTAAGCAGAGAGCACCTCCCTCTCTCCCGCCTTTCCACCTTCTCTCATTCACCTCCTACTCCCAGCTCTGAGGGGCCTGTAGAAGCACTACCTAGACCAACAATTTTCACTGCAGCATTGTTTTAATGACAAAAACTGGAAATAATCTGAAAGCCCATCAATAGGGGAAATGGTTGAATAAATCATGGTACGTCCACACTATGGAATAATAAAAATAATAAAATAGCTTTTTATGAAGCTTGATTCTGACCTGGGGTGGGAGAGATGTTTATATTGTTTTATGGATAGAGCAATTTATCACACTTTTATTTAAAAAGAAGAGAAAAAACCATGAGGTAAATACAATTGTACATGATTGAATAAGCACAGAGAAAAGTAAGGAAGGAAAAACACACAATGTTAATACTGATGGCCTTTAGGGTATGATACTATTGCAGGGGACAGGAGATTTCATTGCTACAGTGAGCTTATATTTTGTAATTTAAAAAAATTAAACTATTTTAAAAGAATTCTGGCCTCAAGAATATTAAACTATCATACATTGTGTTTATTCCACCTGTTGGAGACTCTTGAGAGTCCCTTGGACTGCAAGGAGATCAAACCAGTCAATCCTAAAGGAAATCAATCCGGACGGGAAGGACTGATGCTGAAGTTGAAGCTCCAATACTTTGGCCACCTGATGCAAAGAGCTTACTCATTGGAAAAGACTTTGATGCTGGAAAGACTGAAGAGGAGAAGGGGATGACAGAGGATGAGATGGTTGGATGGCATCACCTACTCTGTGGACATGAGTTTGAGCAAGCAAGATGCTAAAGGATAAGGAAGCCTGGCATGCTGCAGTCCATGGGGCTGCAAAAAGGACAGGACTGAGTGACTGAACAACAATCCTAAGGGTTCACTGGACTGCCTACAGCCAACCTTGTAACCTAACTTCCCATCTGATTTGTGAAAAAGCCAAAATTATTCCAACACACTGTGGCAGAAATGCCATGCCTTTTATTAAAGATCGTAGTTCCCCCTAGCTGACCTGAAAATCATCTGAGAGTCTTTTTAATAGGCCACTGAGAGTCCAAACTGCCCAGCAACAAGAGAGGAAGAGAGTACAGAGTCAAGGAACCACCTGTGTGCGTGGTGGCATCTGCTTCCTGTATGCCTGTCAGGTTCCCAAGGCAGCCACCAATTCTCCCACAAACTTCACTTGGCTGGAGCCTGGGATGTGATATTTGGAAAGCCCGAGGCACTCTTTTCAAGAGGCCCTAAATCAAAGGCCCTTGTCTCTGCCAGAAACAACCTATAAGGAAAATCTTATCACAAAACAAGCTCTCAGGCATGTCAAGGATTTTTCTAATTAATTCCTTAAGCTGATCCAGTGATAAAAGCTGGGAATTTAAAAGGACTCAGATATTTCTACCTCACTGTGCTAATCTACCTGTAAGCTACTCAATCAACCATGAAACAGTATGAATGGGATGGGCTTTAGCACACAGCATGGGGCACAGCACCTCACATCAACCAAATGAATGGGACTGAATCATAAACCAATGAACGAATGAGAACTGTGGAACCCAAGTGGACATCACTAAGGGGGCCTGACATTTAGACGGGGTAGAATCCAGAGCTCACTGAGTCACTAGTTATGTACTTAAGCCACGGAAATTGCTGAAAATGCTCTCGCTTCAGTTTCCTCATCTATGAAACGGAAACTATTATGCCTATCTTCCAGGACTACTGTGCAGCTCAAGTGAGGATATACATGAGGGACTGTGGTAGATGGAGGTAAGCTGCCCAGATCCCTCTTTGGGGAAGAACTTGCTGCCCAGCTTCGGGAGCATGGTCAGCACAAGGCCTTCAGCTGCCCACTCCTTCAGGGTCTGCCCCAAGGCCAAAGAGATGCCTCCCTGAGATCATGCCCTTTCTGCAGGACCTAGACAATCTGAGTCTGCTTACTGAGGCCCAATAATTCTTTCCCAAAGCAGGACACTGTGACTGCACATACTCACTGCAAAGTTTTCCACCAGGTTGGCTGAGGTCTTTTCAAACCCTTCTTTTACCCAATCCTGCTTCCTTCCCTTCCTGAGTACCAGTCTCTAATGAGCCCCAAACTCCATGCAACTGCTTTAAGAGAACCCAACCTGCAACAAAGCTCTTTTGTAGTCTAAAGTAGCTCAGCGCTTCCATAATATCACAAAGAGCAGACGTCAATTGTGGCTTAGGAAGAAACAAAAATCACACTCATAAACTTTTATTTTTCCGTATGTGCCATTTATGTCAAAGTATTCCAAGTCTGGCAATTCATTCACATTCACCACATTTGTACAGAATATCATGTCCTCAGGGCAAGCTGCTAGGGGCCATAAGGGCTCTCCAATGATTATAGTTGGAGCTGATGCCTATCTCCTTGGCTGTGGCTCCTGGTGAGGTGGCATTGTCCCTAAAGGCTTTGGAATCTTTTTGGTAAGCAGTGTTTGGTTGTAACACTGATTATAGAACTCTGATGGCATCTGGGAAGGGTGGGAGCAGAAATGCTAAATTCCTACAATGTTCCAGAAGGTTCCTCTTGATAATGGATTGTCCCATGTTCCACACAACTTTCATAAAAGAGAACAAAAGTTTATATAATCATCTGAATCTAGATTTTAATACTGCATTTCATTAAAATATTTTGTTCAGTTTAAAATATATTGAATTTTCTAAGAATTCAATTATCCTATAAATCAAGGGAAAGATTCATTTAATTCTATTCAGAATTTTACCAAGAGTTTTTTATCATCTTCAAAAATCATGACAGGTTTAGGAGTGTCACAATTAATGAGTTACCTGTATAATATACTCGTATTGGTCTATATTTATAGCTATCTTAGTCTTAATGATAAACATAAAGAATTATTTCTAAGATATTACATGTAGTATTATTGATTAGCCACAGCTACAAAGGAGAGTGGGGACACAAGCCATCGCCTAGCCTGGAGGTGTAAACATAATGTCAGGCACATGATACTAACAAAGAGCTGTGGGAATTCAAGAAAGGGAGAGGCTAGCCTGGAAGGGTCATGAAGAGGGTGCACTGGTGTGGGGATCTGAAAAGCAATGCTCCCAGGAGTTTCACCTCTGGGGAGCATCACTGCAGGAGACCTTTACATACATTCAGCTGAGTTCAGTTGCTCAGTCGTGTCCAACTCTTTGCGACCCCA
>SJXQ01003637.1:0-39695 GCA_006408695.1 Aepyceros melampus | reverse complement strand
TCTCAAGAGTCTTCTCCAACACCACAGTTCAAAAGCATCAATTCTTCGGCGCTCAGCCTTCTTCACAGTCCAATGCACATCCATACATGACCACTGGAAAAACCATAGCCTTGACTAGACGGGCCTTTGTTGGCAAAGTAATGTCTCTGCTTTTGAATATACTATCTAGGTTGGTCATAACTTTCCTTCCAAGGAGTAAGCGTCTTTTAATTTGATGGCTGCAGTCACCATTTGCAGTGATTTTGGAGCCCAGAAAAATAAAGTCTGACACTGTTTCTACTATTTCCCCATCTAATTGCCATGAAGTGATGGGACTGGATGCCATGATCTTTGTTTTCTGAATGTTTAGCTTTAAGTCAACTTTTTCACTCTCTTCTTTTGCTTTCATCAAGAGGCTTTTTAGTTCCTCTTCACTTTCTGCCATAAGGGTGGTGTCATCTGCATATCTGAGGTTATTGATATTTCTCCCAGCAATCTTGATTCCGGCTTGTGCTTCTTCCAGCCCAGCATTCTCATGATGTACTCTGCATAGAAGTGAAATAAGCAGGGTGACCATATACAGCCTTGACATATTCCTTTTCCTATTTGGAACCAGTCTGTTGCTCCATGTCCAGTTCGAACTATTGCTTCCTGACCTGCATATAGGTGTCTCAAGAGGCAGGTCAGGTGGTCTGGTATTCCCATCTCTCTCAGAATTTTCCACAGTTTATTGTGATCCACACAGTCAAATGCTTTGGCATAGTCAATAAAGCAGAAATAGATGTTTTTCTGGAACTCTCTTGCTTTTTCCATGATCCAGCGGATGTTGGCAATTTGATCTCTGGTTCCTCTGCCTTTTCTAAAACCAGCTTGAACATCTGGAAGTTCAGAGTTGACATATTGCTGAAGCCTGGCTTGGAGAATTTTGAGCATTACTTTACTAGCATGTGAGATGAGTGCAATTGTGCGGTAGTGTGAGCATTCTTTGGCATTGCCTTTCTTCAACTCCATCAAAACACACAGCTGTGGAGAAGGAAATACAGCCCACTCCAGCAGTCTTGCCTGGGAAATCCTATGGACAGAGAAGCCTGGCGGGCTACAGTCCTTGGGGCCGCAAAGAGGTGGACACGACTGAGCACGGACACATAGACACAAGGATATAGAGTACAGTGCAGAGAATACAGCCAATATTTTGTAGTGACCATAAACAAAGTATAACCTTTAAAATTTATGAATCACTATGTTGTACACCTGAAACATACAGTAGTAATTCAACTATACCTCAATTAAAAAAAAAAATCACCTGTTAAAGAAATTTAAAAACAACAACAACTTCACAGCTACCCTCTGGGTAAATACTATTCTGGTCCAGATCTTTCAGAAGAAAAGACGGTGGCCCAAGGAAAACAGGTAACTTAAGGTTTCAAATTCAGCTCTTGCAGCCCCAGAGGACAGGGTTCACCATCCCACTAACACTGGACCTGGCCCAGCAGAAACGGGGTGGTTTTGGGGGAGAGCCCAGGGAGTTTGGCGAAGAATGATTTCTGTTCCAAAGCTGCATTTGCATCTTGTATTCTCCTTCTCACCAATTCTAGATGACAAAAAGATACCACTGTGAGGAGAGATTCTGAGCATATATCGTTCACAAAAGGCTGGAAAGACTCTAGGAGAACAGAAATTCAGGAGTCACAAATGCTCATAAGCCACGCACGAATCACAGAAAAGTTACTTAACTGAGGAAACAGCAAAATGGTAGGAGGCTTGGAATTAGAAGCTCGCTGTTTGTTTCCCCTATCTAGCAACAGGACAAAGCTTCTGCTTAATCAATTCCCACCTAATCAGAAAGCCATCTTAACACTGTCTCCCAGAGCAGCAAATTAGCCTAATAGTGAGTGACTGTAGCAATCTGGATAAAAGATACCACTGTGAGGAGAGATTCTGAGCATATATCGTTCACAAAAGGCTGGAAAGACTCTAGGACAACAGAAATTCAGGAGTCACAAATGCTCATAAGCCACGCACGAATCACAGAAAAGTTACTTAACTGAGGAAACAGCAAAATGGTAGGAGGCTTGGAATTAGAAGCTCGCTGTTTGTTTCCCCTATCTAGCAACAGGACAAAGCTTCTGCTTAATCAATTCCCACCTAATCAGAAAGCCATCTTAACACTGTCTCCCAGAGCAGCAAATTAGCCTAATAGTGAGTGACTGTAGCAATCTGGAGGGCATTGGTGGGGAGGCCGGGGATGGAAACACGTTAGTGCTGGAGGGTGGGGGAAGCAATTGGCTAGTGCTAAGGGCTTCCCTGGTGGCTCAGAGGTTAAAGCGTCTGCCTCCAATGCGGGAGACCTGGGTTCGATCCCTGGGTTGGGAAGATCCCCTGGAGAAGGAAATAGCACCCCACTCCAGTACTCTTGCCTGGAGAATCCCATGGAGGGAGGAGCCTGGTGGGCTACAGTCCTTGGGGTCACAAAGAGTCAGACACAACTGAGTGACTTCACTTTCACTTCACTTTCACTTTCAAGGGGTTAAGTGGTGTTTACCTGTTAAACTGCAAAGTGCTAAGTTTCCCCATTCTAATGCAGAAACTGTCAACAATGAATTGAAATGCAGATGAAATGCATCAGGTTCTGTCTTTATTCTTACACCCCAGGTATGCATACAGGTAGATACAAAATTTATTTTTAACACTATAAAGGGAAAGATCAAGGCTCTTCATATGCCAAATCAAGCATTTCTCAAACTCAGACACTCTAGAATCACTTAGGAGCTTGTTAGAATCACAGTGCTTGCAAGTCACTTCAGTTGCGTCTGACTCTATGGACTGTAGCCCTCCAGGTTCCTCTGACCATGAGATCTTCATGCAAGAATACTGGAGTGGGTTGCCAGCTTGAAGGGCTAATTTCCTCCTACCCAGGGACTGAACCAGAGTCTCTTACATCTCCAGCATTGGCAGGTGGGTTCTTTAGTGCCACCTGGGAAGTCCGTAGTCCTAGGTGGAGCCCTAAAATTTACCCTTCTTAACAAGTTGCAGGGGGTGCTGATTTCGCTGATCTAGGGACCACACTTTGAGCCCCCACTGCTCAGAATGACTTAAGTGCCATTTGGAAGTGGGGGCAGGGGAATGAAGGAGCAGCTGAAGGGTGGATAGGAGAGAGGCCCTCTCAGCAAATAATGAAGGGTACCCTTAATAACACAGGAAAGCTTCTACGTACTTTTTAAACCAGTGATTTGTCATTTCATTAAGATTAAAGAGGCTATAACTATAAGCAATCAAGTAATGCCTGCCACATGTCTGTGGAGAATAAGAAAATGGCAAGGAAAACAGTGGAGGCCGACACTTTCCACAGATGTGCAATGAGATTGGCTAATCAAAGGGGTAAGTCAGAATATGTCACAAGGGATGAGAGGTACCAGGCCAGAGATAGCTGAATGGCTGCTTCTCTGTCTGTAGGACCCTAAGGAAAATTCACTAGTTCTGCGTTACTCCTTCCCTGTGTCAAGCGGTGTTCCCACCATGACTGATAATCCCAGGACCACGGTTGGAAGAGAATCAAGCTTCTGCAATGAATAAAATCTTGGTCTGACCAAGATTCAGCACCCACTGGTCACAAGCAAACTTCAGGTTCTCCTGGATCACCCTTACACCAGCCCAGCAGGTTGTGTAGGACTAATTATCCCACGTCTCACCATGGGCGATAAGGATTTCTTCTGCTAAGATGGACCAAGATTAACATCAATGTATCACGCCCTGTTCCCATGACTCCCCAACTTCCAGATGCATTGTCCAGAGACGAGATGCTTCTAGAGGAATGTTTCCAATCAAAGCACTGCTTTGTGAGCCCAGCTTGTATTAACCAAAGACCAAAAGCCCTCTGCCTTCAGCTCTCACCCTCCATCTTTTTCCCTTCCCTCAGTAAGGGTATGCGGGTCAGCAGCAAGCAAGTACTTCAAATCTCCGAGGCAAAGACCTTTGGCCTTGGAGAAGTTCAGAGCAGAAACAGGTGGTGTGGTCTGGAGCCAAAATTCAAGAGAATAAAATACCCAAAACTCTGAGAGAAGAATCTCTCTGCGTGGAATTATTTACATTTCATGCAGTCAGCAGTTCTCCAGTTTTTCCACACCCCTTCAAAGAGTAGGTTCTCATACTGTGTGCTGTAAGTAGATCAGACTAACAGGGTTTTGCTCTTATGGTTTCAGGCTGGGTAAAATTTCATAACCGCATGATTGCAAGGCTGGAGCTTTTTAAGAGTTAATCGTATGTCCATTATCCAGCCCACACATCAATATGTTATCCATGGGATTTAAGAGAAGCTGCTGATAAAACATTTCCCTCTTCTAACAAGGGCCAGGGGGCCATAAGGAATGGTCAGCTCCTGATACACGGCCAGGGGCCCACTTGTATATGATAAAGATGTATTTCTAACTGAACAATGCCTCCAGACAGTATCACACAGTCAAGGCAGTAAATAAGCCATTGTGCTCTACACTGTGGTTAGATCATTTTTCTTAAAACACTACTTTGCACAAATCAGAACTCCGATCAACTATTCCATGGCTCCCCATTGAACCCAAACCCCTTGGCATTTTTTCTAGGGTGCTGCCCATTCTCTCTAATCCATCTGCTACTGTCTCCTGTGGAAACCCCTCCATTCCAGTCAACTGTTGACATCACTGCTCTTGGAAAGCTAGCACAGAACTTTCTTTTTCTCTTATTCCTGGCCTCTATCTCAAATGCCCTCTTCCTCCTTCCTCCCAGCGTGTTAAACATTTACCACTGTGCTTAGTCGCTCAGTCATGTCTGACTTTTTACGATCCCATAGACTGTAGCCCGACAGGCTCCTCTGTCCATGCGGATTCTCCAGGCAAGGATACTGGAGTGGGTTGTCATGCCCTCCTCAGGGGATCTCCCCAACCCAGGGATTGAACTCAGGTCTACCCGCACTGCAGGTGGAGTCTTTACTGACTGAGCCACAAAGGAAGCCCCAAAAATCCCTACCACGAGGCATTTAAAAGCCAGCTCCAATCTCACATCCTCCACAAAGCTGCTTTTCAGAAAATCGTCTTCCCTGGATGCTCTCTCCCCCTGAGTTGCCATGATAGTGATCAGCTGGCACTGGATGTGCCATGCACAGTAGGATTTTATTCTCTTATCCTGGATCTGCCTCACTTGGACTGTGCACCTCCTAGGCACAGCCTCTCACACCAACTTCCCTAGCATCTCACCTGCTCCCCTCCCACAGCGGACGTTCATGAGAGGCTTCCTGCCCTCACTCTTCAGCAACCACCACAATCTGGGTCCTCCCTGGGACTTAAGGTTTATGAGATACTTCTGTCTTTAAATCATCTTATTTCTCTTCCTCGCTGTCCCATCATTGCTCTCTTTTAGCCCGAGCATGTGACAGGACTGCCAATTCATTCTTTTCCTACTGTTGTCAAATAGCTTAACGAGTGTTTAATACAAAAATCCTAAGAGGTAACTGCTAGGTTGTAAAATCACTTTGGGTCCCACGGGATTGTGTTCGGTCTGCAGACAGGAAACAGACATCAGGAGGAAAGATTAGCATGAAGGAAAAGTAGGCTACAGCTCCTCTCCACCCCCATCAGCAATCTCTCTACAAAACAAAAAAGAAAGCATCTGGATAGAACCTGGGCAAATATTGCTGAGATCAGAAAACGGTACACAAAACGAAAGCACAAAGGGTTTGTAAGAGGCAGATTTCACTCCCCAACCCCCAATCACCAAAACTCAATAAGAAACTAGCAGTGCTCCCTCAGCACATCTGTTTTCAGTTACCTGTGCTGAACCACAAACTTAACAGAAAGGGAGAGATTTCAAGCTGACCTCATGGTTTAAGGTCTGGCAGGGCAGAGCTCGGAGGCCTTGAGTGATGGCTGGACAACATCCATGATCTTGACAGGCTCACGGAAGACAGTCTGATGGACCAGGAATTATGCTATTGACTTGACTGCTGAAAAAAGTAAAAGCCTCCAAAAGGTAGTAGCATCATTTGAGAAACACACTTACCCAGTGTTAGTCAATCACCAATTAAGACATTAATCTTACCAATTAGCAGTCATGTTATCAATCAATACCCACCATACATAGCCTTTCTTTGTCTATCACAGTAGTACCCCATCCACTGTTTCAGTTACCTGAAGTCAACAGCAGTCGCAAAATATTAAATGGAAAACTCTGAAATAGACAGTATATAAGATTTTAATTTTAAGCTGAGCACCGTTCTGAGTAGCGCAGTGAAATCCAGCCCTGTCCTGCTCTGTCCCTCCTGGGAATGAATCATCTCTTTGTCCAGGTATCTTTCCAGCCAGTCACTTAGTAGCTATCTGGGTTATCAAATGTCAGAGTATTGAAGTGTTTATGTTCAGGAGGCCCCAGAGCACAAAAGTAGTAATGCTGGCAATTTAAATATTCTCTTACTGTGCCTAATTTACAAAATAAACTTTATCATAGGTATGGCATATTAGAAAAAACACAGTCGCTACTATCCACAGTTTCAGGCATCCACTGGGCGTCTTGGAATATTTTCCCCCACCAATAAAGGGCAACCATTGTGCTCTATCTTATCTATCTTGGTACTATCTTCCTAAACTTCTCCAGCTAAGATTTTGGTTTTATTTTTTAAAGTCTTTGAAGAAAAAAAAGGAAATTTACATGTTCAACCTCAGAAACATTTAAAAAACATTTTCTATATAACCAAAAAAATTATTTTTAAAAAATTAAAAAAAATGAAAACTCTGACTACTAGAATGTTCTTTATATTAAAGTCTTAAGTCCTGGTTCTATTCACAACATTCTTTCTCTGCTACTGCTAAGTCACTTCAGTCATGTCCAACTCTGTGTGACCCCATAGACGGCAGCCCACCAGGCTCCCCCGTCCCTGGGATTCTCCAGGAAAGAACACTGGAGTGGGTTGCCATTTCCTCTCCAATGCATGAAAATGAAAAGTGAAAGAGAAATCTCTCAGTCGTGTCTAACTCTTCGCGACCCCATGGACCACAGCCTACCAGGTTCCTCTGTCTATGGGATATTCCAGGCAAGAGTATTGCAGTGGGGGTGCCACTGCCTTCTTCGATTCTTTCTCTGCTGCTGCTGCTAAGTCGCTTCAGTCATGTCCGACTCTGTGCAACCCCATGGACTGGAGCCCACCAGGCTTCCCCTGTCCCTGGGATTCTCCAGGCAAGAACACTGGAGTGGGTTGCCATTTCCTTCTCCAATGCATGAAAGTAAAAAGGGAAAGTGAAGTCGCTCAGTCTTGTGCAACTCTTAGCGACACCATGGACTGCAGCCTACCAGGCTCCTTCGTCCATGGGATTTTCCAGGCAAGAGTACTGGAGTGGGGTGCCATTGCCTTCTCTTTCTCTAGACCCATAAAAATATTTCTAAGAATAATATTCCTTTCCTTTCAGTGAATTGAAGATACAGAGTACTGCCCACAAGTAGATGCTGGAAAATAGGAAAAGTAACAGTGTTCCTCATTTGATAAAACCCTTCCACATCTGGTGCCCACTTAAGTTCGAGAATACCAATACCACCAAGCTACCTTTTGAAACAGTGCAATACCGGAAATCTTTCCGTACCAAAATCCTAACCCCTCCCTTATCAGAGAGCAACCTGACCTATAGTAGTCAGATGCAGTGCCCAAGCCTTACTTTCACCTGCTTACTGCTCCTTTATTGCTACAAAAATGGTTGCAAGAGGGAAATGCAATTTTAAAAATCCACTTCAGTAATAGAGGTTCCAATGACTTCATTGTTACGTTAAATTTGTCTGAGAAACCATCCCCATAAATTGTTAAAATACATTATTAATACATATGATATGAGATACTAAGATGTTTATTGGATAATTATTGCCATCCAGGTACTTTTATTTGTTGAACTTTCAACAGTTCAGTTCAATTGTTCAGTCATGTCCTACTCTTTGCGACCCCATGGACTAGAGCACCCAGGACTCCTTGTCCATCACCAACTTCCAGAGTTTACTCAAACTCATGTCCATTGAGTCCATGATGCCATCCAACCATCTCATCCTCTGTCATCCCCTTCTCCTCCTGCCCTTAATCTTTCCCAGCATCAGGGTCTTTTCCAATGAGTCAGCTCTTCACATCAGGTGGCCAAAGTATTGGAGTTTCAGCTTCAACATCAGTCCTTCCAATGAATATTCAGGATTGATTTCCTTTAGGATTGACTGGTTGGATCTCCTTGCAGTCCAAGACTTTCAAGAGTCTTCTCCAATACCACAGTTCAAAAGCATCAATTCTTCGACGCTCAGCTTTCTTTATAGTCCAACAGTTAGGTTTCTTATTAAGAATACAGTTATTTTATATTCACTATTCATCCCAGGTGGCGCTAGTGGTTAAAAACAAACAAACAAACAAAAAAACCCACCTGCCAATCCAGGAAATGGAATAAACTCAGGTTCGATCTGGAAAATCCCCACAGAGAGAGAGGAGCCTGGCAGGCTACGGTCCATAGGGTCACAATGAGTTGGACACAAATAAAGTGACTTAGCACCCAGCGCACTAGCAACTGTTTCACTTAATTTCTACTTGAATTATTTTATATAGGAACATGGAGATCAACATTGAAATTTCAGTAAAACAGGTATTGAAAGACATACTTTTCAAGACCTAGGGCTCTGCCCAGAGACTGGCATGAAGTGATAGGACTCAATAAATATTTATTGGTGGAAAATGAATTGCATTCCATTTGCTTGTTCCTAGAGCAGCCATCATAACAGGGTTTTTTTAATTTTATAGTCCTCACTGCAAAAAAATCTAACTAGTGCAGTTTCTTGTTGCTTGGGTCATATCAGAACAAGGGTAACCAAGCTCTAAGACAGAAGTTAACAACTTCCTACACCAGTCTCTATGTGCTGGCAAGAAAAATTAACCTATCCTGTGGGGAAGGGATAATTTAAGTGAAGCTTTGTGTTTGTGCTCAGTCGCTCAGTCGTGTCTGACTCTCGCAATCCTATTGGACTATGGCCCTCTGTCCATGGGATTTGCCAGGCAAGAATACTGGAGTGGATTGCCATTTCCTCCCCCAGGGGATCTTCCCAACCCAGGGACTGAACCTGTGTCCTGCATTAGCAGGCAGATTCTTTACCATTGAGCCACCTGGGAAGCCCCCCAAGTAAAGGTTAGAAGCTTGCAAAAAATATATTTCTAAAAAAATATTTCTATGATGTTTCCTTCTCTTAGGGGGAAAAAAAAGCTACCTGGGACTCTTCTCAAGGAATTATAAGTAAAAGTTTCTAAACAGATACAGAATATCACTAGCTAATGTGCCAAGTAAAAATCTGGAAGACACTATGTTTTTATTCTATAAAAGCAGAGACCTATGATGCGTTCACTGCCTATAAAAGTAGTTGGTCCTTTCACTGATCATCCATCTGGCTTCTCCTCTCATTTGGAGAGATTATGAACATTTACAGTTTTAACCACATCTATTTCAATTATTATTCTCTCTATTTCAAATATTTCCTCTTCACTCTCCCTAAAGGTAAAGAAGGTAAAAAGCTGGGCTCAATTCCTTCCTTCCCAGCCTTCTAAAATTCGGGCATCATCCCTTCTGTTTTACCTCTCAACATCCCAAGGTAGCCCTCACATCTGCTGAACACATCCAGAACCACATCATGCCACATCAAAACTACTCCAAACGCCCCAGTATAACTCTCTAAACTAAGCTACCTATATCCAAATGCCAAACGCATACTCAAACTCTTAACACACACTGCCACACACTCTGTACGAGCCCAGTAGTACAAACTGTTAGGTTTAGCATTTAAGATACACACACTCCATCAATAACTGCCCCTCACTGCAGCAGCCTCTTTTTCTAATGCCTCCAAATAAAAACTTTCATCATATTAATAAAACATGATAGACACTGCAGCTTCCATATATATATATCAGAATCATTTTAGTGAGCTTTAGACAGAACACTAACTTAGGATGAGCACCTTCCACAAGTCTTATAATATAGACATACTAGATCTAACCAGGCCATCCTAAAGGAGATCAATCCTGGGTGTTCAATGGAAGGACTGATGCTGAAGCTGAAATTCCAATACTTTGGGCCCCCCATGCAAAGAGTTGACTCACTGGAAAAGACCCTGATGCTGGAAGGGATTGGGGGCAGGAGGAGAAGAAGAAGACAGAGGATGAGATGGCTGGATGGCATCACGGACTCGATGGACATGAGTTTGAGTGAACTCTGGGAGTTGGTGATGGACAGGGAGGCCTGGCGTGCTGTGATTCATGGGGTCGCCAAGAATCAGACACAACTGACCAACTGAACTGAACAGAACTGAACTGAATGGACTTAATACCTACAAGATCTTTGAGAACAAACACCAAAAAAAGATGTCCTTTTCATCACAGGGGACTGAAATGCAAAAGTAGGAGGTCAAGAGATACCTGGAGTAACAGACAAGTCTGGCCTTGGAGTACAAAATGAAGCAGGACAAAGGCCAACAGAGTTTTGCCAAGAGAAGGCACTGGTCATAGCAAACACCCTCTTCCAACAACACAAGAGAAGACTCTACACATGGACATCACCAGATGATCAATACTGAAATCAGATTGATTACATTCTGTGCAGCCCAAGATGGAGAAGCTCTACACAGTCAGCAAAAACAAGATCAAGAGCTGACTGTGGCTCAGATCATGAACTCTTTATTGCCAAATTCAGACTTAAATTGAAGAAAGAGGGAAAACCTATACAACATTCAGATATGGCCTAAATCAAATCCTTTACAATTATACAGTAGAAGTGACAAATAGATTCAAGGGATTAGAGCTGATAGATACAGTGCCTGAAGACCTATGGACAGAGGTTCATGACACTGTACAGGAGACACGGATCAAGACCATCCGCATGGAAAAGAAATGCAAAATGGCAAAATGGCTGTCTGAGGAGGCCTTACAAATAGCTGAGAATAGAAGAGAAGCAAAAGGCAAAGGAGAAAAGGAAAGATATACCCATTTGAATGCAGAGTTCAAAAGAAAGTAAGGAGAGATAAGAAAGCCTTCCTGAAGTAATCAATGCAAAGAAATAGAGGGAAACAACAGAATGGGAAAGACTAGAGATCTCTTCAAGAAAACTAGAGATACCAAGGGAACATTTCATGCAAAGATGGGCACAATAAAGGACAGAAACGGTATGTACCTAACAGAAATAGAAGATATTAAGAGGAGGCAAGAATACACACAAGAACTATACAAAAAAAGATCTTAATGAACCAGATAACCACAATGGTGTGATCACTCACCTAGAGCTAGACACCCTCAATGCAAAGTCAAGTGGGCCTTAGGAAGTATCACTATGAACAAAGTTTGTAGAAGTGATGGAATTCCAATTAAGCTATTTCAAATCCTAAAAGATGATGCTATAAAAGTGCTGCATTCAATATGCCAGCAAATTGGGAAAACTCAGCAGTGGCCACAGGACTGGAAAAGGTTAGTTTTCATTCCAGTCCCAAAGAATGTTCAAACTACCACACAGTTGCACTCATCTCACACACTAGCAAAGTAATGCTCAAAATTCTCCAAGCCAGGCAGGCTTCAACAGTACGTGAACCATGAACTTCCAGATGTTCACGCTGGATTTAGAAAACGCAGAGGAACCAGAGATGAAATTGCCAACATTCACTGGATCATAGAAAAAGCAAGAGCATTCCAGAAAAACACCTACTTCTACTTTATTGACTATGCCAAAGCGTTTGACTGTGTAGATCACAACAAACTGTGGAAAATTCTTAAAGAGGTGGGAATACCACACCATCTTACCTGCTTCCTGAGAAATCTGTATGCAGGTCAAGAAGTAACAGTTAGAACCAGACATGGAACAATGGACTGGCTCTAAACTGGGAAAGGAGTACGTCAAGGCTGTATATTGTCACTCTGCTTATTTAACTTATATGCAGAGTATATCATGAGAAACGCTGGGCTGGAAGAAGCACAAGCTGGAATCAAGATTGCTGGGAGAAATACCAATAACCTCAAATATGCAAATGACACCACCTTTATGCAGAAAGGGAAGAGGAACTAAAGAGCCTCTTGATGAAAGTAAAAGAGAAGAGTTAAAAAGCTGGCTTAAAACTCAACATTCAAAAAACTAAGATCGTGGCATCTGGTCCCATCACTTCAAGACAAACAGATGGGGAAACAATGGAAACAGTGAGAGACTTTATTTTCTTGAGCTCCAAAATCACTGCAGATGGTGACTGCAGCCATGAAATTAAAAGACACTAGCTCCTTGGAAGAAAAGCTATGACCAACCTAGACAGCATAATAAAAAGCAGAGACATTACTTTGCCGACAAAGGTCCATCTAGACAAAGCTATGGTTTTTCCAGTAGTCATTCATGGATGTTAGAGTTGGACTATAAAGAAAGCTGAGTGCCGAAGAATTGATGCTTTTGAATTGTGATGTTGGAGAAGACTCTTGGGAGTCCCTTGGACTGCAAGGAGATCCAACCAGTCCATCCTAAAGGAAATCAGTCCTGAATATTCATTGGAAGGACTGAGGCTGAAGCTGAAACTCCAATACTTTAGCCACCTGATGCAAAGAGCTGACTTACTGGAAATGATCCTGTTGCTGGGAAAGACTGAAGGCGGAAGGAGAAGGGAACAGGGGACAGAGGATGAGATGGTTGGATGGCATCACTAACTTGATGGACATCAGTTTGAGCAAGCTTTGGGAGCTGGTGATGGACAGGGATGCCTGGTGTGCTGCAGTCCATGGGGTCACAAAGAGTTGGACATGACTGAGTGACTAAAATGAACTAGTCAAGCTACACCCCACTACATTAAACAGCAAGTTAGCAACATCACTTCCTCATTTTCCAAACATATCTTCTGCTGCTGCTGCTGCTAAGTCGTTTCAATCGTGGCCAACTCTGCAACCCCACAGACGGCAGCCCACCAGGCTCCCCCATCTCTGGGATTCTCCAGGCAAGAACACTGGAGTGGGTTGCCATTTCCTTCTCCAATGCATGAAAGTGAAAAGTGAAAGGGAAGTCGCTCAGTCATGTCTGACTCTTAGTGATCCATGGACTGCAGTCTACCAGGCTCCTCCATCCATGGGATTTGCAAGGCAATAGTACTGGAGTGGGGTGCCATTGCCTTCTCTGACATCTGCTTCTAGATTCATCAAAAGATGTACTTTACATCCTGTTGCTGGCTTTGGAAATTAGGAGTCTCAAATGTCAATTACCTAGTCTTATATGAGGGCTGCCAATGATTTTCCAGTTTTAGTTAAGTGAAGTAATTCCCAGTAACTGGCCACGTGGAAGAAAATGAATAGAAAGTTGGATAACTATCTCACAAAAAGGTTCAGGACATTGTCTCTTCGATGGATTGAGGGCTACAGAGAAACTAAAACTAAATGGCTTTCACAGAATTTACAAACTTGAAATATCTATATTTTACTCAGGAGATAATAAAGCATCAGGCCTTATATAAACAGGCACATAACAAATACAAGCACAAAATAAAAAGTTTTTTAAAAAATTAGGAAGAACCAAAAAGAAAAGTGCCTTCAAAGATGGACAAACGTCTGTACCTAGTGACATTAACAGGTGGAACTCACTTCAGCGAGACCTGTTTGCAAACAATATCAAAGATGTGCACACCAAGAATGAACAAGAGTCCCCCTGGCCTCTGTTAGGCCACCAGGATTCCTCAGAGTTTTCCCTGCATTTTGATCTCGAGGTTTCCAAGTACTGTCCCTCAGGTTATCCATGTTCTATGACCAGGTCCAAGTTGCCTAACCATGAAAATCAAACAATGGAGTCTTTTTCCCAGTTCTTAGAAGGAAAAAAATAATTATGTATACTGTCATATAGATATGACATTTATTCTTTAAGTTTTCTCATTAGTTTCTCTAAAACCTTAGCATCTACCACCATATGACCTCACAAGAAATGAAGGCAACATATACTCAGAAACTACATGTGTATATTTAGATAAAATTCTAGAAATATGATAATTGTTAAATTTTAACTACTAACAATAGAAATGTATTTTCTTCTAGTTGAGCAGGGCCTGTTCCATATGAAAGAAGCAGCAATATCCAGTTTTGCGGCACTCCAAACAACGGGCACCTTGAAACCCACCCAGGAGTTTTAGGCCCTGGGCGAGTCTCTTACTCACTAGCCTCTAGTCAAATCTCTAGGCCCACTTACAGACATCCTGCAAGAAGCAATGAAAAACTAGGGAGTTTGAGTTGAGCAAGGCCTGTGGGCCCTGGTGAATTCCACTGTAAGATGTCCACCAAGTTCCACAAACCCTCCTGCCACAGGAGTGTGGCTGGAACCATGCAGACCAAGAGTCAGTCAATGGAGCATGTATGATTCCATAAAAGCTACCAGTGGCATCAAGATCCCCCCTGCTCCTCTTCTGGGTTCTGATCTGTACACAGGAGCCCACCTGTGAAGGAGCCACTGGAGGAACAGGATCAAAGTGTGGAAAATCAAGGGTTAAAGTGACTTGCCGAGCTATGGGAAATATTCTAGTTGGATGCTGAAGCTTTAATGCTTGGCTCTAATAGGGTGGTGACTCTCACTCCTTTCTCATAAACATGCTAAGTACATTTTTACTTTCTCCAGAAACCAAATCCCTCTGTGACTTTATGACTTACTGCCATAACCAAAAGCCTCTTACGCTATTAACGGTCTAGCGTCACAGCCCTAAGGACTTGGCCTGTTTGTTAAGTCTTAGGCATGGCCCCCTCACAAATTCCTGCAAAACAAACCCTGGTTAAACAGATTACAGAAAAACAAAAAGGAAAGAAAATACAAACTCTATTTGTGGCTGACAAAAAACCTGCACAGAGCTTAAAGAAATGAACAAAATACAGTATCAGAGTCTAAAGAAGAGATGTCAATGCAGTCACCTCTGGGGCAAAATCAAGGTTGCCAGTTTTCATCACTGAGCACTAGTGGAAGTGATTCAACAGTTCCAACTCCCATACTAAATCCCTGAGTCCAAGATCTAATTCTGGGTTAGTCTGATAGAGCTGCCTACCCCAATTTATAGAGAAAAGGGGCAGGCTGGATAATTTGGCACAAGGCAGAGACTCCTTCCATTTGGCCTTGTAGCTGGTTGACTAACATAGTCGTTTGCTACTCTACAAGAGTTTTCCACGACACTATTCAAGCACATTATCCTTTCCAAATGTTTTTCGCCTCAATAGAGCCCATTTCCACCTTGCAATAAAATTAAGCAAGGTGGTGGTTTAGTCACTCAGTAGTGTCTGATTCATGCGAACCTGTAAATGATAGACCGCCAGGTTCCTCTGTCCCTGGGATTACCCAGGCAAGAATGCTGGAGTGGGTTGCCGTTTCCTCTTCCAGGGGATATTCCCAACCCAGGGATCAAGCCTGGGTCTTCTGCAGTGCAGGCAGGCTCTTTACCAACTGAGCCACCATTCTATTTAATACTAGTTCTCTTGATCTGAAAGCAATCTTTTTATTTAATCCAAAGGCCTCTTTTAATGCTATCAAAATGGCAAAGTTGGTTTAGAATCTTTAAGTAATTTCTAAGGATAGAAAGAATCTCTACTTACTACACCTTGTTTTGTTTTTTTTTTAATGCTTCTCAGTTCTCCTAGAAATATTTAACTTGATTTTAAACAACCTAAAGTACTCGTGTACTTGTGAAGCTGAACATTTGGTTTTCATCCAAACTGTTAAAAAAAATATGCAACTTTGGTAAGCATGAAAAGACCATAGAATGGAAACAGACTTAAGATCCCTAAAAGTTCCAAAGTTTTCTTATCCTATTATATTTTAAAAAGGAATCTATCCAACTATCTGACATTCTAGAAAAGCCAACATTATGGAAATAATAAGATCAATGGTTCCAAAAGTTAGGGAAGACGGATGAATGGGCAGAACACAGACGGTTTTTAAAAGGGTGGTGAAACTCCCCTGTGTGATACTGTAATGGTGGACACATGTCATTCAATATCTGACAAAACCCATAGACTGCACAATACTGAGAGTGAACTCTAACATCAACTATAGACTTTGGGTGATAATGATGTGTCAGTCCAGGTTCAGGGACTGGAACAAATATACCACTCTTGTTCCAGATGCTGAGAGTAGATGAGGTTTCAGCATAGGTAGCCGGGAGTATAGTGGAACTCTGTAGTTTTGGCTCTTTTCTGCTGTAAACCCAAAACTGTTCTAAAAAGTAAAATCTTTGTTTAAAAAAGAAGAAATACTGCTACACAGTCTAAGTAATTACAGGTATATATTCAGGTATATATCCTCCAACTGAAAAAAAATATATATATATATACATATATATATATAGGTAGAATAGTTGAGGAAGAGGTTAAAACTCCTGTTGCCAGAAAAAAAAAGTGTAAAGAAAAGTCACTGTGCTGTTGCGCCTGTCTTGTGACATCACAGAATACTTGGCAGAACAGATGTGTTTCTATTTAGCCTAGAGATGAGCAAGAGGGAACCAGCAACACTAGTCATTAGAAGATGAGCATTCTCTTTGAAGAACCTTGTTTGATGCTGCTGAAATACTGCACAGAAATGCCAGGCAAAGCCATTCAACATACACATACAACCAGTACAGCATTTTTAATTTTATGTCTAGATATGATATTTCACCTCATTTTTGGTAAAATAACTTCCCAGATATAATATTTATTTCCATCTTAAAGAATCAGGGGATTTGTTAGCTAATTTCAGAATTGACAAACTATCAGATGTACTCCCACAAGCAGCTGCTTTGCTAAAAAATGTTACAAAAGCAGAAATCTAGGTCTTTAAGGGTGCTGGAGAAGACTCTTGAGAATCCTTTGGACTGCAAAGAGATCAAAGCAGTCAATCCTAAAGGAAATCAATCCTGAATATTCACTGGAAGGACTGATGCTGAAGCTCCAATACTTTGGCCACCTGATGTGAAGGGCCAACTCATTTGAAAAGAACCTGATGCTGGGAAAGATTGAAGGCAAGAGGAGAAGGGGACGACAGAGGATGAGATGGTTGGATGGCATCACTGACTGAATGGACACAAGTTTGAGCAAGCTTCAGGAGATGGTGAAGGACAGGGAAACCTGGAGTGCTGCAGTCCATGAGGTCGCAGAGTTGGACATGACTGAGCGACTGAACAACAACAAAAGGTCTTTAAATATAATAAATGAGCTTTCCAAGACATCAAATTCTAATTAAACTTTAAATTTTAATGAGAAACACCATTGCTAACTAACATCCTGCAATTACTATGGTACAGAGTTGAATACACAGAGGAGCATACAGACACCAGATTCAACATGTGAGAGGAGTCTTCCCAAGCATCAGAGTTCCACAAGTCAGAGGGATAAGTTCTCAAAACATCCATACACATGAAACGAACGTTTCATCAAGGATCTAGTTACTAGAATTATCCTTCAGAAACACAGAGATCATAAAAGAAATGCTATTTGGGTTAATTAGTTTAAAAATCTTCTAAGTGAGAATATACGTAAAGCCCTATTATATACCCCTCCATCTTACCTTCAGAGAAGGCAATGGCACCCCACTCCAGTACTCTTGCCTGGAAAATCCCATGGATGGAGGAGCCTGGTGGGCTGCAGTCCATGGGGTCGTGAAGAGTCTGACACTACTGAGTGACTTCACTTTCACTTTTCACTTTCATGCGTTGGAGAAGGAAATGGCAACCCACTCCAGCGTTCTTGCCTGGAGAATCTCAGGGAGAGGGGAGCCTGGTGGGCTGCCATCTATGGGGTCGCACAGAGTTGGACGCAACTGGAGCGACTTAGCAGCAGCAGCAGCAGCCAACCTTACCTTCAAAAGTTCGTTTTAACAAATGAGTCCAGTTTTTCAAAATTGTAAACACAAGCTTTTCAAAGGAGATCTACTGCCTATGAGAATTGACTAGAATGTCTCATTCACACCCGAGGTGACCCAGCTGGCCAATGGATGGGACTCTGGGAGCACAAGGATGCATCATGATGACATCATCTCTTTCAGGGTTGCCTCATCTCTCAAGGAGTGGTTTCATGAGGGAACCCTGCACCCCTGGAGCACAGGAAGCTTCAGGGAGAGGTTTGCAGGCACAGGCTGTGTGTAGAAATCATGGTCTACATCCTGGCTTCCAAGTGTCTACCTTTCCAAAAGGCATCTACCAACAAAGGTCCGCTAGTCAAGGCTACGGTTTTTCCAGTAGTCATGTATGGGTGTGAAAGTGGAACTATAAAGAAAGCTGAGCACAGAAGAATTGATGCTTTTGAACTGTGGTGTTGGAGAAGACTCTTGAGAGTCCCTCGGACTTGCAAGGAGATCCAACCAGTCCATCCTAAAGGAGATCAGTCCTGGGTGTTCATTGGAAGGACTGATGTTGAAGCTGAAACTCCAATACTTTGGCCACCTGATGCAAAGAACTGACTCATCAGAAAAGATCCTGATGCTAGGAAAGATTGAAGGCAGGAGGAGAAGGAAAAGACAGAAGATGAGATGGTTGGATGGCATCACTGACTCTATCGACATGAGTATGAGCAAGCTCTGGGAGTTGGTGATGGACAGGGAAGCCTGGTGTGTTGCAGTCCATGGGGTCACAAAGAGTCAGACACGACTGAGCGACTGGACTGAACTGAACTGTGTTTCAGGCTGCTGCTGCTGCTGCTGCTGCTAAGTCACTTCAGTTGTGTCCGACTCTGTACTACCCCAGAGACGGCAGCCCACCAGGCTCCCCATCCCTGGGATTCTCCAACACTGGAGTGGGTTGCCATTTCCTTCTCCAATGCATGAAAATGAAAAGTGAAAGTGAAGTCGCCCAGTCATGTCCAACTCTTCACGACCCCAGGGACTACAGCCTACCAGGCTCCTCCATCCATGGGATTTGCAAAGCAAGAGTACTGGAGTGGGGTGCCATTGCCTTCTCCATGTGGTTCAGGAGTGTGTTTTTCTGCTTTTTACTGCTTCTTCACATCTCCCTCTTGAGGCTCTTTCTTCTCCCACGTGACAAAAGGCAGACTTACCTCTCACAGATTCTGATTCTGACTGAGGGAACTGCCTGCAAGGTGTTAAACTTGCTGGTGCCAATAAAAGGGCACATTCAAAATACTGCAGGTCAAGAGAGCTTTCTCTGAAGAACACCCCATACCATCCCAGCAATTACGTTCTCAAAAAAAATGAATTAACTTAAAACAAGGAAGCAAACCCATCCAGAGATTAAGAAAAGCATTTCAAACAAGAATGTTTGACTTCACATATTTTGTTAATAATTTATCAAACTTTATAATATGTTTATATTTTGACAAATTGTTCATATAGATAAACTCAATCCAGAAATCTATTTAATTCTTACCACACTTAGGATCATATTTTTATTGCAAAATATTACTGGATAATCAGAGTGGGGTTTTTTTGACACATTACATTTGGTAAAATTCTGTGTGAGAAAGTAGAATGGAAGTATGAATTCAAGGAGAAAAAGGAACAACGTAAGATGTTCCTACTATTAAGCTGCTTGTTCCTGTATTTTTAAGCGATGATGGAGTATATCAAATCACGTGTTTAAATTCCCTTCTTTACATTTTAAACAGTAATAACTTTATTTTAAAAGTCAATATTTACATTATACTAGGAATCACATCTTTTGTCACTTTCTAACTTTATAATGAAAACTTAAAAAATGTGCAAGGGAAAACATAGTTATAAAGATCTTTCAGAGGTGAAAGTTGAGAATAAAGAATGTTGCAGAGCTGTTCTTAAGCATCATTAGATGACCCGGCTTGGCCCTCCTTTTGGTCCCCACAGGATCAATGGTGGAAATCATATTCTGCCTCTTTTGGGCCTGAATAAGTTCGATACCTTAAATCAAACACCCACATTAACAGTAACAGTGACTTCCTGTGTAAGTCTTTAAAGAGCTGTTTCAGTTAAAGCCCATCTAAAATCTTGCAAATATTAAAAAAAAAAAAAAGATAACCAAACATTTCCTTCTGTACTATTTCCTTGACTGGGGGTGGGGACTTAGGGGGAGGCTATTTCAGATCTGTTCACATCATGACACAATGGGCTATCAGTCACACAGTTCTTGATTATTCCTATTTAACAGGGAATCAAGGGGAAAACATCCACTAAAACACTTTGGCAATATTTTCCACCACCAATCCTTTTACTAGGGCTATTTATATAACAAAATATTAATCACATCCTATCCTTTCTGGCTTCATTTAATATTTCAGAAAGAGGAAAGAGAGTAGGAAGGAACCAGGAAGGATGGTGGGGAAGGAGAAAACACAGCAGCAGAAACTGGCGCTGGATCGTTCATTCATTCAATTAGTAGTTGCTGATAGCCTACTATCAGGCTCGCCAGAGCCCTGCACACTAAAAAGCAAGAGGCACAAACACTTTCCCCTAGAAGTGAAGAGCAAATAAATGGCTTAGCTTCCACCTTCCCAAGCCCCACACTAATCAAGGAGCTAAAAATGGCTTAAAACCAGAAGTGAGAGGCTCCACCACCACAAAACTTGCCGAGTCCATGTAAGAAGGAAAATGAAAGTACTCATTAAATACGTCTGTATTTAGACATGTCTGAAGATTAGACAGTTCTGTGAAAAATATTCTCTTCAGATGGCAATTTCAGATACTTCCCATGAAATTCAAAAAACAAAAAACACTGCGGAGGTATTCTGGGGGTGAGGGCATGGGAAAGCCTTAGTATTTCAGCACTTTTCCCAGTCACAAGTGTTTTCAAACAAGAATGAATTTCCATGGCCTTCAGTGTACCACAGTTCTTCACCCAAAGTTGAACATTAGGCAATATTCTTTCGGCCCTGTACACAATGGGCTCACTCTTCTAGACCAGCTTAGAAGTGGGTGATAACAATTCTGATCTGGATAGTACAGATGACATGACTCTAGAACCACATAATAATTATCAGGCGGCAGACTTCAGTACTCTATCCTGGGGTGTTTATACAGTGTTTCAAGCTGTATCCTAAATATAACTGTAGAAGTGACACATGTTTTTACAAGTGCTGTTTAAGAATAGGATAGGCAAACGAAATGCACCTCAGGCTGAGCCAGAGGAAAAACAAGAGGTCTACCCTGACTGAGAATCAGTAAGCCAAGCAATATCCAGTGGCCTCTGTTTCTCCCTCTGAAAAATAAGGATTCTAGAGTTCACTTGCCTCCTCCATATGCTTTATAATACTGTTCAGAAAATTGTGGAAGTCTTCAGATACTTTAGGTACAAAGTTCTATAAACATTTTCTAAAGTTATGCGCTACAAGAATTTCTTCACAAATCTTAAATAAGTCCCTACAGTCTTAATTCTTTCTCTCTATAGGCTGAAGAGAAAAATGAAGTTAACTTTTAGATGAAAAACCACAATATTGTAATTATCCTCCGGTTAAATTAGTTTTTTTTTTAAAAGATGACGTGAGTTGACTGACCACCCTTCTGCTCCTCATTAACCAATTCAAGGTGCCCATCTTCTCCCAAGATCAAAGAGAACTGGCACAGGAAGAGTTTTAGAATAACTCAAATGACTCTGGAAGTGCAAGAATAGAATGTAAATTCTCTTTACAACTATAATGACATGAACATTGGAAACCACACAAACACACACACACTCACCCAAACTCATAATGCACATAGAAACTATCAGAATTAGCTTCAGAGAGAACTTTCCAGAAGAGTCAGAAATACCAGATAAGTAGATACTATTGATATTTATTTCTTAAATTTATAATCTCCATTTGTAATAGTTAACTATATCCTTTAAATTACTTAATTGTTTAAACTGGCTCTTTATAAAACTAAAACCATTTTCATGCCCACAGTAATCTGGAGTCCCTACTCAAAGAAACTAAAGATAGTACTTTTTTCTCTTTACAACTATAATGACATGAACATTGGAAACCACACAAACACACACACACTCACCCAAACTCATAATGCACATAGAAACTATCAGAATTAGCTTCAGAGAGAACTTTCCAGAAGAGTCAGAAATACCAGATAAGTAGATACTATTGATATTTATTTCTTAAATTTATAATCTCCATTTGTAATAGTTAACTATATCCTTTAAATTACTTAATTGTTTAAACTGGCTCTTTATAAAACTAAAACCATTTTCATGCCCACAGTAATCTGGAGTCCCTACTCAAAGAAACTAAAGATAGTACTTTTAGCACACAATGGGAAATAATATTAAGATTTCTGTTTCACTCTTAAAAATAAGCGGTAAAGTTCTCCTCCCCTGTCTTGGCTCTCTTAGAGCATCAAAAGTATATTTCAACTGTTTCTGAGTCCACATGTGGAATTTAAAAATCCAGTGTAAAAGACAAATGATTTAAAATATAAACACAAGACTTCCTTTTCTATAGTGATTCCTAGAGGGAGGGAACAAAAGTCTGAGTACAAACAAACTGTTTAAAGAGGATTTTTTTTTTTTTTAATTAAAAGCATACGACAAAAGCTAACTAAGCTTCTGCTTTCTCCTGGAAAAAAATAATAAAGGCAAGACTCCCCCATCTTAATCTAATTAAATCTAAATTAAAGTTCAGTTTAGGTAATACCAAGACTGTAAGAGGGCAGCCCTCAATTTCTGAAGAATATGGTTCCAAGTGTGTACTTGCATTAGAACAAGGGTTGGCAGACTTTCTGCAGAGAGTCAGTAAATATTTTCAGTGCTGCAGGTCATATAGGCTCTGTCACAAGGACTGCCCTTTCAGGGCCTGAAAGCACCCCCACACACAGTACATAAACAAACGAGGAAGGCTAGATTCTGTTTTATTTATGGACTCTGAAATGTGAATGTCATATAATTTTCATGTGCGTCAAAATATTACTCTTTGATCTCTTTCAACCATTTAAAAATGTAAAACCTATTCGTCTCACAGGTCATGTAGGCAGTAGGCCAAACCTGGCCTGTGCACAGTGAGTGGTCTGCCAGCCTCTGAGTCAATGTCATAGAAGATTGGATGGGGGTTCAGCTCATCTTAGTCAATGTCCTTAGCACATAAAGGAAACTGAGGCCCAGAGAGGTGTGATGACCACCAGGATCTCCCTGCAAATTCACAGCAGAAATGGAGGTGAAAATTAGATCGCAAGAAAGGCTAATTGAAAAGGTAAAGCAGTGATGAAGAAATGCCTGTCTTGAGTTCATCTCAAATGGACAGGCAGTGGGTGTTCAACACCAGAGGTGTCACGGCAAACTAGTCACCAGCAATAGGAGCCTTCAGGACCTGCCCACCTACTGTGTAAAACCATCTATCAGTTGCCCACCCACTACACTGATTCTGGGAGAAGGCAGTGGCACACCACTCCAGTACTCTGGACTGAGCGACTTCACTTTCACTTTTCTGCATTGGAGAAGGAAATGGCAACCCACTCCAGTGTTCTTGCCTGGAGAATCTCAGGGACAGGGGAGCCTGGTGGGCTGCTGTCTATGGGGTCACCCAGAGTTGGACACGACTGAAGCGACTTAGCAGCAGCAGCAGCAGCACACTGATTCTGAGGGTTCTGTATCAACAGTGAGGACCCAAAGATGAGCCAGATACCCATCAGCCTGACTCCAGTACATAGCCCTGCTCATTTCTTCTGCAGCCAAAATAACAACCTCCATTTTGGTTAATCTGATCCTAGAACTCCAAGAAAAAAGGTCAATGTGGCCAAAGAGCAGAGATCAATGTTAAAATTATTTTAAAGAACAGAGTAGAGAAGGAACGGCCAACTTCAGCCTACCTTCAACAGCATGCCCAACAGCATCTCAGAAACCAACATGGTCAACCTTCCTCTCATCCCTACTTCCTTCCCTCTGTTTTGAAATATGTTTACCTCTTCCTATTCATATTTTTCTTTCTTTAATCTTCTCTTTTTTTCTTTTTTTGGTGGGGCATCTCTGGTGGCTCAAACGGTAAAGAATCCACCTGCAATGCAGGAGACCTGGGTTCAAACCCCTGGAGAATGGAATGTACCAATTCTTATTTTCATTTTTCATTCACTCTTTTTATTTTGCCCTACACTTTCACTGGATATAAACTCAACTGAAATACACTTTAAAATTAAAATACATACATATATCCAATGATGTTTAAATTACCTCCTCTCTAAATAGCATTCTGTAGTTTTAAGAGAAAAAAAGACTCCAAATTAAACTGACTTTTTACAAAGGATCTATCATCTCTTTTAATCACTTTTTTTTTTTTCAGAGAAATTTAGGGTTTTCTATCCTATTCATTCAAGGCTTGAAGTTTTACACCAGCGTTACCAGTGTTTTTTAGAAATTCCATTATGATGATATTTTACGAAGACTACTCTATCAAACTATTTTGTTCTTACACACTTCCTCAGAAAAGACACCGTTATATACTTCTGTGAAGAGGAAGTGGCATTCTTATAATAATTTTCAGTTCTTTTTGACAACTTAAATCAAGAATGACTGCAAACACCTCAGAATTTTTTCAGTGCACAATTTTCTATCTAAACATAAGATTCTTCAAATTAAGTGAATCGATGTGTTTAAAATGAAAGAAAAAAGAAAGACCAAAATGCTACAGTTCAAACCTCTGGACAGAGATTTCACAATAATAAAACACTTCCTATTAAAACAGTGTTTAAGCTAGAGAGAAAGCTGACCAGATAAATGGGCATAAACTTAAAACATAATCAAAATCATATTTTAATTGAAATTAAAGAGCTGAAATTGACCCTAGAGAGCTAGTCTCTTCAATCTGACAGAGGAGGAACCAACTAGAGATCAAAGACTGCTGAGTGCCTACTGCGAGCCACTTGCTGGACAAAGGCTTTTCTCACTTGATTATCACAACTTTCCCATCAAGTATTTATTACACCTATTTTATCATCAAGGAAAGTGGTGTCATGGCAAGACTGATACAGCTAGTTAGGAGCAGAGATGTTCTTATAGTCCAGATTTCCAGGTATCAATTTAAGGATCCTTTTAACTATGCCACTCCCGTGTAATATTTTTGGAAATTGCTCACTGTGATGTCACAATATTTTAAAACATTCTAAATACAGAAATAGAGTACCCTAGAACCTTGACATAAGACTCTTTGCTAAAGAACAGAGCTCCTCAAAACAAGATTATTTCTTCTTGACTGCTAAGAAAAGGAGTATTAGCAGTTAAGCGTTATATGCACCTCATGGGCCCCAAGACATGATTGTACTGAGGCTCCTAGGCACCTAAAACCCCATTCACTTGGCTTCTAAATGACTTCATGACAGAATCATTTATTCAAGCTGTAGCTGGCCATTTCTCAAGTTTATAGTCTATTCTGATATCTGGACTCCATTAAGAAGGATAGGGAAAGATTTTCACTTGCAGAAATAAATGAAGATATTTCAGCACGCCTAAAAAAACATTGAAATCCCTGGAGCAAGGAGCAACACCCATTTCCTCTCAGGTAAGAAGAGAGGCTGCGGGAGGGTGGGGACAGCAGGGTCATTAAAATGGAGACCTATAACTGCTTGCTGTCTTTAAAAAACTAGCGGAATTAAATAAAAATGAGGTTAAAATGTTAATGTAACAAAATGATTTTTGGCAACTCTAGTATCTCAAATTGCCCTGGAAAAACCTTACCCTGAATGAGTTCATAAAAACAAAGCCTGGTCTTCCTGTGACTTTAAGGCAGATACTCAAATATCTGACCGGAGTCATGAGGGCCACTTTGACTAAGTCAACAGGTGGGGTGAACCTCACAACTAACTGAGAAGCAAACTGCTTTAGTCAACAAAACTAGCAGAACTGTGTGCTTTTCTGACAATCAAAAGGATTCTAAAAATTCAACTGAAGATATTCCATCAAGTGAGAGTGAAGGGCTAAGAAGGGGCACAAAAGGAGCCAGAAGAAGTAAAAGAAACCATTTCCAGAAAGAGTAAGTCACTAAAATATTTTAAGTGTCCTGGTCAAATATTAAGGGTGTGGGGGGGGGGGGGCGGTTTCTTGTTTTCTATGATAAGGAGCCTCTTTTTAAACATAACCACAATACCGTATTCATACTTTAAGTCATCAAAAAGAGCCAGTCAGGATCCAAATATCTCCAACCATCTCTTAGAACTATGTTAGTTTGCATCAGAATCCAATTAGTCCTCTCATTTAATCTATATATTTCCTCTCCATCTTTCTTTTTTCTTGCATTTTGTTTTTTTTTTTAAGAGATGAGGTCTTATTATAGAATCCCCATAGTCAGCATGTTTTTAACTAATTTTTTAACTTTAAAAATGTATTAAGGCTTCCCTGGGGGCTCAGTGGTAAAGAATCCACCTTCAAATGCTAGAGACACAGATTTGATACCCAGTCTGGAAAATCCCACATGCCACGGGGCAACCAAGCCCACAGGCCACAGCTGCTGAGCCTGTGCTCTAGAACCCGGGAACCGCAACCACTGAAGCCCAAGTGCCCCAGAGCCCGTGCTCCATAACAAGAGAAGCCAACAATGAGAGCCTGTGCACGGCAACTACAGAGTAAGCCCTGCTCGCCACCACCAGAGAAAAGCCCACGCAGCAACAAAAACCCAGCACAACAGCAAATAATAATTATTTTTTACTGTATTAGGTTAAAAACAGGCCATCTCTAGACCTACTACATTATTCCATCAATGTCCCACACCATGAAGATTATCCAGTTTCTTTCAGTGAGGTCCATGCTACTCCAGGATACATGTCTGTCCAAAAAAAATGTTGCCATGACAAGTAATATATGCAACATTCTATTCAAGTACTAGAGGGTGTTATGGAGACAGAAGACCCATAGGTAACACCTTACCTTATGCTATAGTACTTTTGGAACAAACTGGGGTACAAGTTAGTTTTTAAAAGATTATGCCTAAGCAACAAATGGAAATAATGAGCTCTGTCCAAATGCAAACTCATTTAGGTCTCCAAGAGAGAACACACCTATCAGAAGAACTCAAGTGAGAAAGATTTGTTATTAATAATATACATACCCTCTCCTACCAAGTTTGCACATTAACTCTTTCTTCCTTTAGTTCTTCTGTCTTACTAGAATGAACCCGGTGCTTCAATAAATACACAGTCCTCAAACACATGGTATGTCATTCATCTGGGATGCCTTCCACCCCTAACTTGCTGCTTAATAATTCTTTCTTCAAGGACCAGTTGGACGCACTCTAGCTCCTGGAAACCTTTACCCATCTCTGGACTCCTGGAGTCCCTAATTAGTACCCTCCAAATGTAGTCTAAACCTGCACTATAGCTGTTTTGAGAAAATAGTGCACATGTTTTGAATAAAGATTTGAGGAAGGCCTCCCATGTACAAGGCATTCAAGGTCATCTCTAACAAGACCATGAGCTCCGTGGGCAAAAGGGTTTCTTGTGATGCTACACCTATTTCAGGAGTCCAGAAGCACAGTGGCTAAGAATGTATACTTGAAGCCCAGATGTGTTGAATCCAAGACTCATAATTACTTAACCTCTCAGATCTCATTTTCATCATCTGTAAAATAGAATAACAGCCAGTCTTTCATAGAGATGTTATTAGGATCAAATCACATAAAGCATGAGTATTATCTTGTCTTCAGTTCAGTTGCTCAGTTGTGTCCGACTCTTTGCAACCCCATGAACCGTAGCACACCAGGCCTCCCTGTCCATCACTAACTCCCAGAGCTTACTCAAACTCATGTCCATTGAGTGGGTGATGCCATCCAACCATCTCATCCTCTGTCGTCCCCTTCTCTTCCTGCCCTCAATCTTTCCCAGCATCAGGGTCTTTTCCAACGAGTCAGCTCTTCGCATCAGGTGGCCAAAGTATTGCAGTTTCAGTTTCAATATCAGTCCTTCCAATGAACACCCAGGACTGATCTCCTTTAGGATGGACTGGTTGGATCTCATTGCAGTCCAAGGGACTCTCAAGAATCTTCTCCAACACCACAATTCAAAAGCAGCAATTCTTCTGTGTTCAGCTTTCTTTATAGTCCAACTCTCACATCCATACATGACTACTGGAAAACCATAGCCTTGACTAGACGGACCATTGTTGACAAAGTAATGTCTCTGCTTTTTGATATGCTGTCTACTGCTACTGCTAAGTCACTTCAGTCATGACTGACTCTGTGTGACCCCATAGACGGCAGCCCATCAGGCTCCCCCAACCCTGGGATTCTCCAGGCAAGAACAATGGAGTGGGTTGCCATTTCCTTCTCCAATGCATGAAAGTGAAAAGGGAAAGTGAAGTCGCTCAGTCGTGTCTGACTCTTCGCGACCCCATGGACCACAGCCTACCAGGCTCCTCTGTCCATGGGATTTTCCAGGCAAGAGTATTGGAGTGGGGTGCCATTGCCTTCTCCAATATGCTGTCTAGGTTAGTCATAACTTTCCTTCCAAGGAATAAGCGTCTTTTAATTTCATGGCTGCAACCACCATCTGCAGTGATTTTGGAGCCCAAAAAAAGTCAGCCACTGTTTCCACATTATCTTGTCTCATCATTACCAATTCTCTCTAGTCTTATCTGTTTTTATCCTTTATGGAAAGAAGAGGAGTAGAGGACTCCAACAGAGTTACTGCCATGGAGATGGAGTACAAACACTCTTTGATAGTTTGAATACATGGAAGATACACTTTGCCATGGGTGTGAGTGTCCCTTCCCAAAATATTTAGGATTCCTTTTCCTAGTGTCACCCTGATACTTTCCCTGTGAAGAAATGGAACTTGCTCAGAACTAAATACAACGTAAACCTATCTCCATCCAAATTTTAAAAGAGGGGAAACGAGAAAAAAAAGACCAAAAATGATATTTTATCCTCTGATGGGGCCACTGATGTATCGATGTGAAAGCTGGACTATAAAGAAAGCTGAGCGCTGAAAAACTGATGCTTTTGAACTGTGGTGTTGGAGAAGACTCTTGAGAGTCCCATGGACTGCAAGGAGAACCAACCAGTCAATCCTAAAGGAAACCAGTCCTGAATGTTCATTGGAAAGACTGATGCTGAAGCTGAAACTCCAATACTTTGGCCACCTGATGCAAAGAACCAATCATTGGAAAAGACCCTGATGCTGGGAAAGACTGAAAGCAGGAGAAGGGTGCGACAGAAGATGAGATGGTTGGATGGCATCACTAATGCAATGGACATGAGTTTGAGTAGGCTCCGGGAGTTGGCAATGGACAGGGAAGCCTGGCGTGCTGCAGTCCTTGGGGTCACAAAGAGTCAGACACGACTGAGCAACTGAACTGAACTGGGGCCAAAAATTTACTTTTGAATGGAAACCCATGAAGCTCTGCTTACAGAAGCTTTTCCAAATTTGAGTACTTCATAAGTAAAAATCTTTTGAACATGAACATATATACACATATATACATATTTATTTCACTTAAATAGTTATTGAGCATTCACTGTGTGCATTACACTGTTCTAAATGCCTGTAATTAATAAAGATTTTTGTTGTTGTTGTTCATTCTATTGAGCATTTAGGAAGTTGGGCCTGAGGCAGGAGTGCACCTGGCATGACCAATTGTTACTGAAATCCTGTACCTGTGCCCAAAGCACAGTGAGGTCAAACAATACCAAAATGGAGCTTGGAACAGAGCAAGGTTCACTGCAGGGCCATGCCAAGGAGACGGGTGGCTCATGCCTTAAAAACCCCAAACTCCCCAAAAGCTTTTAGTAAAGCTCCTTTCTAGGAAAGGCGAGGGAGGTGCCTGGTTAGTTGTTGCAAACTTCTTGGTATCAGATCCTTTGCTCTTGAAGCCAAGCCATGGTCAGGTAACAATGCTCCTGTAAATCTTCACCAAACATTATTCTCCATTCTGACAAGAAAGGACAAAGTCCCAAGGCTCAAATTTCACCCTTCAAGGTCCAGATCCTGGCTAAGAGAAGAGAGATCTCAGTTGGCAGCTCCCTCAGGGCCAGGTCCCCACATCTTGCCCAGCCATTAACAATGATGAAGCCAGGCGCCCAGGACACAACTGGCCCTCAGGTTCCTCAGGCCACCCAAAGCAGGGTAGGGGGAACGCAGGTCCCACAGACAGCAACCTGTGCAGACTGCTGCTGCTATTAGTTGCAGAGACAAGGATGGGGGAGAGCTTCACTGCTGCCTCAAGGCCTGGGCCAAGGCTAGTGGGCGGCCTTGGTGAGGGCTCTGGAGCCCTGCAGGACAGAGCACCCAGCATGTTTCCTGGGCCCCCCAGTTCACCTGCTAACCGGAAGCCAGTGGGTGTGCTGGAAGGCTCCAGGGAGAAGGCTGGTATCAGCCTCTTACCTCACTCTCCACCTGACAACCACCACTCCCACCAACTGTTGGCTGAATGGCCCATTAACCATGGCTGGTTGACAGTTAGCTCCTTGGGGGACGGGCCCCATCGTGCTGACCAATTGCTGAGCAGGACCACTAACAGTAGTTCATTGACAGTTGGCTGTTTGTAGGCAGGGCCCACTGTGGTGCCGACCAATGGCTGGGCAGGACCGCTAACAGTGCCAGTGTGAAATGGGCTGGGCTGGGCAGGTTACTGGCACACAGCAACACCCGAATGTTAAGGGCTGTGCTCAGTAGAGCTCTATTACACACTGACTAGTGAGGAGGCTGGTGTGCTGGACCAGGGAGAGAGGAGGAGAGACATGGCTGCACAGATGAGTGGCAGAGGTGAGTGGAGGGGACCCGGTGTGACACCCCAGACAACACGTTTTACTCTGGCTGAGACTGGAGGGCTTTGAACAGGGAAGCTACGTGATCTCAGATCCGTCCCACTGACAGCTATGCTGAATAGAGTCCAGGGGCCAAGGCTGGCTGGGGAAGACTGATCAGAATGCTACTTCAATAATCTAAGCGATAGTTTGGCCAAGGTGGCAAAAAGTGGAAAAGAGAGCTGAGAGACTTTTATAGTACTGCTGCTGCTGCTGCTGCTGCTGCTAAGTCACTTCAGTTGTGTCCAACTCTATGCAGCCCCATAGATGGCAGTCCACCAGGCTCCTCTGTCCCTGGGATTCTCCAGGCAGGAACACTGGAGTGGGTTGTCATTTCCTTCTCCAATGCATGAAAGTGAAAAGTGAAAGTGAAGTCGCTCAGTCATGCCTGACTCTTACGACCCCATGGACTGCTACAACATATATTAAAAATAAAAAATAATCAAGGATTTCTTAAAGAAATATTCTAATATTTCCTTTCTCAAACTCAATAAGACATCCCACTCACCCCTGGAGTGGAGGTGCCCCCTCTTCTCTTGGAGACCACTGTTTAACAATAATTGGTTGGTGGACTTGTCTCAGTTGACCTGAATTTCTGCCTGGCTTTCTGTTGTAACACTTGTCCTGTGTTCACTTCCCATCTTTCTCTTCATTCTGCCAGTCTTAGATACCAAAACAAGTTTCTTCCACAGACTGAGTGTACCTACCATACAGAGGATGTTGATCATATGTAGAATTCCCTCCTTGTAAAAGTCTGTGGTCTTTGGGTCCATTGCATACAGTATCTGGGTGGGGCCAATGGTTGAGAAACAGATCTGTTAGACCCAGATGTTATGGTGGAGTTCAACAGAACAGGATTAAGAGAATCCAAGCTGTTTGCTAAAGCAGCCCCCTCTGCTGAAGACTACAGTGGCCCCAGCTCACCACAACTCTGAACAGAAAAACCTGGGGTCTACAAGTTTGCTCCCCTTGCCCACAAGAGGCTCAAGGAGTCTCAAAGGCCACACTGAGAAAAGCCCTAAGGGTTCTGAACATGCCCTAAAAGATGGCATTTTAGGGGAAAGGACCCCTGATTCTTGGGCAGAACTGTGGGTGCTGGAAGGAAAATCAAAAGTTTATAGAAGGCAGATACTTTTTGAAATCAGATTCCATGAGTTTAGAAGAGGTTGATACTGAAGTACCTGGGGTGCTCTCTCAGAATATTAGAATGCTGGAAGAATTTAGAAGACTCTCTACCCACCCACTCCTATGCAACAAAGAAACTAACGCCAGGGGTTGTCCAAAGCTGCACAACTATGAGAAAAAGAACCATGAGTAGAACCCAGATCTTTGTATTTCTAGTCAAGAGCTATTTTAAAAATAAATGAAAGCAAAGTTAAAGCAATTTAGCATAGAAATCTTTAGAAACAGGTTATAACTGGATTAAATGTTGCATGAGACATGGGTTCGATCCCTGATCCAGGAAGATCCCACATGCTGTGGAGCAACTAAGCCAGAGCACCACAACTATTGGGCCTATGCTCTGGAGTCCATGCTCTGCAACAAAAGAAGCCACTACAGTGAGAAGCACACACACCGCAACTAGAGCAGCCCTCGCTTGCCACAACTGGAGAAAAGCCCACACAGCAACAAAGACCAAAACAACCAAATAAATAAATACAATTAAAAAAAAAAAAAAAATATATATATATATATATATATACCTTAGAAAGTTACACAGGGGTGTGAATGAGGGGATTAGAGGCAAATGAGAACCAAGAAATATAAGCAAACATTGACTTAGTAGAGCTTAAAATGGCCCAAAGGTGGACTACATGATTATTTTCTTTGCTTGGCCCAATTAATAGAGTACTAGACAATTTTGTTTTCAAAAGGAGAGACAAGTGAAAGAACCGTTAAAAGTTATGATATCATCATAAAAAACTAGAGTTGTGAGTCATTAATTTCAACCACTTGGGCTACCAACTCTCTTAGAAGCATGAACACTGAAAAAAATACCTGCTCTTCTAACTTCTGATGGCAGAGCACAAGGCAAAGATGATGTTGGCCAAAGGGTAGTAAAGGAATAGTCAATAAAATTGATCATCTATAAAGTGAATAATCTTAGATAATGGCACTCTACTCCAGTACTCTTGCCTGGAAAATCCCATGGACGCAGGAGCCTGGTAGGCTGCAGTCCATGGGGTCACGAAGAGTCAGACACAACTGAGCGACTTCACTTTGACTTTTCCCTTTCATGCATTGGAGAAGGAAATGGCAACCCACTCCAGTGTTCTTGCCTAGAGAATCCCAGGGACGGGGGAGCCTGGTGGGCTGCAGTCTATGGGGTCACAACAGAGTCGGATATGACTGAAGCGACTTAGCAGTAGCAGCAGAATCTTGGATTATCTATAAAGTAAAACTGGGGGACAGGGGAGGAATCAGTTCCCAAATGATTGACTTGGAACTGGATGTTAACTATTGGACTTGGTTACCTGGAGAGCTCAGTTCGAGTTCATCTGCATACACCCTCCTTGGCCACTATACCACGAGCACCACCACCACCCATGGAGGGTAAGTCACACAGCAAGGGGGTGGAGCCTGGGCACTGGAGAGGCAGCCAGTCCACTCTCTCCATTTTATAAAGAGGAGCCGCAGGCCCACAGGGAGAAGGCAATGGCACCCCACTCCAGTACTCTTGCCTGGAAAATCCCATGGACAGAGGAGCCTGGTAGGCTGCAGTCCATGGGGTGGCAAAGAGTCAGACATGACTGAGCAACTTCACTTTCAAGCATTGGAGAAGGAAATGGCAACCCACTTCAGTGTTCTTGCCTGGAGAATCCCAGGGACGAGGGAACCTGGTGCGCTGCTGTCTATGGGCTCACACAGACTCGGACACAACTGAAGCGACTTAGCAGCAGCAGCAGGCCCACAGAGGTTAATCTGACTGGCCAAGGCACAATATACGTCACCTCTCCCTTATCCTATGGCCACAGCAAACAATGATTATCAGTCATCACATTTTCCCCATCTCCGGCTGCAAGAGCCACAGTGCTTCTGACATATTCCTCCTGCAACCTCCCCTCCCGCACCCCACACCCACCCGTTCCCAGCTAACTGGTCAGAGCTAATATAGGAGAACAAACCCAGTTTCCAGCTCTGGCCTTACATAAGGTCATAAAATAGTCTTTATTATACCTGCTTCAGTATAAATCTGACTGGAAAGAGACTGACTAGTCTCACTATTACTGTTAAGTCTGAAGTGAGCAAACATAGTCCAAGTGGTGTAACCATGTGTCCAGGGTTACTAGGGACAGCCACACCTGTTTCCTCAGCCTAATATTTAACAGTACCCTGTATCATTCTCAAACGTGTCCCAGTCTGAATCAAAATAATATGGCCATCCATGTTCTCTGTAACTCCTAATCAACCATAAACACATATCTGTTTAAGTACATAGTGTTTCAGGGAAAAAAAAAAAAAACGACCCAGTCACCAGCAGTTTTGCAGGGCGTTTTCAAATAATACTAAACACAAATAATTCTTGAAAGGACCCCATTACTACTCCCACCAACTTCTATTATATATTGAGCTTCAATATGGAATTTTCCTTGGGAAAAAACAAAAAGGATAACCATCGTTTATGCAAGTTTGGAAACCACAGATTATCAGATCTCTGTAGTCCTTGTTTTTAAATTATTTCATGTTCTACTTTCATCTATAAAAATTCACATTATATTGATGACAAAAGAAGCCATTCCTTTAAAAAGAAGGAATCCTTTTTAAAAATGTTTCAGGCCTGTTGCTGGCACAAACAAGTGTGCCTTTTTTGAGTTTATATTTACTCTCTGTTTAGAGAGAAAGAGGAAGTAAAAGTTGAAACCTTAAAAAAAGTTCCAGTCAATCCAGGGCTAGACCTTGTGTACTGCTGTTGTATCTACACTAAAGCAGCCAGTTGTGTATTGGCAGGCATAAATTTCAATGTATTTGGAAAAGCCATTGGTCTAAACATCATAGGTACAACCTTTATGCTCAAGAGAAAGATATCATCAGGTAGAAAATTTTAAATTCTCACCTGGCTACCTAGACAGAAGACTAGAAGGAAATATATCATAGCTCTGAGTATACAGATATAGAGACTTCAGATGGTTTAAACAGGTTTTCTTTTTGGTTATCTAGCTTTCTGATTTTTCTACAGTGATCATAGTTCATTCGCTAATGACCAAGAAAAAAAAATCACCAACTCACCAATCAACACATCATTCTCTAGGATAGGGAGGTGAAAGGCAAACAGGGTAAGTTAGGCACTAGTCTGGCAGGAGTAGAGACCTCAGAACAGCTCCCGACTCGGCCATACCTACTGTGGGAGTCTGGCTCACCTGATGGCTTCCTGGTAAATAAGAGCAGGCATCTGTAAGGGCTTCAGCTACACCGCCCTTTCAACTGTTATAAGTACAGCCATGTGGTTAGAGCCCCACCTGTGCAATCAGACTGCTGTGCAGGACACGCACTCCATCACACACTGGGTGAGTGACCTCGAACAAGTCAATTAGCCTCTTTATTCATCTGTAAAGCAGGAATCACACCACCACCTACCTCCCTGTATGGCTGTGAAGATTAAGACAGATGATTCATGGCAAGGGCCCAGCATATAATAAGATCACAATAATGTAAGCCATTATTAGGTCTCTGCCATGAAACACCAGTCCTCAAGTGCACTCCCCAAACCACGTGACTGCATCTCAAAACAACCAGAGAAGGGTCCAAAGAATGAAGCTTTTATTTTCCCTTCTCTGCTGAAGGCAGGACTGGACACAGAGTTTGCTATAAGCCCAGAGCTGCTGGGAGGACAAGGGCAGCCCAGTAAAATATGTAATGTGCCCCACACTATGGTCTAGAAACACTGCTTTCAAAGTTGCAGGATTTCCAGTTTCTTGCCACTGCCACAGCTGCCAGCCATTGCCTTTGGCAAGGAGGTGAGTGACTAAAATATGAGCCAGGACTTGGCAAGAGGACACCAAACCAGAAGGCCTCCAGGCAGGAAGCTCCAAAAAGGGCCACCTACAGCAAGAGTTCTAGAGAAGGAGATGGCATTCTGCTGTCACTAGCAAATTCAGGAAAGAATGGTGAGCATTTCAAAGGTCCTACAGAACTTACCATTCTGCTTCAGAGCTTTGAAAAACTCGGGAGGGGGCACCAGGCCAGGTTGAAGATATGACATTCTTAAAATCACTGCAATGCCTTCACTATACGACATAAAGAACACCCCCCTCATCCCATAAAGTTCAATATTGCAAGGAATTTCACATCTATTTTTAACTAAGATGTATTACATTTAGATGTAAAGAAATTCTTCCCAAACTTAAAATTATCTCACTTTATAAAGATATAAATAAACATCCCAATATTCATCGATGAGGAAATAATTACCTTGTTATGTTAATTACATAGATGAGTGTGTTCTGTGCTGTATAGGGTGATCAGCTTGTCCTGATTTGCCTAGAATTTCCTGGTTTTAGTAGCAAAAGTCCATATCCTTGAAAACCCCTCAGTCTTGGCAAACCAGGAAGATCAGTCCCCCTAACGCTGTAAGAAAAATGATGTGTATTGTGTGAAGGGGAAAACAGAAGAGACACAGTTACAAATGCAGAAGTGCTCAATGCCAAGTCTATTTGCAGCAATAGCTCCTAGTTCCTTTTCATAGTGAAATAAGAAAAAAAAAACTACACCCCACACTTGCCTCTCCCTTCCTCCTTTCTTTTAACTCTGCCAAAACAGAGGTAGGAAAAGGCATTTTCCTCCTCTTGCATGACAGAGATGTCAGCGAGGGACTGACTACTGTGACCACCATTGCCAGCAAGCTCTTGCACCCAGTTTCAGCAGGACAGGAAATGTCAATTCTTTCATATACACATGAAACTTATCTGTTATAAACTGGTTATGTCAATTAAACAAATTATAAAACTCAAAAACAAACAAAAACCTAAATAATAAAACAAAAAAACCAAGACAACTAGTGATTCAGGTTATTAACACAAGAATGTGTCTTCATACTAAAAGTCCAAGAACTTTGACAAAAACAAGATCCACCTTGCAAACAAGGCATTAAACAAATGAGAGGGAATTAACATGTGATTGTTTTAATACACAGCTGAGTGGAGAGCGAGGCATTTCTACAAACTCTAAGGTCCAGATCTGAAGCAGGTGGTTCCCTACCATAACGGTGAAGCAAAGCTCCTGTAGTAGTTTAAGCAAAGGGTTTTTAAGCCTCTGATGAGGTTAAGAACCAGCTTCTAAGAATTTAGAGTTTCAAACTGAAAGGTAAGACTATATAAGGCAAGAAAGACCACACAGTTCCTGGACCTAAGGCCTCCCAGAAACCATAATTGTTCACCACTCTACCCCACCCAGTCCACCTCCTCTCCCTCAGGCTTTGCCCCATAGGCTGTTAACTTCTAAGTGTCCATGAATCTTAGAACTCCTTAGTTTACTGTTATGCATCAGGAGATGGAATCAAATAAACATTTTACAACCCTTTCTTGTCCTCCACATGAGACTAGTTTGTTGGGGGAACGGTGGGGATGTATTCAAAACACTTTAAAAGAGAAACTCTTTGAAAGTTCTACTCGGACAAGTCCTGGAGAATAACTTTCTAAAATCAAAAAATACTTTTCACCAGTGTTGATCCTGATTTAGCAGAGGATGCCTTCTTGTCAGCCTTTCAACACAGCCGATGACAAGACAGCAGGAGATATCAACCATCCCTAGAAGAAAGGACAGGAATCTGGAAGGCAGGAGACAGGAGTGCATCTCTGCCCTACAAGTCAAGAGCTGTGTCCTTGAGGAAGACAAGCTTCTCTTGTCTAGACCTCAGTTTCTTTGTTAAAAAATTAAGGATTTGGGTGAAGATCACTTTTGGCATCGCTTCCAGCTCTAAAGTTCTATGTAAAATGCTTTTGTGTATGTGAAAATGACACCACCTATTAGAAGCATTTTGTGTACTTTGAAGATATTTAGAAATTAACAGAGAAGTATAGTAACTTGCAATGACAAAAGATAACATGACCAAGGCAGACTAAAATCGAAAGATGTAAAACAAATGTCTAACAGTTGTCAAAGTATGTGACTAAAAGGTGGGAGGTTGGGGGGAGGGCTAAACTAATATCAACTTACAAGTACTCTTAAATATTCTGGAACCAATGGAAACAAATAGATTCATCACTACCAGCTGCTCCTCCCGCTAAATTTAAGGCTAACGTTCATTTTAATTCAGTGATCCCTCCCCCATATAAAAAGAAAATTTTTAAAGCCTGTAAATACAGAAAGCAAAGCAAAACTTTTGACTCTAAAGGCAGGAGAACAAATTACTGTGGTGATTGATTGCACTTAAGTCTCCGGAAGTTCTGGCTGGATACTGAGGACAGGGAGGCACCAGATGCAACCCACTTGGGAAGTACGAGATGTTTAAACACCAAGGACTGGCATGTTTGACCGCCTGTGTCAAAGTCAAGTCTGCCTCTCCGCCTACGAGGACCTCAAAACAATGTTCATTTCACTATCCATGAATAAATGGAAAAGAAATAAAAGGAAGCTGTTTCCTTTTTTCGTAGAAGGAGTTACAGAGTTTTGTCATACAACTTGGTTGGGCGCTTGTGTCAATAACCTCAGAGCAGCAGCGTCCGCGAAGGTAGGGGTGTCTCGTGCCTCAGACCTCCAGCGAGGACTGTCAACCGAGCCAGCAAACATCCCCACCTCTCCAAGCAAAGGGCTCCAGAGCTACCCCGTGCTATGGCTTAGCCGGAAAGCGACAAAGCTCATGAACACAGGCAGAAGGTAGCCTACGGTCTGTGAGTGGAACCCCGGGCCGAACTTCACCTCCTCTAGGGACAGTCATGCCAGAGATCTCCATCGTGCACCACGCACACACAGCCTCTGGGCTACCAAAGAGGAAGTCAGGGTGTCATGTCAAAAGGATAAAGACAGTCCGACCACACGAGAGCCGCGGTCTGGACCGGTCTCCAGCTTGGCTGGGAAAAGGGTCCCAGGCTGCGATCCTTCTCCCTCTCCATCCACCTTCCTCCTCCCGGCGGCGCGCACCAGCCTCTCTCCGGCCCGCCCGGGCTGGCGGAGCCCAAGCTGTGCAGCGCCGGAGGAGCACCTCGAGCCTCCCCTCCCCCTGCCCAGCCCGGGCCCGTGGACAACACACCCCCGCACGCCAGCTAGAGCCCCGCCGCCCCTTCCCCAGCCCCCGGGGCGCCCCAGCCGCCGAGCCGAGCGCGCAGTTCCGACGGCCCAGGGCGGGGACCTAGCCGGGGAGGAGGGCTGCAGCCGCCGGCTTTCGGAGCAGCCGGCGGCCGCACACACTCCTCCCCTTCGCTGCGAGTAAACAGCTCGCGGGCGCGCTCCGTGCCGCGCCCCCATCCCCCTGCTGGGGCTCCGCGCCGCCCTGCGCCCGCGCGTCCCGCCCGCCGGCGCCGCCGCCCCCTACCTGGTCGGTGAGTTTGAGCACTGCCATTCTTCCGCTCCTTCGCGCGCACACACATACAGGTCCCCGGTCCGCAGATGTCACGCCAGGAGCCGGGGAAGCGGAAGGGATGCCAAGGGAAGGGAAAAAAATCTGGCTCCCGAATTTGACAGCCCTCCCCCTGCTCCTCCTCCTCCTCCGCCTTCTCCCCCTCCTCCCGCCGAGAGGCTGACACTGGCTAGCAGGGTTTGCAGCCGAGCCCGCCCGCCTTTATACAGGAAGTACCGGCTGCTGCCGGCCGGGCCGCCACTGACATCACCGCGCGCTGCCTCGCTCGCCGCGCGCCGCCTGGGCCGACGCTGCCTCCTGCCGCCCGCGGCCGCGCCTCGCAGCCCGTGGCTCGGGGTGCTCGCCGGCTCCCGCACCGGGCGCGCCACGGTGGGGTCAGACTGCCGCCTGCTTTCGGCACCTGTACACTGCGCGCAGGCTAGCGGGACCTGGCCCCCGGGCCGCCCACGCTGCCCCCACGCATTGCGTGCACGTTTAGAGGCCCCCGCGCTGGGGAGGGGTGGGGGGTTGCTGATCGTGACCCCTCCCCTCGCCCTGTCTCTC
>SJXQ01003636.1:93897-136134 GCA_006408695.1 Aepyceros melampus | reverse complement strand
CATGTCCAGTTCTAACTGTTGCTTCCTGACCTGCATATAAGTTTCTCAAGAGACAGGTCAGGTGGTCTGGTATTCCCATTAAAGTGAAGTGAAGTCGCTCAGTCATGTCCGACTCTTTGCGACCCTATGGGGTGTAGCCTATCAGGCTCCTCCGTCCATGGGATTTTCCAGGCAAGAGTGCTGGAGTGCACTGCCATTTCCTTCTCCAGGGGACCTTCCTGACCCAGGATTCGAACCCAGGTCTCCCACATTGCAGGCAGACACTTTATCATCTGAGCCACCAGGGAAGTCACTTAATGGTATTCCCGTTAAGTTCATACAAATTTAGAATCATTATATCTTAACAAAATATGCTTGATACGCTAAATTAATGAATTGACTTTTTTATTGTTAACTATGTTCTTTATCTCTAGTAATGCACTTTGCCTATAAGTCATTCTTGTTTATATTATTAAAAGTTTCTTAAAATTTTTTTATTTATTATTATTTTTTAAAATTTTCTTTCAGTTAGTGTTTATATGTTTTATTGAAATATCCAGTTATTCTTTTTTTGTGATTTGGAAGTATCTCTGATAAGCTGCAGATAATGAGATTTTAAAAATTTAATCTCTGAATATCCTGTGCATCATAACTCTAGCATGCCCTAACCTCCAACTGCTTTAGTTTTCTCTGTATCATTTACCACCATTTAAAATACTGCTTGTACTACTTATTTTTAAATTATTGCCTCTCCATTTAACTGTAAGCTGAGTGAAGCAGGGACTTTTATCCATTTTATTTATGTATATATCCATATCACTAGGTGAATAGACATTCAAAAATTTTTACAAAATAATGACTCTCAATGAGTTGAACTCTGTGTGCTCTTTTTGGAGATTTCCAAAAACACTGATGTATAAAGAAGTTCTACAGACACAAAATTTGTTTAACCAAGAATTTTCTAAGCCTTTTGTTTAGTTCTAATTGAAATATAGTTGATTTTGAACTTTCCTGGTGGCTCAGTGGTAAAGAATCTTTTTGTCAGCAGCAGATGTAGTTTTGATCCCTGGGTTGGGAAGATCTCCTGGAGAAGGAAATGGCAACCCATCCACTCCAGTATTCTTGCCTGGGAAATCCCAGGGATAGAGGAGCCTGGCAGGCTACAGTCCATGGAGTCACAGAAGAATCAGACATGACATGGCAACAAAATAATAACAATGTTTGATTTACAGTGTGTTAATTTATGATTAATTAATAATTTTTTACCTAAACTTTTATGATCCTAGAACTTTATTGAGGTGTAACTTCTACTAATATCTCAGGAAATGAGTGTTTCATTGAGCACACTATGAAACCACTGATTTAGAAGATTTTTATATTAGAAGGCGTTTTCCTAGGAGTTTGAAGTTTAGAGAGCCATTTAAAAAATATCTACTTGGGAAGTCCACTAAATTAATGTTCAACAGATTATGTCCAGGTGGCCCAATTTGACTCACTACCTATTTTTATAATAAAATTTTATAAGAACATATTTATGCCCATTTATCTTCTATGTATTTTCTATGGCTGCTTTTGCTTTATTATGGCAGAATTGAGTGGATGCAAGAGATCATATGGCCCTTAAAGCTTAAATTATTTACTGTTTGGTCTTTTATAGAAAAGGCTTGCTGACCCCGGTTAATAAATGCCAAAGAAATTGTTGAGCACTTTCTACTTTGTGAGCCCAACATGTTTGCTATGTATCTTATATAGATAATCCATTTAGTTATTGTAATAATCTTTTGAGGTAGGTAATATGATTATTGTTATGTTAAAGATGAGGAAATTAAATAGAGAAATTAAACAATTGCCAATGTTTACACATCTAAGTTACAGGGCTGAGATTTGAATTGAGATCTGCTTAGTTTTCATTCTTCTCAATATAGTAGACTGCTTCTGGTTCCTCTCGTTCTAGTGGAGTGTGAAATAATGGAATAAACAATAAGCAAGTTTGAAAAAAATTCATACTGTGCAATGTAATTGTGACTCTGGAAGGTTAGCTATGTAAGAACAGCTGATTTTCTTTATTTTGAGGTTCTGTGTGCTTACATTTACTTAAGCCTAGGGATGGTAAATATTATATTCTTTTAAAAGTTTACATTTGCAGAATAAGGTTTAAATAAGTAACTTCCCAGATACAAATTTTGTGTTTTCATACACTTTTACTATTTTAAGTAGATTCTGATACTTAAATATTCATTTTTCAATTTAAAGAACATCCTTTTTTCACTCTAATTAGTCTTTCATAGAGCTTATCCTAATAGGAGAGTATAAGTGAATATTTTAAGTGCAGCCATGACCATAATAGTAATAATTGCTGCCATTTATTGAGTACAATAAGTGCCAGGAGACTGTACTAATTGATTTGCACTTATTTAATCTTAGCAATAAATCTGTGAGACAGTATAATATTATTATGTGCATTTTATAGATGAGGAAACTGAAGTTACTTATCAAGAAAAAAGTAGTTTATCTAATTGCATATTTCACATAAATATTGCTGATTCAAAGGAAGTTAAGGAATTCTATTGGCTAAATTAAAACTTCATTATACAATAGAGTGGATGTGTGCCATGTGAGTATTTTCCCGTGCTATTAACTAGGATTCTAAGTGAAAGGTTTAATTAACACATATTATACCTTGTACTGGGCTATATTTTAGTTAAACTTTCCCCTATTTTTAGATGTAATATATATTAATAGAATTCATATTACTAATTTACTAATGAGATTTATTTGCATGCTATTCACAATTCAGAAAAAAACTTTTTGAGAATTGGTCAAGATAGTGATATTTGCAAGTGTGAACTCTGTATAAAATAAAATTGTATACTTTTTTCCCACTTAAGTATTTTTTCCACTTAAAAATGTTCAGCATTATGGAATTTTATAAAAATACAAAAAATGGAAAGAAAATAATTTACCCCTAGTTCCCTGTGGCTCAGCTGGTAAAGAATTCACCTGCAATGCAGGAGACCTGGGTTCAAACCCTGGGCCGAGCAGATCCCCTGGAGAAGGGAACGGTTACCCACTCCAGTATTCTAGCCTGAGAATTCCATGGACTGTATAGTCCATGGGGTCGCAAAGAGTCGGACAGGACTGAGTGACTTTCACTTTCACTTCAGTCCCATACTCAATTGGCAACCTTTGTTAACCTCTTAGTAGTTCCTCACAGTTGTTTCCTTAACTTAAGCATCGTTTTTGTTTTTTTTTTCAAAGTATGTAGATATAATTTTGGAGAAGAAAATGGCACCCCGCTCCAGGACTCTTGCCTGGAAAATCCCATGGATGGAGGAGCCTGGTAGGCTACAGTCCATGGGGTCACGAAGAGTTGGATGTGACTGAGCGACTTCATTTTCACTTTTCACTTTCATGCATTGGAGAAGGAAATGGCAACCCACTCCAGTGTTCTTGCCTGGAGAATCCCAGGGAGCAGGGACCTGGTGGCTGCTGCCTATGGGGTCACACAGAGTCGGACACGACTGAAGCGATTTAGCAGCTTAGCAGATATAATTTTTATTCCTTTTTTTTGGCCTCACATTATGACATAAGCATTTTCCTATGCTATTATCCAGGGTTCTAAATAAAATTGTTAATAACCACATAATCTTATGCCTAGTGAGTGGATGATAGTTTACTTAGACTATCTCTTATTTTTAGATACAGATTACTTCAAATTATTATTATTATTACCATTTCATCTCTTTTATTCTTTTGCATTTTAAATCACAAAACTGTTCATGTTTATGTCCAGAACTCAAATATGGAAATATGTAAAGTGAAAAGTCAACATCTTTGTTCCACTATGAAGAATTTTCTGGGTATCCCTTTAGAATTTTTCTGTGCCTATGTAAGCACGTTTATATCTATCCTTATTTTACATAAATAGGATCTATCATTCACCTCTTTGATTTTACTCTTGAATTTTTAAATATATTTGTGTAAAAATTATTTTTGTGTTTATGACTGATTCCTTAAGATCAGTTTTAGTAGAGCTGGGTCAAAGTGCTGAACATTTTGAAGGAAGGCTCTTACTAAATTTGCCAATTTAAAACACTGCTATTTTAGGAGAGTGTGCTAATCAGTTCAGTTCAGTTCAGTTCAGTCGCTCAGTCATGTCCGACTCTTTGCAACCCCATGAATCGCAGCACGCCAGGCCTCACTGTTCATCACCAACTCCCAGAGTTCACTCAGACTCACGTGCATTGAGTCCGTGATGCCATCCAGCCATCTCATCTAGATCATGGTATTGTTATGGATGTAACATATTTAGTTACATTGTTTGTGAATGTAAAATATTTATATTCACCCACTCTGAATTTTTAAAAAAATTAATTAAAAAATTTTAATGGCAGTATAGTTGCTTTATGCTGCTGTGTCAGTTTCTGCTGTACAGAAAAGTGAATCAGCCATATATATACGTATATCCTCTGCTTTTTTGGATTTCCCTCCTTTTAGGTCACCACAAAGCACTGAGTAGAGTTCCCTGTGCTACACAGTAGGTTCTCGTTAGTTATCTGTTTTATGCATAGCAGTGTATATATGTCAATCTCAATCTCCCAATTCATCCCACTCCCTTACCCCTTGATATCCATACATTTTTCTCTATGTCTGTCTCTCTTTCTTCTTTGAAAATAATATCATCTTTTTCATTTTTCTAGATTCCACATACATGTGTTCACATACAATATTTGTTTTTCTCTTTCTAACTTACTTTACTCTATATGACAGTCTCTAAGTCCATCCACATTTGTGCAAATGACCCCACTTCATCCCTTCTTGTGACTGAGTAATATTCCATTGTATATAAATACCACATCATCTCTATCCATTCCTCTGTTGATGGACATTTAGGTTGCTTCCGTGTCCTGGGTATTGTAAATGGTGCTGCAGTGAACATTGGAGTGCATGTATCGTTTTGGATTATGGTTTACTCTGGGCAAATACCCAGTGTGGGATTGCTGGGTCATATGGTAGTTCTAGTTTCAGTTTATTAAGGAAGCACCATACTGTTCTCCATAGTGGTTTAAACAATTTACATTCCCACCAGCACTGTCAGAAGGTTCCCTTTTCTCTACACCCTTTCCAGCATTATTGTTTGTAGATTTGTTGATGATGTCCATTCTGACTGGTGTGAGGTGATACCTCATTGTAGTTTTGACTTGCTTTTCTCTTATGATTAGTGGTGTTGAGCATCTTTTCATGTGTTTATTGGCCATCTGTATGTCTTCTTGGGAGAAATGTCTATTTCTAGGTCTTCTGTCAATTTTTAAATTTTTTACGTTGAGCTGCATGAGCTATTTGTATATTTTTGAGATTAATCCTTTGTCAGTTGCTTTGTTTGCAAATATTTTCTTCCATTCTGAGGGTTGTCTTTTCATCTTGCTTATGATTTCCTTTGCTGTGCAAAAGCTTTTAAGTTTAATTAGGCCCTGCTTGTTTATTTTTGTTTTTATTTTCGTTACTCTAGGAGGTGGATCAAAAAAGATCTTGCTGAGATATATGTCAAAGAGTGTTCTGCTTATGTTTTCCTCTAAGAGTTTTATAGTGTCTGGCCTTACATTTAGGTCTAAATCCATTTTGAGTTTATTTTTGTGTATGATGGTAGGAAATGTTTTAATTTCACCCTTTTAAATGCAGCTGTTCAGTTTTCACAGCACTATGTATTGAAGAGACTGTATTTTCTCCATTGTATATTCTTGTTTGGATGGATTTATTACTAGGTTTTTTTTGTTGCAATGGTAAAAGGAATTGTTTCCTTAATTTTTCTTTCTGATCTTTTGTTGCTAGTGTATAGGAATACAAGAGATTTCTTGTGTTTCCTTATTAATTTTCTGTCTGGTTTATCTATCCATTGGTATAAGTGGAGTATTAAAGTCCTCCACTATTATTGTGTTACTGTCAATTTCCCCTTTTATGGCTATTGTTGTTTGGTTACTAAGTTGTGTCCAACTCTTTGTGAACCCATGAACTGTAGCATGCCAGGCTTCCCTGTCCTTTACCATCTCCCTGAGTTTGCTCAAACTCATGTCCATTGAGTCAGTGATGCTATCCAACCATCTCATCCTCTGTCACCTTCCTCTCCTCTTGCCCTCAGTCTTTCCCAGCATCAGGTCTTTTCCAGTGAGTCAGCTCTTCACATCAGGTAGCCAAAGTATTGGAGCTTCAGCTTCAGCATCAGTCTGTCCAATGAATATTCAGGGTTTCCTTTAGGATTGACTGGTTTGATCTCCTTGCTGCCCAATGGACTCTCAAGTCTTTCCCAGCACCACAGTTCAAAACATCAATTCTTCAGAGCTTAGCCTTCTTTATGGTCCAACTCTCATATCCATACATGACTACTGGAAAAAACATAACTTTGACAATAAAGAACTTTTTTGGCAAAGTAATGTCTCTGCTTTTTAATACTGTCTAGTTTTTTCATAGCTTTTCCTCCATGGAGCAAGCATCTTAATTTTGTGGCTGTAGTCACCATCCACAGTGATTTTGGAGCCCAAGAAAATGAAATCTGCCACTGTTTTCACTTTTTCCTATCTATTTGCCATGAAGTGATGGGACTAGATGCGATGATCTTCGTTTTTTGAATGTTGAGCTTTAAGCCAACTTTTTCACTCTCCTCTTTCACTTTCATCAAGAGGCTTTTGAGTTCCTCTTCACTTTCTGCCATAAAGGTGATGTAATCTGCATATCTGAGGTTATTGATATTTCTCCCAGCAATCTTGGTTCCAGCTTGTGCTTCTTCCAGCCCAGCGTTTCTCATGATGTACTCTGCCTATAAGTTAAATAAGCAGGGTGACAATATACAGCCTTGACGTACTCATTTTCCTATTTGGAACCAGTCTGTTGTTCCATGTCCAGTTCTAACTGTTGCTTCCTGACCTGCATACAGTTTTCTCAAGAGACAGGTTAAGTGGTCTGGTATTCCCATCTGTTTCAGAATTTTCCATAGTTTACTGTGATCCACATAATGTTAGTAAGAATATTTTCCCAAGGCCTCTTCTGTTAGTGTCATTGCTTGCACAGTGAGCTACAGCCAACCCTCACCTCCCCAGGATGCCCTCTGGGTACTTCTAGAAGGTACCTCTGGAGGCACTTCTAGGTCTAGGTCTCTGGACCTTCTGTAGGTACTGGCAGACACCTCAGACTCTGACCTCTCCAAGCTCCCACATGTACTTGCCCTCAAAGTCCACAGCTGCTAAAGTTTGCCCTGTTTCATTTGTGGGAATACTTGTTGTGTATTCAGATATTCTGCAGACACAGGATTTACCAAGCTGATCACAGGGACTTAATCCACTGCATGTGTAGATGCCTGGAGAGATTTCTGTTCTCTTCCTCAGTCGCACCATCCCTGGGGCTCAGCTTTGGTTTTGGCCCCACCCCTGGGGGAGAGCCTGGCAGGCAGTTGCAGTAGACTAGGGCATGCTCTCTCTGGTGGGAGTCCTTCCACCTGCCCGCAGAGGCAGGGAATGGGGCAGCCCCACCCCCTGCTTGCCACTTAACAATGGCTCCTTGTTTCCTAGGCAGACCTTGCTTCCTCCAGGGGCACTCTAGGCCACAGAACTCTTCACTCCCATCCCTTCAGCTGTATCCATGTGGCCAATAGTGGTTCTCTCCCTGGATCCACTCTTAACTTCATGCTGAAGCACTCAAGCCCCACCAGCATTGGTGTGGTCCCCTCGCAGGCAAGGCTGGTTCCTGAGGAGGCTTTGGGGTGGGTGGCTCTCAGAACCCTGCAGGCTATGCAGGAGGAGATCTTGGCTTGAGGAGTGGGTGAACCTTCTCAGATGGGTGCCTTTCCCAGGCCTGTAAAGGCTGAAGCTGGTGGCTAGAGGTGGCCTCATCCCTTGTGCACCACTCAACAATGATGCCTTGCTTCTACGGTGTCCCCGGCTTTTTTCAGAAACTTTGCTGGTTGTGGACTTACTCTTGTTACTTCAGGTTGTCTTTTCACAACCAAAAGCTGTCCTTTCCTTGGATCTGTGCTGCAAACCACACTTTCCAGCACCCAGCCCTCCTCCACAACAGAAGACACACAACTCAGGCTAGGGTGTGCAGGGCTGTGGCCCAGACCATGCATTCAGTTTACTTTGTTCTGTTTAGTTTGTACAATTTACTTACTCTGTCCAGTTTTCCACAGACTGTCGCATTCTCCTTCAATTCCTGAAGGTCCCTTTCTGTCCCAGCTGATTTCCCCACTGTGAGGGGAGTGGTTTTTCTGAATGTGGGAACTTCTCCTCACTTTTATCTTCCTGCCAGAATTGCTGGTTCCTTTTTTGATTTCTCTTTTCATTTTTTCTTTCTTTTTTCCAACCCAAATGTGAGGCGATTTTTCTTGTCCTTTTAGGTATCTGAAAGTGAAAGTGAAAGTGAAGTTGCTCAGTCGTGTCGGATTCTTGGCGACCCCATGGACTATATCCTACCAGGCTCCTCCGTCCATGGGATTCTCGAGGCAAGAGTACTGGAGTGGGTTGCCATTGCCTCCTCCTAATCCTCAGCAGGTGTTCTGTGAAACTGTTCCACTTATAGATATATTCTTCATGTACTTGTGAGGAGAAATGAATTTGCATCTTCTTATTCTGCCGTCTTGACTCCTCCCACCACATACACTGAATTTTTTTAAATCAGGGTATATCTAGTCATTTCCCCTCTAAAGTAGATCTAAACCTACCATTTTAGATTTGCATTATTGTTATTCCTACTGTTATTATTTAAGATTATAATTTTTAGCATCATTTTTAGGGTTATAGTTTAATATTTAAAATGTTGTGTTTGTATCTTAATTAAGTCTTTATCTAATTTTTAATTTATTTAAAAATAAAAATCCTTTTTTTTCTGATTATAGAAAAAAAAGGATGTTAATGCATGCAAAAAAATCAGATAATAGGGAAATAAATAGAGAAAAGAAAATTTCAATGATAATCTCAGCACTTATTAATAATCTTTTGCTTCATCTTCTTTCTTTTTCTATTTATGCATATATATATAAGTATAGATATAGATGTGAACATTCATAATTAACATTTTTCTATATATGATTTTTTGTGCTTATTTTCATACATATCCATGTAGTAGTTTATGTGTCTTTTTAAAACAATTGAAAAAAAATACAGATGCTTCATCCACCTTTTTTCCCCACAATAACAATATGTGATGAGTATCTTTCTTCTTGACAAATATGGATTTTATAATGAATGCATTGTACTCGATTTGGGGGTTGTACCCCACTTATTTGAATATTGATTAATCATTGGTTGTCTCCAGCTACTTCCTATTATAAACAACACTTCATGAGCATTTTTGCACATATGCTCTTTACTCACTTTTCCAATAATTTCTTTAAGATAAAATAGGAGTACAATTTTTGTATCAAATGATAATGTACATTTAAATTTTGGATGTATTGGAAAGAATATTTTTTACTTTTTTTTATAGACTTTTCCATATTGTTTAAATTTTTTCTGTAAGTGGTATAGGAATTGCATCATTGTCAAACTGCCCTCAGAAAGGTTATGCTATTCACTAGTGAAGGAGAGTGCTCCATTTCCTCATGCTCATGAATATATTACATATGAGCAATATTTTAAAGCTTTATTATCTTATTTTGAGATATACATCACTGTACTATTTAGCATTTTAAAAATTATGATATTGAATAATATTTTAGCTTATTTTATTTTTTAGTTTTCTCATTTGTAAATATTGCATTTATTTTTGTGGGCTCTTTTTCTATTTTTTCCTTATTGATTTGATGTTCTGTTTTGTAATACTATACCAAAATATGCTTTTCTTTTTCCTGACTTTTGGTTTGTTTTTGGTCTTTTTTTTGATACAAAAGTTTCAAATTTTCAATGTAGTCAATTTTACTAATCTTTTCCTCTTTTTAATGTCATGCTCAGAATGATCTTATTTAAAGATTATACAAATAGTCACTTAAATTTTCTTGAAGATTAATTGTGTTTTTAGTTTTTACATTTAAAAAGTCCATCTGGAATTTATTTTAGTGTAAAGTGGGGGTGGAGAGTCAATATTATTTTTTCTAAATGTCTACTCATTCACAGCATCATTTGTTGAATAGTTTATCCTTTCCTCACTGATTTGAAGTGTCACTTAGATCAAAGACTAAATTTTTCTATAAATTGTCATTTATCTCTAGATTTTCTGTTGTTTATTGATCTGCCTGTTATTCCTGTGCCAATAATATATGCCTGAACTTTTGTACTTTACATTGCACATTTAAACCTGAAATTTATTTGAATTATTTTATTATTGGAAAGGAATTAAACTTGTATATTTAATTTTTGAAACCATCTCAAATTTAATTATTTAATATAAACATAATATCATTGTCCTTAGAATATTTCTAAATTTTAGAAACTTCCTAATTGTATGTGATATATATGCTATGTGATATATATGCTAAATATTTTCACCTTTTTAGGTGAATGGCTCCTCTGTCTGATAAAATTATTCTGGGAAGCTACTCTGGGGTAGAAAATGCAAGAAAGAGGCTCTGAATTATAGGCTTATGTGTGGACTTGGCATAGTGCCTGTCCCAGAGAAATATGGTGGCTGAAGGACAGGGGTAGGATCAATGTACAGAAATGATGGGATTTAGCATCCTAGAAGCTCTTTTAGCATCAGAACCAATAGATTTTGAAAGGGCTAGGATCTGAAATATTAACGAATGCTACTTAAATGAAACATGGAAAGTACACTAGCTTTGCAACCAAGAGTGTGAATTTGAGTGCCAACCTTGCCACTTACCACCTTCTTAAATATTTAATCCCTTTAAGTTTCAGTTTTTTTCTTTTTAAAATAAGGATAGTATATTTATTTATCTTTGATATATTTCATGCATGCATGTGTGTGCGTGCACGTGCGCATGTCTGTGCACACACATACACACACACACACAGTTCGATTGCATCAATCTAATTGTGAGTCAGAAAAAAAAAAAAGAATCAAAATTAGGGAAATTCCAAGACAAGAAGTATACAGAGATTGATAGTTGATTGGGACTGAGGGAAATGGGAAGGTATTGGCTCCAGAGAAATCTATTTCACACCAGGTTTGTAACCCCTTTCCATTTTTCAAAGTGTATATTGTCAAATGAATTAAGTGTGAGACAACATAGTGAAACTGACATGGTGTGAGAGAAGTGAATGCTAACTATTCCATTTCACAGATGAAATAATAGGAGACATTTATGTTCTTCATAGACTAGCATGAGCCCAGGTAACTGGAAGCTGTGGCTTAAAATGAAAGTTGTCACCAGCTTGTCATATAGTCCTAAGTGAGTTATATGCCTATAAACTTGGGTGTATCTCATCCTGCTGTTCCTATTCTTCACTTAACAAGTAGGGCAGTCTGAGAGATGCCAGGCCAGATCTTGTCTGGACTTCCCAGTGAGATCTTTAAATTTTTATGAAAGACATTCAGTAAAGAATAAGCAGGATCTCTCTACATGATTCTCTTCATGTAAAGAGAATCTGTGTTTCTGAGAGTGAGCAAAAGAATTATGTCTCAAAAGGACTAAATCCACACTGTGTGACTGAGCTCCCTGTAGGCATGCAACATGTAGTTATTATTGAGTGTGATGATGAGGTAGCATTGCCAAGATCATGTATTCTTAAGACATTCTTCTTTAAAAAGTGAGTGGTTATATTATCCACTTGGACACATTGCTATGGAATCGCAGAGAAAAAGCAAAAACGGAAATACATATAGAAGACATATATACCATCTAGGAAGCATTTTCTCGTCTCTAACTCATAACAAAAACCTTGAGAGGTAGATGTCACCCTCCCCATTTTCTATACGTACTCTTTATTTCAGAAAATTCATTTACATAGTTTTATAGTTTGTTTTCTTCATCTAATGTATTTCACACAAAGCTGTAATTATTTGTCTGTTTTACAAGGTTGTGAACTCTGTGAAGTCACCAGGTCTGTGTCATTCATTTTTGTTTTTCCAGTGCTTAACACAGTGCTAGCATAGACCAAACATTTAGTAAATGATGAGTAACTATGACTTACTTTATGAATTAGGACTCTTAAATCGTCCATGGTCACCAAATCTTTATTTCTCTCCTCTTCTTTAAGCATGTCTCTTCTTTTAATGTCTATCCCAAATTGAGAAAAGCTTAAAAAATATAAAGTGCAGGATATATGCTATGTAGCAAGTTCAGACTATGCTGGCTCTGTATTCACATAAATTGTTCTGGTCCGAATACAGTTGATAATGCAGTGTTATTTTTATAATCTCATCCTAAGTACATATTTGCACAACAGGCGGTGTCAATTCATCTAAGTAACTTGGTGTTATTTGCCTGATACTTTAAATTACAGAGCTCCATTACTGAAGTCATCATTTGTGGTTAGGAGGGAGTGGTACGGAGAGTGGTAACAAGAAGTTTCTTAAAATGAGTATCAAAATGGACTAGATGTCTTTAAACTTGTCTTGATTTAACTACCTAGACAAGTATAAAGAACAGGCCTTTCTCTTTGTCTATCAATTTGCCCTACAGAAAACAGAAGACTTATTAAGAAAATTTATGGTCTTAAAAATCAGTACTTATTTACAAACTTTTGTTAAATGATTGCTTTAAAAATGTTTTACCACTTTATTTTGTGAGTAGTTTTCAGGGAGAGAAAACTCAGCAGGAATGGAATCCTGTCCTCATTTCAGATACAATAATACAACTGCAAAAGATTATTATAAATATAATATTTATCTCACAATGAATCTGAACTGTCAATTGCTGGAGATTTGGGACTGTGCTTTATTGTTATGTCCCCAGAGATTCTAGTTCATGCTATGCAACCTGTGGTCTCCCAAAAATGTTACTTGAATTGCTGGAGAATCATATGCATCATTCTTTAAAAAAAAAACACAAAAAACTATGATAATTAAGATTTACTTTTTAAGTTAAATTCTAGTTCCTAATTCATCCATACACTTAAGAAAATATTTTATTAAAAAATAAAATCCAACAGCATTGAGAATATTTTTAGTAAGATAAAACATTTTATAGAATTATAAATTTTTTTTTTCCACAAAGGTTTTTGTGCGCTTATCCTCATTTAATACAGTTGCCATTTAGCCCAACAGTTACTGAATTTCAGTGTTGATAGGAATCACCTGGGGGCTATGTTTTACAATAGATTCCTAGGCTATACTTTCAGAATTACAGAGTCAATAGATATGGGTGGGGCCTCTTAAAAATATTATTTGTTTTAATAAAGAACCTGGTCCTTCTGAAATAGGGCTCTGAGGATTCTGTTTTGATAATCACTTTTTTTCTGCCGTCCTGTTCATACAAGACCTTCTCCAACTTTTGTTATGAAGCTGATATCATGTATGTCTAAAATCAGTCAGGTTGCAAGGAAAAAAAAAGAGATATTAAAAAACACATTAATAGGTGTTATTTCTAAGACGTATATTTTTCTAAGAAAGCAGGTGAAGGAAGGAGGAGATAAAAGAGCAAGTTTATTGAGTGAAAAGTTACAAAACATACATATATTGCAAATTTCTTTTTAAATCTATTGCTAAATTTTGTCTGATTCTGGTAAAGTGGACAAGCTGCCTTATGTTGTGTCAATGAAATATGCAATTTTTTTTTTTGGAATCAAGATTTCAAGATGTAAGAGTTGGGGGGAATTAAGTCACATAGTAATCTTATACGTAGGTTTCAGAAGTTTGTGATCTATATTTTGGGTTCATAGCAATAAGCTGCCTTTGTAAAGTGGAAGACATGCTGTCTTCTCAATAATTTGATTTGTTTTTCATGTAGATACCTTTTTATACTGACCATTCTTTTTTTATATAAAGGGATTTTTCCATATGTTTTTATTTTTAGTAAAGTTTAAGAAACTGAAAAGACATGTATGCGTAATAAACACATATATACTTATAATATAGGATGGCAATTGCCTGCCTCACCTTTCTTCCAGCTCCCCACCTCCCCAGTCATACCAACCATAAAGCAGATGTGTTTAACTTTTGGTGTTTTTCCTGGTATTCATCACTACATTTCTTATATACTGACCATTCTATTCTCAGAGCTTCTTGAATTATTTCAGGAAGATCACTAAAGTGTTGGCAGTTTTGAAAACCTGTCTGCTGCTGCTGCTGCTGCTGCTAAGTCACTTCAGTCGTGTCTGACTCTGTGCAACCCCATAGACAGCAGCCCACCAGGCTCCCCAGTTTCTGGGATTCTCCAGGCAAGAACACTGGAGTGTGTTGCCATTTCCTTCTCCAGTGCAGGAAAGTGAAAAGTGAAAGTGACATGACTGCAGCCTACCAGGCTCCTCCATCCATGGGATTTGCCAGGCAAGAGTACTGGAGTGGGCTGCCGTGGCCTTCTCCGGAAAACGTGTCAGATTTAGTCAATTCTGTCTCTGATTTACTCTTCTGCTACATATGCTAGAAGAAGTGAACTTGCAGATCTAGAAAATGCAATACTGATTCCTCCTCTTCTAACCTAGAAATAACCTTGATCCTGACCATCTATAATGGGTTAAAGTAGGCTTCAGAAATGCTAAAATGTAGAGTATACTTCCCAGCGGGTGTGGATAAAATGTAAAATTGTAGAACATTGAAGTGGTAGTGACCTCAGAGTCAAACTGGTATAGCAATTCTTGAATACCATCTGCAGCCGGGTGGGCTTTAACAGTCATCTCTAGAGATTTCAAAAAGCTGGAAACTCTCGGGCCACTCAAGGAGATTATTGTTTAGTAGGCTTTGGGGTGGGGCCTAGAAATTAAAATATTATAAAAGCTTTCTAGTGATTATATAGTCTTCTGAGTTTTGATACAACTTTACACTTAGTGTAAGAATTTTTTCTAGAGAATCTCTGGCAGAATCATCCAGCCTTAACTTTGACAAACTCCAGGAACAGACATCTAGTTTGTGAGGCAACTTACATTGCTTTTAAAGATTTGTGTGGACTGAGCTAAAATTCACCACTTTGTAATTCTCACCCACTAGTATTATTTTTTTCTTTAGGAAAGAATAAAGAAACTACTTTCAATCATATTATACTCACTGTGCTAGGTTCTACCTTTCCTTTGTTGGTTTAAAAATATTAAACTAAATAGTTTCCTTAGTTGCAGAAAGGATTATCAGAGTAGATAAGCAGTTATTAAAATGTGGTCCTGTACACATGAGGGTCCCTGAGACTCTTTTCAAGGGATCTAAAAGGTCAAAACTGTTTTCTTTATAATTTGTTGCTGTTTTGTTGCAAGTTGTGTCCAACTCTTGAGACCCCACAGACTGTAGCCCACCTGCCTCCTCTGTCCATGGGATTTTCCAGCAAGAATACTGGAGTGGGTGCCATTTTCTCCTCCAGGGATCTTCCCGAACCTGGGTCTCCTGCATTGCAGGAAGATTCTTTGCTGCTGAGCCACCATCATCATAATACTAAGATGCTATTTGCTTTCTTTTTGTTTGTTTGTTTACCATGTTGACATTTACACTGAGGATGCAGAGCAATTTGAGCAGGACTGCTGGTGCCTTAGCACAGATCAAGGCAGTGGCACCAAATTATGTCAGTGGTCACTGCATTTTTTAAAAAAATCACCACTGACAGAAAAAAAATCTAGCTTTGCTTAAAAATGTTGCAGATGAAGCAGTACAAACTATCAATTTTATTAATTCTTGACCCTTAAGTATATTTTTAATACTCTGTGATGAAATGGGAAGTATAAATAAAGCACATATGCTACCTACTCGAGTACTATAGTTACACTGAGAAAAGCATCAAGTGTGTGATGGAGTTTCAACCTGAACTAACTGCTTTTTTCATAGAACATCATTTTTACTTGAAAGAATGATTAACAGACACACAATGCTTATTCAAATTTTGGATGTTGTTGTTTAATCGCTAAGTTGTGTCCAACTCTTTTGTGACCCCATGGACTGTAGCCCACCAGGCTCCTCTGTCCATGGGATTTCCCAGGCAAGAATACTGGCGTGGGTTGCCATTTTCTTCTCCAGGGATCTTTCCAATTCAGGGATCGAACCCATGTCTCCTGCATTGTCAGGTGGATCCTTTACCATTGAGCCACCAGGAAAGCCCCAAACTTGGATACTTGGCAGGTATATTCTCAAAAATGAGCAAAGTGAGCCTGCCACTTTAGGGAAAGCAACTGATACTATTTATTGTCAATAATAAAATTTGAGGTTTCAAGAGAAAATTAGTTGGAAAACTTGTAGCCACCACCTGATGATATTGATGGCTTTCCAATACTTAAAAACCTTTCTGACAAGATTGGTGGTGATGTTGACAAATGTGATTCTCAAAAACATTGAATAATGAAATACATCAATGTTTTAAAATCTGCACAATTCAAATGAACCAATATTTTCCAAATAAACCAACTTGTGATGTTGCAAAATCATGCATGGGTAAGACATGCATTTAAAGACCAGTAGTTTTTAAAGTAATTGACTATAAAAAATTCATTGATATTCAGGTTTCAGATTCTATATTGCAATTAACCTTAGAGAAACTATTACTTGTCAAATTTTGATATAGTATTAAAGAAGAATAGCTACAATTATCTCAAAAGGCTATTAAAACACTCTGCCTCTTTCCAACTCCATATCTATGTGAAGATGGATATTTTTCACATACTTCTGTCAGACCAACATATCACAACAGATTGAATGCAGAAGCACTGATGAAAATCCAGCTCTTTTACTGAATCAGATGTTTGAGATATTAAAAAGTGAAAAACAATGCCTGTCTTCTAAATTTTTGTTTTGTAAAATAATCTTGTGTTTTAAAGTTATGTTATTTATGTTACTCTGTAATAAGTTCATCACTAAATGATTTTTACTTATTTTATTTTAAATGGATTAATAGCTATTTAATTTTTTCTTAGCTTTAGTTTTAGATATAATAACTCTTGATAAATATAACCATAGCTCTTTGGGACTCTGAACAATGTTTAGAAATGTAAAGGAGTCCTAAGACCAAAGAGTTTGAGAATCACTGAATTAGATGATCACTAAGGTTCATTCCAGCTGGCAATCTTTAGAACATACAGCCATTTTAACGTAATACGTTTCCTGTAAGATTTCTCAGCCATTCCATTCTGAATGCTTGTCAACATCCCATCTAAACTGTGGCCCTTAGCACTGAAATCATATCAAAGATATAGACTGAGCAGCACAGAATGTATAAATAGGCAACTGGCAGTTATTCAGTGGCCTATTTATGTCTGACTCTTTGCAACCCCATGGACTGGAGCATGCCCGGCCTCTCTTTCCCTCACTATCTCCCAAAGTTTGCCCAAGTTCATGTCCATTGCATTGGTGACGCCATCCAGCCGTCTCATCCTTTGACACCTTCTGTCCGTCTACCTTCAGTCCCTCAGCATCAGGGACTTTTCCAATTAGCTGTTCAAATCAGATGACCAAAATACTGGAATTTCAGCTTCAGCATTAGTCCTTCCAATGAGTATTCAGGGTTGATTTCTCTTAAGATTGATTTGATCTCCTTTCTGTCCAAGGGACTCTCAGGAGTCTTCTCTAGCACCACAGTTTGAAGTCATCCATTCTTTGGCACTTTGCCTTATTTACTATCCAGTTCTCACAACTGTATGTTACCACTGGGAAGACCATCACCTTGACTATATTGACCTTTGTCAGCAGAGTAATGTCTCTGATTTTCAACACACTGTCTAGGTTTGTCATAGCTTTCCTGCCAGGAAGCAAATGTCTTTTGATTTCATAACTACAATCACCATCTGCAGTGATTTTAGAGCCCAAGAAGAGGAAATCAGTCACTCAGTTCAGTTCAGTTCCTGAGTCGTGTCTGATTCTTTGCAACCCCATGGACTGTAGCATGCCAGACTTCGCCATCCATCACCAACTCCCAGAGCTTGTTCAAACTCATGTCCATTGATTCAGTGATCCCATCCAAGCACCTCATCCTCCGTTGTCCCCTTCTCCTTCTGCCTTCAATCTTTCCCAGCATCAGGGTCTTTTCCAGTGAGTCATTTCTTTGCATCAGGTGGCCAAACAATGGGAGCTTCAGCTTCAGCATCAGTCCTTCTAATGAATATTCAGGATTGATTTCTTTAGAAAATCAAACCTAGATTGCTGGGTAGATCTCCTTGCAGTCCAAGGGACTCTCAAGAGTCTTCTCCAACACCACAGTTCAAATGCATTAATTCTTCAGTGCTCAGGTTTCTTTATGGTCCAACTCTCACATCCATACATGACTATTGGAAAAACCATAGCTTTGACTAGAGGGAGCTTTGTTGGCAAAGTAATGTCTCTGCTTTTAATATGCTATCTAGGTTGGTCATAGCTTTTCTTCCAAGGAGCAACTGTCTTTTAATTTCATGGCTGCAGTCACCATCTGCAATGTTTTGGAACCCAAGTAAATAAAATCTATCACTGGTTATATTGTTTCCCTATCTGTTTGCCATGAAGTGATGGGACCAGACACCATTATCTTAATTTTTTTGAATGTGGAGTTTTAAGGCAACTTTTTCACTCTCCTCTTTTACTTTCATCAAGAGGCTCTTTAGTTCCTCTTCACTTTCTGCCATAAGAGTGGTGTCATCTGCATATCTGAGGTTACTGATATTTCTCCTGCCAATCTTGATTCCAGCTTGTGCTCTATCCAGTTGGCATTTTGCATGATGTACTCTGCAAATAAGTTAAATAAGCAGGGGACAATATACAGCCTTGATGTACTCCTTTCCTAATTTGGAACCAGTTCATTGTTTCAGGTCTGGTTCTAACTGTTGCTTCTTGACCTGCATTCACATTGCTCAAGAGGCAGGTCAGGTGGTCTGATATTCCCATCTCTTTTAAGAATTTTCCAGAGCTTGTTGTGATCTACACAGTCAAAGGCTTTGGTGAAGTCAATAATCAGAAATAGATGTTTTTCTGGAACTCACTTGCTTTTTCTATGATCCAACAGATTTTGGCAATTTTATCTCTGTTTCCTCTCCCTTTTCTAAATCCAGCTTGAACATCTGGAAGTTCATGGTTCACGTACTGTTGAAGCCTAGCTTGGGGAATTTTGAGCATTATTTTGTTAGCATTTGAGATGAGTGCAAATTTGTGGTAGTTTGAACATTCTTTTGCATTGTCTTTCTTAGGGACTGGAATGAAAATTTACCTTCTCCAGTCCTGTGGCCACTGCTGAGTTTCCAAATTTGCTGGCATATTGAGTGCAGCACTTTCACAGCATCATCTTTTAGGATTTGAAATAACTCAGCTGAAATTCCATCACCTCCACTTGCTTTGTTCATAGTGATGCTTCCTAAGACCAACTTAACTTTGCATTCCAGGATGTCTGGTTCTAGGTGAGTGATCACACCCTCATCTAGGTCATTAAGATATTTTTTGTATAGTTCTGTGTATTCTTGCCACCTTTTTTACTATCTTCTGCTTCTGTTAGGTTCATACCATTTCTGTCCTTTATTGTGCCCATCTTTGCATTAAGTGTTTCCTTGGTATCTCTCATTTTCTTGAAGAAATCTGTAGTTTTTCCCATTCTATTGTTTTCCTCTATTTCTTTGCATCAATCACTGAGGAAGGCTTTCTTATCTCTCCTTGCTATTCTTTGGAACTCTGCATTTGATGGGTATATCTTTCCTTTTCTCCTTTGCCTTTAGCTTCTCTTTTTTTCTCAGCTATTTGTAAGGCCTTCTCAGAGAACCATTTTGCCTTTTTTGCATTTCTTTTTCTTGGGGATGGTCTTGATTCTTCAGGCACTCTGTCTATCAGATCCAATCCCTTGAATCTGTTTGTCACTTCCACTGTATAATCATAAGGGATTTGATTTAGGTCATACCTGAATGGTCTAGTGGTTTTCCCTACTTTCTTCAATTTAAGTCTGAATTTTGCAATACGGAGTTCTTGGTCTGAGCCACAATCAGCTCCTGGTCTTGTTTTTACTGATTATATAGAGCTTCTCCATCTTTGGCTGCAAAGAATATAATGAGTCTGACTTTGGTATTGACCATCTGGTGATGTCCCTGTGTAGTTTTCTTTTGTGTTGTTGGAAGAGGGTGTTTGCTATGACCAGTGCATTCTCTTGGAAAACTCTGTTAGCCTTTGTCCTGCTTCATTTTGTACTCCAAGGCCAAACTTGCCTGGTGCTCCAGGTATCTCTTGACTTCCAACTTTTGCATTCAATTCCTGTATGATGAGAAGTACATTTTTTATTTTTTTTGGATATTAGTTCTAGAAGGTCTTGTAGGTCATCATAGAACCATTCAACTTCAACTTCTTCAGCATTACTGGTTGGGGCATAGACTTGAATTATTGTGATATTGAATGGTTTTCTTGGAAATGAACAGAGATCATTTTTTTTTTTTTTGAGATTGCACCCAGTTACTGCATATCAGACTCTTGTGGACTATGAGGGCTACTCCATTTCTTCCAAGCAATTCTTCTCATGTTGGCAGATAGAATGATCATATGAATTAAATTTGCCCATCCTGGCTCATTTTAGTTTTTTCATTCCTAAAATGTCAGTGTTCACTCTTGCCATCTCCTGTTTGACCACTTCCAATTTACTTTTATTCATGGACCTAACACTCCAGTTCCTATGCAATATTGTCCTTTACACCATTGGACTTTACTTCTATCACCAATTACATCCACAACTGGGTATTGTTCTTGGTTTGGTTCTGTCTCTTATTTCTTTCTGGAGTTATTTCTCCACTCTTCTCTAGTGGCAGATGGGCATCTATGGACCTGGGGAGTTCATCTTTCTGTGTCATGTCTTTTAGCCTTTTCATACTGTTCATGGGGTTCTCAAGGCAAGAATACTGAATGTTTTGCCATTCCCTTCTCCAGTGGACCATGTTTTGTCAGAATTGTCAACCATTACCTGTCTGCCTTGGGTGGCCCTACACAGCATGGGTCATAGTTTCATTGAGTTAGACATGGCTGTGATCCATGTGATCAGTTTGGTTAGTTGTCTGTGATTGTGGTTTTCATCCTGTCTGCTCTTGATGGATAAGGATAAGGGGGTTATGGAATCTCTCACTACTTCCACCTTTTCTGCCTCTATTTGCCATGAAGTAGTGGGGCTGGATGCCATCATCTTTTTTTTTTTTTTTTAATTTAGTTTTAAGCCACCTCTTTCACTCTCCTTCACCCTCATGAAGAGGTTATTTAGTTCCCTCTTCGCTTTCCACCATCAGAGTAGTATCATCCACATATCTGAGGCTGTTGATGCCTATCTCCTGCCTATCTTGATTCCAGCTTATAATTCATGATGTGCTCAGTGTGTAGATTAAATGAACACAGTGACAGCAGACAGCCCTGTCGTACTCCTTTCTCATTCTTGAACCTATCAGTTACTCCATATGGGTTCTAACTGTTGCTTCTTGACCTGCATACTGGTTTCTCAGGAGACAGGTAAGATGGTCTGGTATTCCCTTTAATAGCTTTCCATAGTTTATTATGTCCACACAGTCAACGGCTTTAGTGTAGTCAGTGAAACAAAGAAATATGTTTTTCTGGAACTTCCTAGCTTTCTCTATGATCCAATGAATATTGGCAATTTGATCTCTGGTTCCTCTTCCTTTTGTGAACCCAGCTTGGACATCTGGAAGTTCTTAGTTCGCATAATGCTGAAGCCTAGATTTTAAGCATGACTTTACTAGTATGAGAAGTGAGTTAAATTGTCTGATGATTAGCACATTCTTTAATACTACTTTCTTGGGAATTGGGGTGAGGATTTATCTTTTCCAGTCCTGTGGCCACTGCTGGGTCTTCCAGATTTGCTGACATATTGAATGCAACACTTTGATGGCATCATCCTTTAAGGTTTGAATAGTTCTACTGGAATTCCATCACGTCTGCTAGCTTTATTAACATCAATGTTTCCTAAGGCACACTTGACTTGGCTCTCCAGAATGTCTGGCCCTGGGTGGCTGACCACACTATTGTAGTAATCTGGTTCATTTGGATCTTTTTTTAGAGTTCTTCCATATATTCTTTCCATCTCTTCTTCATCTCGTCAGCATCTACTAGGTCTCAACCATTTATGTCCTTTATTGTGCCCATCTTTCAGCAGAATGTTCCCTTGATATCTCCAATTTTCCTGACGAGATCTCTAATCTTTCCCCTTCTGTTCTCTTCTAGTTTTATACTCTGTTCTTTGAAGAAGGCCTTCTTGTCTCTCCTTGCTATTCTTTGGAAGTATGCATTTAGTTGGATATACCTTTACCTTTCTTCCTTGCTTTTCACTTCTCTTCTTTCTTTAGCTGTTTGTAAATCCTCCTCCGGAGAAGGCAATGGCACCCCACTCCAGTACTCTTGTCTGGAAAATCCCATGGACAGAGGAGCCTGGTAGGCTGCAGTCCATGGGGTCGCTGAGGGTCGGACACGACTGAGTGACTTCACTTTCAGTTTTCACTTTCATGCATTGGAGAAGGAAATGGCAACCCACTCCAGTGTTCTTGCCTGGAGAATCCCAGGGACGGGGAGCCTGGTGAGCTTCCGTCTGTGGGGTCGCACAGAGTCGGACACGACTGAAGTGACTTAGCAGCAGCAGCAGTAGCAAATCCTCCTCAGATAGCCACTTTGCCTTCTTGCTTTTCTTTTTGGGGGGATGGTCTTGTTCACTGCCTCCTGTACTATATTATGACCCTCTGCTCATAATTCTTCAGGCACACTGTTTACAAGTTCTAATCTCTTGAATTTATTCATTTCGTGTGAGATTTCTTCACCATTCTCTTCTGAATGCTTGTCAAATTCCCATCTAAACTGTGGCCCTTAGTACTGGAATCATATTGAAAATGTAGTCTGAACAGCATAGAAAACATAAATAGGCAAGTAGCAATATGCTTCAGTAATGACTATCTTTGGAGCTTTTTTAATAGGAGGAATTGAGGAAATAAGTTCTTGTTCCAGGAAAGCAGAATGTTAGGTATGCTAGGTTGCGTCTAAGTTGTTTTCCTTGATACATCAGAAATGCTCCAACTTTTGCTTTAAGTGAGTTAAACCTCATTTCCCCCTTCACTATTGTGAAGAGATATTCTTAGTTGTTAGCCATTGCATTTTTACAAAATTTTGCATTAGCTTTGTGTCAGTTCCTTTGCAAGATGAATTTCACATTTGATTTTTCATATTTCATAGTTAGTTTAAATTCTACATAATTATAATTATTAAGAGGAAAAGGAAAGAAGTGATGGAGTTCAAGAAATATGGCTTCAGCATAGTGATGCTGTATAGAGCAAAAGATACTATTAAGAAGGGTTTTGCATTTTTAAAAAATTGATGCAACTTGGGAGAGAGAGCAATTTTAATGCAAAATTCATCTCCAGGAGAACCCAGATGAATTTGCCTACGGGGTATTTTGTAATGTCTCTCTAATTTTTATTTTGTTGTATAAAAGACCAGGCATTGGTATCTTTCCAAAAGTTAGTTGAGAAAATAAATGCTTTAAAGGTAGTTGTTTTAATTCATTGGCTTATGTAAACATCATGAAATCAATGGGTCAATCTTGACAAGAGTTTTAAACATGCAATGCTGTAATTTAGTACAAAGGTAGGCAAAATTTTGTTACAGATGTTTTGGAAGCCATTTTGGTACTTTAAAAAAATGCCTTAGATTATTGACTCTCAGAGTTGGAAGGTCATTTAATCCAACCACTCACCTGAATCTTCTTGCTTAAAAAAAAAGGATGGAGATTAAAAGGAGAAATGGGTGTGGTTTAGAGCCAGCTTTAAGCAGGATTTTAAAATTTAGCTTGAAAGCTTTTAAAGTCTAATTATGCAGTGAGGTGGCAGTGTTTTTATTCGCTGTTTACCTTTGATCTATAACCTATTTTTGATAGAGAAGGGACATGCTTTGCGAAAATGTTTATGATTTCTTCATTTGATGTCAAGATACTTGTTTGAAGTTGCCTTGTAATTCAGAGGTTTTTCTTTGTGTAACTAATACTAATGCCTTGCTTTTGCTACTAGATTAATAGCAAGTTAGTCTGGATTTGATGACTACCTTTGAATGTATAAATGATATAGTGAATTTTAGAAATAGCTTTATTGTTCTGGGACAAATTAGACATGTTAAGGATAAAAAAAAATCTAAATAACATCAGCTCATAAGAATGAAAAAGCAAAAATAATCCTAGATCTCACTCAGTGTTAACCTTTTGTTAAATAGTATTTTACTTTGTGTGCATATATACATATATACATACATATTTGATTTTCTAGTAATATAAATTGTCTCTTATTACACGTTACTTTTTTGTTCAACAATATTTTGTGATCATCTTTTTGTGTCAATACAGATTTATATAATAATTTTTAATGAGTACAGAGTAGTGTTATGCATACCATAATTTATTTATGCAGGTAATAGGTTATTTCCAGTTTTCGGTTGTTAGAAAATGGTATAATGAACATGCATCTTACATGTATATGTCTTTTAAGATTTTTGTGATTAGTTCCGTAGGATAATTTTTGGAAGTAGCCTTGCAAATTCAGAGGCTACTGATGTTAAAATTATTAACAGCTTCTACAACTTACCATTCAGTAAAGTTGTACCCAATTTATAATACATGAAAGTATTTTTTCCCCATCCTCACAAATGCTAATTTTTCCCAGTTTATAAGATATTTTGCCAAATTTGTAGGTGAAAATATTTTATTAATAGTTAGTTGATTATTAGGGATACTGTACATATTTTTGTTATTAAACATTACATTTCTTCAGTTGTAGACTTCCTCTTTATATTCTTTGTACATTTTTATATTGAAGGGTTTGTAGCCATGTACTGTTTACTTAGTAAATTAGGAATGTGAAAAAGATTTGATAGCCAGATAATATGGAGAATGTCAGCTTCATGGTCAGATATAGTGGTCTGTTGTCCAGGTTGGATTATTGTTTGAAAAATCTTCTAGGACAAAGGCCATGATTGAAAAAATATGTTCAGTTCAGTTCAGTAGCTCTGTCATGTCTGACTCTTTGCGACCCCATGGACTGCAGCATGCCAGGCTTCCCTGTCCATCACCAACTCCCAGAGCTTACTCAAATTCATGTCCATCCAGTCGGTGATGCCATCCAACCATCTCATCCTCTGTCTTCCCCTTCTCTTCCCGCCTTCAATCTTTCCCAGCATCACGGTCTTTTCAAATGAGTCAGTTCTTTGCATCAGATAGCCAAAGTATTGGAGCTTCAGCTTGAGCATCAGTCCTTCCAATGAATATTCAAGACTGATTTCCTTGGGATGGACTGGTTGGATCTCCTTGCAGTCCAAAGGGTTCTCAAGAGTCTTCTCCAACACCACAGTTCAAAAGCATCAATTCTTTGGCACTCGGCTTTCTTTATGGTCCAACTCTCACAACCATACATGACTATTGGAAAAACCATAGCTTTGACTAGATGGACCTTTGTTGGCAAAATAATGTCTCTGCCTTTTAATTTGCTGTCTAGGTTGGTCATAACTTTTCTTCCAAGGAGCAAGCATGTTTTAATTTCATTACTGCAGCCACCATCTGTAGTGATTTTGGAGCCCCCCAAAGTAAAGTCTGTCACTGTTTCATTCTTTCCCCATCTTTTTGCCATGAAGTGATGGGACCAGATGCCATGGTCTTAGTTTTCTGAATGTTGAGTTTTAGGGCAACTTTTTCACTCTCTTCTTTCACTTTCATCAAGAAGCTTGTTATTTCTTCTTCGCTTTCTGCCATAAGGGTGGTGTCATCTGCATATCTGAGGTTATTGATATTTCTCCCGGCAATCTTGATTCCAGCTTGTATTTCATCCAGCCCAGGTTTTCTCATGATGCAAATAAGTTAAATAAGCATGATGACAATATACAGCCTTGACATACTCCTTTACCGATTTGGAGCCAGTCTGTTGTTCCATGTCCAGTTCTAACTGTTGCTTCTTGACCTGCATACAGATTTCTCAGGAGGGAGGTTAGGTGGTTTGGTGTTCCTGTCTCTTAAAGAATTTTCCACAGTTTGTTGTGATCCACGCAGTCAAAGGATTTGGCATAGTCAATAAAGCAGAAGTAGATGTTTTTTCTGGAACTCTCTTGCTTTTTTCGATGATCTAGAGGGTGTTGGCAATTTGATCTCTGGTTTCTCTGCCTTTTCTAAAACCAGCTTGAACATCTGGAAGTTCATAGTTCATTTCTTGTTAAAGCCTGGCTTGGAGAATTTTGAACATTACTTTGCTAGTGTGAGAGATGAGCAAAATTGTGCAGTAATTTGAACATTCTTTGGCATTGCCTTTCTTTGGGATTGGAATGAAGACTGACCTTTTTCCAGTCCTGTGGCCACTGCTGAGTTTTCCAAATTTGCTGGCATATTAAGTACAGCACTTTCATAGCATCATCTTTTATGATTTGGAATGGCTCAGTAGGAATTCCATCACCTCCTCTAGCTTTGTTCATTGTGATGCTTCCTGAGGCCCACCTGATTTGCATTCCAGGATGTCTGGCTCTAGGTGAGTGATCACAGCATCATGGTTATCTGGGTCATGAAGATCTTTTTTGTATAGTTCTTTTGTGTGTTCTTGCCACTTCTTAATCTCTTCTGCTTCTGTTAGGTCCATACCATTCTGTCCTTAATTGTGCCCATCTTTGCATGAAATGTTCCCTTTGTATCTCTAATTTCTTGAAGAGTTCTATAGTCTTTCCCATTCTATTGTTTTCTTCTATTTCTTTGCAGTATATTTATTTGTAAATTGAGATGTAATTGACATATAGCATTATATTAGTTTTAGTTGACAGTGTAATTTTGTTTATTTACAAAATTTGTGTTTGTATTGTCCAGTGCAATCTTTATCCATGATCATTATTTCCTGAATGCATGAATGAACTAGTAGAGGAATGGAATAATCCGTGGTGATTGGGTGTTCTGAAGATTCATTTTACTAAAAGATTGTGATTTTCCAGAACAGATGGTATTTCCATCTCTATCGTCTTTCTTTTTTGCTGTTCCTCAGGACCAAAGTGGCCACTGGAAAAAAACTCTGGAAATGTTTTTTCAGCTTAAGCTAGTCTATTAATAGTTCTTAAATAAGTAGCTTACTTCAAATTGTGTACTAATTCTTGTGAGTTAATTCTTAATCCTTTGCTCATCATAAAATGTTGCTTATTTCTAAATTCTCTACAGAAGGAAGTATACTTTAAAGTCTATTTTTAAATTTTATTGGAGTATAGTTAATTTTATTTATTTCTTTTTTTTTGTTAATTTTCAATGTTGTGTTAGTTTCAGTTGCACAGCAAAATGATTTGGTTATGTATATACATTTATTCATTCTTCCTTAGAGTCTTTTCTCATATAGGTTGTCACAGTATATTGAGTAGAATTTCCTGCACTATACAGTATGTCCTTGTTGGTTATCTATTTTACACATAGTAGTGTGTGTTTGTTTAATCCAAGCTCCTGAGTTATCCCTTCCCACTAGGAATCCCCTTTGGTAACCCTAATTTTGTTCTCAAATCTGTAAGTCTGTTTCTGTTTTGTAAATAAGTTCATTTTATATTTTTAAAAATTAGATTTCACATATGAATGATCTCATATGGTATTTGTCTTTCTCTGACTTACTTCACTTAGTATTTATTTTTATAAATGAATTGGTAATTTTTGGAGTTCATACTTTTTAACTTCTTTGCCACAAAATTCATCAATGGTATAAATCAGTTGATAATGAAATTCAGAGTTGCTTAAAAACTATGCAGCAAGACTAGACTGATATGAAAAATGAGATTTACTGATTTCATATTGACTTATGTTAAAGTATTGTTTTTTGTTGTTGTTTATTCACTAAGTTGTATCCGACTCTTTTGTGACCCCATGGACTGTGGCCTGCCTGGCTCCTCTGTCCATGGAATTTCCCAGGCAAGAATTCTGGAGTGGGTTGCCATGTCTGTCTCCAAGGGACCTTCCCAACCCCAGGGATTCAATGTACATCTGCACTGGCAGGCAGATTCTTTACCACTGAGCTACCAGGGAAGTCCATGTTAAAATGTTATTTACCCTAAATCTCTGCAATCTGACTTACTCTAAATTTAAAATATTTTCAGAGTTAGTAATCTTAACTACTAAAGAGTCCAGTGATTCAAAAAGCGAGACATGTCAGTCACAATATGTTATGGATGCATTTTATTTTGAGAAACACTGGGCTGGATGAAACACAAGCTGGAATCAAGATTGCCGGAAGAAATATCAATAACCTCAGATATGCAGAAGACACCACCCTTATGGCAGAAAGCAAAGAAGAAATAACAAGCCTCTTGATGAAAGTGAAAGAGGAGAGTGAAAAAATTGCCTTAAAACTCAACATTCAGAAAACTAAGATCATGGCAGCCAGTCCCATCATTTCATGGCAAATATATGGGGAAACTAGAAACAGTGGCTGACTTTATTTTTGGGGGCTCCAAAATCACTACAGTTGGTGACTGCAGCCATGAAATTAAAATATGCTTACTCCTTGGAAGGAAAGTTATGACCAACCTAGCATAGCATAGCACAGTAAAAAGCAGAGATGTTACTTTGCCACCAAAGGTCCATCTAGTCAAGGCTATGGTTTTTCCAGTAGTCATGTATGGTTGTGAGAGTTGGACTATAAAGAAAGCTGAGCACCAAAAAATTAATGTTTTGAACTTAGAAACAGTGGCTGACTTTATTTTTGGGGGCTCCAAAATCACTACAGTTGGTGACTGCAGCCATGAAATTAAAATATGCTTACTCCTTGGAAGGAAAGTTATGACCAACCTAGCATAGCATAGCACAGTAAAAAGCAGAGATGTTACTTTGCCACCAAAGGTCCATCTAGTCAAGGCTATGGTTTTTCCAGTAGTCATGTATGGTTGTGAGAGTTGGACTATAAAGAAAGCTGAGCACCAAAAAATTAATGCTTTTGAACTGTGGTATTGGAGAAGACTCTTGAGAGTCCCTGGGACTGCAAGGAGATTCAACTAGTCCATCCTAAAGGAAATCAGTCCTGGGTGTTCTTTGGAAGGACTGATGTTAAAACTGAAGCTCCAATATTTTGGCCACCTGATGCAAAGAGCTGACTCTTTTGAAAAGACCCTGATGCTGGGAAAGATTGAAGGCAGGAGGGGAGAAGGGGATGACAGAGATGGTTAGAAGGCATCACTGACTCAATGGACACGAGTTTGGGCAAACTCCAGGAGTTGGTAATGGATGGGGAGGCCTGGTGTGCTGCGGTTCATGGGGTCGCAAAGAGTCGGACATGACTGAGCGACTGAACTGATACTGAACTGATTTGTGTTGTCCTTCATTGTTTCAATACAAATGAAGAAATGAGATGTATTGTATATGTTGCATAATTCCAATTGATGCTTTTTTAAGATAGTTGCTAGAAACACATGTGAGATCATTTTTAAAATATGTGAGTGCTTAAGAATCCTTTTACGTTCTTCCATAGTTTCAGTTCAGTTCAGTTCAGTCGCTCAGTCGTGTCTGACTCTTTGCGACCCCANAGTGCATTCTGAGGACAACAGTAGGAATTTTAGCAAATAGCTACCTCCCTGAGGCGGGGGGTAGGGGGGTGGGGGGATGCAGAAACAATGAGAACAGTTTTGCTTTATCCGGGTAAAGGTTACTATGGATATATATGAAAATAATCATTTATGTATCACACTTTGTATTTTACATAGGAGACCTTTAGAAAGGTCTCATGGTAACCATGACCAAGTAGCATCCCTATATCTTCTAGGACAAAGAATCACATGAAGTAGGTTTCAATTATGGTATATGATGCTTTTAGTTTTGGACATTGGCAAACTCTTTGAAATCACACTTCTATACAGTGACTTTTAGTGTGATGCATCTTCCTTTCCTTTCTCCTTCTACATCCCTTTCCTCTTTTCCTTTCTTTCCCTCCATCCTTTCTTTCAATTAGAGATAATTTCTTTTCAATTAGTATGTATGCTGCTTGCCCAGCTGTAAAATAATACATAACATGTGTTCCTTAAGCTGTATGCAAGGTCACCTTTTTGATTAAGGACTAAAGAATCCTCAGTGGGTTTCTTATATGAACTAAGAGCACTCTCATTTATTTTATACAATTAAAGAAACTGAGGAACTGTTGGAATTCATTTTACTATTGTGAAGTGATAATCATTCGAAAGAAATTATAATCTTTATTGACTCAGCAGTTTACTAAACCTGAAGTGAAATTTGTCAGATTTTAAGGCATATTGAGTATTTGCTCACTAAGAACAAGATAAAGGAATATCACAGTCTAAAAGGAGAACTTTTACATTTTCAGAAAGTCTTCCTGCAGTGAGATATTCTGTGCAACCGTGTACTTACAACCTGAAGGGGAGTCCTTAATTGTGTTTTTCTGGCGAGTCTTGCACATAAGATGTAGTCGTCTCAGTTCTGATGTGGGTTGTTTCTAGAGAATACTTTGATTTAAGGTTAGAGGAGGTTAATTATCCCATGCAACCAAAAGGAAACATTTATAAATTATCTCAAGGATGCTAAACAGGAGATGAAATCCAGATATTCCTGGAAGAAAGTGGTGGATTGACCAAAGTTATGATATAGAGAGCACTGGTAGAATAACAAGCTGTGCGTTAGTTTGTAGTGTCCAGAGCGAACAGACTGACATTGTCCCCCAGCAGCACCCCCCAGTGCTCTAACATTCCCCAGTTTCTCTGTCCAGAGAGGAAGGCGAAGGAATCGAGTGTCTGTATTTGGCAGAGCTTCCCTGGTGGCTCAGAGGTTACAGCGTCTGCCTGCAATGCAGGAGGTCTGGGTTCAATCCCTGGGTCGGGAAGATCCCCTGGAGAAGAAAATGGCACCCACTCCAGTACTCTTGCCTGGAGGATCCCATGGACAGAGGAGCCTGGTAGGCTACAGTCCATGGGGTCGCAAAGAGTTGGGCACCACCGAGCGACGTCACTCTCACTTTCTTTCACTAAGTTAAAAACAGCTGTGTGTTGTTGAACACCTGTGTTTTCCAGGCATTGAGCAAGGCACTTCTACGTTATCTTTAATCCTTTTAACAAATCCCTCAAACCCCTGGTGGTCTTCTCTAAATTCTGATTTATTTTTTACCTTCATAGTAGTTATCTTGTTTTTGAATATTTATTTAATGTTTATAGTTTTCTTCACTAAACTATGAGCCCTGTCAGGGCAGATACCGTGACTATTTTGTTCAAACCTGTACACCCAGTTTCTAGCACAATGTGTGACACATACTAAGTTCTTAGTAGATATTTGTTGAATAAATAAACAAATGAGCAACAACAACAAAAGATAAGGGAAAGATGGCAGAGCTGGGATTCAAACACAGTTGGTTTGATTTCAGATCACATCTCCTCCCAACCATGAAAATATCAGCGTGGTTTCACTTCATCTGGAATATTATTCTTGATTATATCCTTAACTGATAAAATTTTCCTAAGTTCTTAGAGCATTTCAAACCTGTTTCCATCTTATTCTGAGACCTCTTACATCTTACCCTGAGACCAAATACCATGAAAAAGGCTGACCCATCATTTTATCATTCTGTTGGAATAGTGCAACCATTCTATGCCAACAATTCTCTCCAGAAATATAGTTTCATATTCTAGATTTTTGAGTTTCTGTTCCTTCTACACAAAGAGAATGCACTTCTTTCTTTCTCTTCTGAGACTGACCCTTAATTTCGATCCTTGTGCTAGAGTGATTGTTACATGCCTTGCTGAGTTTTTTGCTTGAGAAGATGTGTCATTCTAATTAGAGATAGCTGTGGGAGGAGTCAGGCCAACCCAAGGAGCTCCTATCCTGGCAGGTGCCAGGCACTGGGGCTTCGTTTGATCATTCAGCAGTGACCTCTTTCCACTTAGTTCAGTTTTATTGCTTGAATTTTTCCTTTACAAATATCATTGTCAAGAAGTTTTTTTGTTTAAAAATTGGTATTTGCATGACACTATCAACTATTTCATTTCCTTTTATTCCTAGTGTCATCTTTTAAAAAGCCTTATTATGTCCTTCCATCTGTTTTCCAGGATGGGAGGAAATGTAAGAATGTAGACAGTAAATGCAAGATTCACCTAATCTTTTTCCACCTAGTGTGAAAAGTGTCATTGTAGTTAGGCTTTCGGTGATGCTATGTAGCCTTGAAAGTATACATTTTTAAGGCTGTATAGATGTGGTTAGTTCAAACAGGAATTACGAATAAATTCCCAAGGAGGGTATAAGAAACAGATTTCTGTGATGTGAAGCTTCTTGGAAGCTCTGACCATCTGAGAATCTATCATTTGAAGCAGTCTGGCCTACTTACAACTTAGTATCTTAGTAAAGAGTGATCTGAGCCATTAGAGTCTTCACATTAGATGGTATAACAGTGGTCAATGTGATGTCCAAGTTGCCCTCTGAAAACTCTTTAAAGGAGATCAAACCTGTCAATCCTAAAAGAAATCAACCCTGAATATTCACTGGAAGGACTGATACTGAAGCTGAAGCTCCAGTCCTTTGAACATCTGATGCGAAGAGCTGACTTATTGGAAAAGACCCTGTTGCTGGGAAAGACTAAGGGCAGGAGAAGGGGGCAACAGAGGATGAGATGGTTGAATAAGTAATGGACTCAATGGACATGATTTGAGAAAACTCCAGGAGACAGTGAAGTACAGGAAGCCTGTTGTATTGCAGTTCATGGGGTTGCAAAGAGTTAGACACAACTGAGCAATTCAACAACAGCAAATCTGTTTTGCAGTTTGGTAAATCCTTTTCTTGGTAGCAAATATTTTCTTCCAAGAAGAGTGTTTAGCTTCTGTTGGAAATTAATTCAACTCCATAAATATAGACTGGGTACTGAGTGTATTCAAAACAGAACATTAGATGCTGCATTGGAAACAAATGCAAATATATGGAGTTTCTGCTATCAAGAACCTTAGAATCTAGATTAATTATTGAACTTTCTTATTCTTTTTTGTGTCCCTATATCTAAATCAGTGTGTGACTCAAAGAAGGAATTAATAAATGTTAAGTAAGTTGCACTAATTATTGCAGAGGAGACAAACAGAGGAGATATGTTATGCTCTATGCCTTAATAAAAAAAATTGTCCTCTATGAACAAAGCTAGTGGAGGTGATGGAATTCCAGTTGAGCTGTTTCAAATCCTGAAAGATGATGCCGTGAAAGTGCTGCACTCAATATGCCAGCAAATCTGGAAAACTCAGCAGTGGCCACAGGACTGGAAAAGGTCAGTTTTCATTCCAATTCCAAAGAAAGGCAATGCCAAAGAACGCTCAAACTACCGCACAATTGCACTCATCTCACAGGCTAGTAAAGTAATGCTCAAAATTCTCCAAGCCAGACTTCAGCAGTACATGAACCGTGAACTCCCTGATGTTCAAGCTGGTTTTATAAAAGGCAGAGGAACCAGAGATCAAATTGCCAACATCCACTGGATCATGGAAAAAGCAAGACAGTTCCAGAAAAACATCTATTTCTGCTTTATTGACTATGCCAAAGCCTTTGACTGTGTGGGTCACAAGAAACTGTGGAAAATTCTGAAAGAGATGGGAATACCAGACCACCTAACCTGCCTCTTGAGAAATCTGTATGCAGGTCAGGAAGCAACAGTTAGAACTGGACATGGAACAACAGACTGGTTCCAAATAGGAAAAGGAGTACGTCAAGGCTGTATATTGTCACCCTGCTTATTTAACTTATACGCAGAGTACATCATGAGAAACGCTGGACTGGCAGAAACACAAGCTGGAATCAAGATTGCTGGGAGAAATATCAATAACCTCAGATATGCAGATGACACCACCCTTATGGCAGAAAGTGAAGAGGAGCTTAAAAGCCTCTTGAAGAAAGTGAAAGAGGAGAGTGAAAAAGTTGGCTTAAAGCTCAACATTCAGAAAACGAAGATCATGGCATCTGGTCCCATCACTTCATGGGAAATAGATGGGGAAACAGTAGAAACAGTGTCAGACTTTGTTTTTTTGGGCTCCAAAATCACTGCAGATGGTGACTGCAGCCATGAAATTAAAAGATGCTTACTCCTTGGAAGAAAAGTTATGACCAACCTAGATAGCATATTCAAAAGCAGAGACATTACTTTGCCGACTAAGGTCCATCTGGTCAAGGCTATGGTTTTTCCTGTGGTCATGTATGGATGTGAGAGTTGGACTGTCAAGAAGGCTGAGTGCAGAAGAATTGATGCTTTTGAACTGTGGTGTTGGAGAAGACTCTTGAGAGTCCCTTGGACTGCAAGGAGAGCCAACCAGTCCATTCTGAAGGAGATCAACCCTAGGATTTCTTTGGAAGGAATGATGCTAACACTGAAGCTCCAGTACTTTGGCCACCTCATGCGAAAAGTTGACTCATTGGAAAAGACTCTGATGTTGGGAGGGATTGGGAGCAGGAGGAGAAGGGGACGACCGAGGATGAGATGACTGGATGGCATCACGGACTCAATGGACGTGAATCTGAGTGAACTCCGGGAGTTGGTGATGGACAGGGAGGCCTGGCGTGCTGCAATTCATGGGGTCGCAAAGAGTTGGACACGACTGAGCGACTGAACTGAACTGAGGGAGTTTGAAAGAATTAAAGATAATCCCTTTAAGAAGAAGGACCTTAACTTAGGAAGCAGACTTTCCGATATTCTTTGAATGTTGAATTGAATTTTATCAGTGGAATAGGGGATGAAGAGACAGGTGCATCTTGTTAGTGAGTGAACTGGCACAAACATGGGTAAGGGATATATGGAAGGAAACAGGGAAGTATGGGATAGGGAATAATGAGAAATCCAGTTTGACTGAGGTATAGGGTATGCATAAGCTAGAAAATTTAGTGTGATTATATCATTGTGGCACATAACGGCAAGCTAAGGCATTTGGTAGATTTGAGAGAGCCATCAATCCAAATAGCTGAGTGGTATGGCAAGAGCTTTGCTTTTGAAAAGTTAGTTCAGCCAACAGTTTGTAGAGTTGATTAAAGGAGGAAAAAGACTTTTAACTAGGGAAACACCTTGTAAGATAGTTTGGCAGGAGGTAAGAGGTTTAAACAAGAGTAGGTATTTTGAGAACAGAATGTTAGAAACAGAAAGAAGAGACTTTGTTAATGTGGTGTTAACATTAATGTAGTGTTAACAGAAAGAAGAGACTGTATAATGTGGTGTGCTAACCACATTATATCTGATGCTGGATTATATCTGATGGGGAGCATGAGGAAAAGAAAGGAGTCAAAATTACTCATTGCTTTCCTCTGTTCCCTGTTCTCAGCACTGAATTTTTGAAAAGACAGAGGGAAAATATCATGCTAATGATCTCATGTTAATGCTCAAATCCCTTGCATCTCATTGGTTAGATCCCCACTGAAAATTGAGGATATTTTTTTCTTCCCATGGAGGCCTGGAAAGATGTGTTTTTAAATGAATGAGAATATACTTACAGATAAAATCACTTGATAATTTAAAGGCATAGCCTAAACATAGAAGATGTTAGTACTAGGGACTCAAGTGTGCAGGCAGGGCCTTGTTGATTTCAGGGACACAAAGTAAAACTTGGCTACCGTGAGTGAGAAGAGTGAAGATACTGCAAATTATGGCATTCCTATCAGGTGGCTTTCACATAGAGAGTAATACATGACATCTGTGAGGAATAAAACAGGTGTGCAAAGAGTCTGGTTACTTTTAAAACTCTCTCAGATAAAATGATGACTACAACTCCCTGGTTATATTGCTACATTCTGTCCTCCACAGAAGGTATAGTCAAAGGAAATATTATGCTTTGGGTATAGGTCCTTTCTACTTGTCTCTTTCAAGGGAAAAGGAAATAGTGGAGGAAAATACATTCATGACTAAGAAAAGACACTGAAATAAGATTTTTAAAATAAACTTTTTCAAGAAAATGGAATAAAGTCAAGCTGATTTTGAAAAAGATTCTTATCATTCTCATTGCCGTATCATTCGGACTAACACTAACATGCATTAATTCATTTATTCATTCACTCAATAACAATATGAATTCAGGATTCTTTTGGATATGAGGTGGAATTTAAAATGGGAATGAAGAGTTAGTCATCAGGAATTTATACTCTATTATGGAAAGAGATGAAATATACATATTTATATAAAAGGAAAAAAAGTAACTGTTACAAAACTAGTAATTTCTCTCTAGGAAATTTTTGCCCAGTGTTTCTCCTGGGAGACCTGCAGGAGTTGTTGTTCTCCATTCAAATGTGTTCAGTTGTATGTACTGTATGTACCTTAGCCTGCTGACACATCGAGCCCCTTGCCAGCTCGTCATCAAAGGGCCCTCTTTCATAACCTGTGTATGACTTAAGTTTCTGTCTCACTCGTACCTATCAAGCTGTTCATATTATGTATTGCCTAATAGATTTCAGTGAAACGCTTTTTGAATGAATTACAGACACGCTCTCTTACATTCTATCAATTGAGATATTTTGGATTAAAAATCTTAAAATTTTATGTATCCTATGGGAAGGTTAAAGTCTGTTGCTTTTCCATATCTTAAGCTTTTTATATGTTTTATATTTTAAAACTCCAAAACAACTTTTGAGTGCCTTCTGTGAACCAGAACTGTAGTAGATAGTACATATTAGTTTAAAAATATACCATGTGGAATTCCTGCCACCCCTGGATACTGCTGTGTACTAGCTGTGATCTTAGGCAAATCATGTAACCTCTTGGAACCTTAGCATGCTCATCTGTAAAGTGAGAATATTACCTACTGCATTTTTTTTAAAACAGCTTTGAAAGTGAAGTTGCTCAGTCATGTCTGACTTGAGGTATAATTGGCATATAATAAACTTCATATATTTAGAGTATAATTTGATGTTTTGGTATATGTATACACCAGTCAAGCCATTTCCGCAGTCAAGATAATTTACATATACGTAATCCTAATGGTATCTTAATGCCCCTTCAGAGTCCCATACTCTACCCTTCCTTGATCTCTTTTCAGCCTCATTGCTAGGCAGTCACTGGTCTGTTGCCATTATAGATTGCATTAAAATTTTTGTTTGATGTAATTGGAATCATACATTATATACAATTTTTTGGTCTGTTTCTTTCATTCAGCATGATTATTTTGAAATTCACTCATGTGCATGTCAATAGCTTATTTTTAAAATTGAGGGTTAGTATTTCATTGTGAGTAGATACCACAATTTGATTATCCGTTTAGGTTCTTTCTAGTTTTTGGCTGTTACAAATGAAGCTGCTTTGAACATTTGTCTTTAGGTGGACGTGTTTTTTCATTTCTTTTCTATAAATACCTAGGAATGGAATAATTAGGTTACATAGGTGCATGTTTAACTTTATTAGAACTGCTGATTTTTCCAAAGTGGTTTACCATTTTACGTTCCTACTAGCAATGTGTAAGAGTTCCAGCTGTCCCACATTCTTAACACTTTGTATGTTTAGTCTTCAGTTTTAGCTATTCAAGTGGTCTGTAGTGGGTGATTCACTGTGATTTTAATTTTTATTTCCCTAATGATGGATGATGTTGAGCTTTCTTCATGTGCCTTTTTGTCATCCATGTATCTACTTTGTTGAAGTGTCTTTTAAGTCTTTTGCTGTCCTTTTCTTTTTTTAAATTGGAGTTGTCTTTTTTTTATTGAGTTGTAATAGCTTCTTAATTTTTAAAAAATATGAGTTATTTGTCAGATACATGTTTTGCATATATTTTTTACTGGTCTATGGCTTGCCTCTTAAGTGTCTTTTGAAGAGCCAGTGTTTTAAATTTTGATAAAGTCCAATTATTGCTTCTCTTTTGTATTTCATACTTTCTGTGTCACCTTTGAGAAATTTTTGCAAAACCCGAAGTTGCCAAGATTTTTTTTCTAAGCATTTCATTAGAAGTTTTTTAGTTTTAGATTTTAATTTAGGTCTATGATTTGTTTTATTTTTGTAATAGGGTGAGATGCGATTTCAGGTTTATATCTTTGCTTATGGCTATCCAAGTTTTCTAGTGCCATTGTCTGAAAAGGTTTTCTTTTTCCCCATTAAATTGCCTTGGCACTTTTGTTGAAAATATGTTGACCATATATGTAGAGGTTTATTTCTGGAGTCTCTACTCTGTTCCTTGATTTATTTGTCTATTTTTTATGCTGTTATCCTGATTACTTGATTACTGTAGCCTCAGAATGAGATGGGAAGTGTTAGCTTCTATTCAGTTTTCTGGAAGAGTTTGTGTACAATAGGTATTACTACTTTTTAAATACGTGAAAGACTTCACTAACGAAACCATCTGGGCTTGGAGTTTTCTTTCTGGGAAGGTTTTTAACTACAAATTCAATTTTTAAAAATAGGTATAGTTCTATTTAGGTTATCTGTCTCATCTAAGGTACGCACTTTATGAATATATGGTGATGTTACCTCTCATTTATGATAGGAGAATGTAAATATAACAGCAAACATAATATTGCTTTCCTGTTTTCTATTTTGTTGATTTCTGTTTCTGGTCTTATTATTTCATTTTTTTCTTCATACTTTAGGTTTCAGTTGCTCTTATTTTTCTAGTTTCTTAAGGTAAAAGCTGAGATCACTGATTTGAGACCCCCCTTTTCAATATAGGTTTTAGTGCTATAAAATTTACTTCTAAGTAATGCTTTAGCCATGTTTCATAAATTTTAATATGTGGTATTTACATTTTTATTCAATTCAAAAGACTTTCTAGTTTCCCTTTTGATTTCTTCTTTGATTTCTGTGTCATTTAGAAGTGTTATTTTCTAATATTTTTATATTTTCCAGCTGTCTTTCTGTTGCTGAATTCCTAGTTTTTTTGTTGGTTGGCAAATTCTATTAATGTAAACTGGATAAAGCTGGTTGAAAGTGTTGCCCCAGTCTTCAATATTCTTACTGATTTTTTTGGTCTATGTGTTCTATCATTCATGCAGGGAGAGAGATTCTGAGAACTCTGGTGAAATTTCTTCCTGACATTTTATTAGTTTTTCTTCCTTGTGTTTTGAAGCTCTATTAGGTGGATACATTTTTAGAGTCATTATGGCCTCCTAATGAGTTTACCGCATTATAATTGTATAAGAATCCCTTTATCCATAGTAATATTCTTTGCCTTGAAATAGGCTTTGTCTTATAGCCACGTCAGTTTCTTTTTATTAGTGGTACCATGGGATGTATTTTCCATCCTTCTACTTTTATATTATTGTGTCTTCATTTTAAAAATGCATTTTGTATAGCCTGCATGCAATTGAGTCTTGCTTTTTATCCAGTATGACAATCTTTCCCTTTTAATTTGGGTGTTTATTTACATTTAATGTGACTATTGACATGGTTGAGTTTAAATATAAGACATACCTTTGTTTCTTATTTGTACCATCTGTCATCATCACTTTTCCCCCTTGTTTTTTTTTTTAATTTATTAAAAATGTTAAATTTCATTTAAAATCCCTGATTGGCTTATTAATTCCATGTTTTAATTGTATTATAGTAGTTGCTTTAGTATTTGTAAAATACAATTAAAACATGGAATTAATAAGCCAATCAGGGATTTTAAATGAAATTTAACATTTTTAATAAATTTTTTTATAGCAATCCTATACAATTTATCACAGTCTTACCTCCAGTAATCTCTCACAGGACACACAGGATGAGAATCTTATAATAACATGCTTCCATTTTTCCTTCCCAGCCTCTGTGCAACTGTTAAACTTGATCTTAGTCAAAAGACTAAGGAAAGATGCCTCTGTGCAATCATTGTCTTACATATTGCTTCTACATATGTTATAAATCTAAAGATAGTTATTTTTGTTTTGAATAGTCAATATTTTAAAGATATTAAAAATAAAGTCTTTTGTATTTACCCAGATGTTCACTGTGTTGTGTTCTTTTTTCTCTTTGTGTAGATTCAGATTTCTGTTTGTCAGTTACTTTCTGCTTGAAAGACCTCTTTAATATTTCTTGTAGGATATGTCTGCTGCTGAGATGGTGATTTCTCATCACCTTTTATATTCATGAAAAGTCTTTATTTTGCTAACTATAGACTATTAGATTAACTTTTTGTGGTTCAATAATTTTAAAAATATTGATCCATTGTCTTTTAGCTTATATTATTTTCAAAAAGCTGTCTGCTGTAATTTTTATTATGTTTCTTTGTGTATGGTGTATCATTCCTCTGGCTGCTTGTAAGATTTTCTCTTTATCATCAATTGTAAGCAACATTATTGCTATGTGCCTTAGTGTAGTTTTCTTAATGTTTGTTGAGCTTGGATTTTTTGAGATTCTTGTATCTGTAGGTTTATTGTTTTTGTCACATCTGAAAAATTTTCAGCCATTATTACTTCAGAACTTTTTATTCACTCCTATTCTTTGTGGAATCCAATTACACATGTTTTAGGAGGCTTGAAGTTGTTCTTCAGTTCACTGATTCTGTTCACATTTTTTTTTTTCACCTCCAATTCAGTTTCATTTTAGATTGTTTCTATAGGTAAGTCTTGAAGTTCACGTTGTCTTTGTCCTTCAGGGTTGAATCTGCTTTTAATTCTTCTCCCGTGATTTTTCACCCCAGACATTGTATTTCTTTTATATCTAGAAGTTACAGTTGAGTCTTTATTATATATTCAAGATCTCTACTTAGTATGTTTAGTATTTACTTTAGCTTCATGGGCAAATAAGATGCAACTAATAACTATTTTAATATCTGTATACTAATTCTATCATCTGTGTCATTTCTGGATAAATTTCAATTGATTGCTTTTTCTCTTCATAATGAGTGGTATTTTTCTGCTTCTTTTCATACTGATGATATTTTATTAGATGCTAGAAATTGTGTAAATTTTACCATGTCAAGTCCTGAATCTTTCAGTATTTCTATAAATATTTTTGGATTTTTTTCTGGTGTGTAGTTAATATACTTGGAAACAGTTTGATCCTTTCAGTACTTGCTTATAATCACTGCCAGTTGGAACCAGTGCCTTCTTTAGGGCTAAGTTTCTACACTGCTGAGGCAATACTCTTCTGAGTATCCTATCCAGTGTCCTGGCATTATGAAGTTTTACACTTTGATGATGGGAAATTGAATTATTCCTGGATTTGTGTGAGGTATGGCGATTGATTATATATTTTTCTTACCCTGGCTAGTTTCCTCATACATGTGTGCTTTCAGTAATTGTGAGGGATTCTCTTCCAGACCTTGGAAGTCTGTGTGTAGGTCTCTCTCCTCTGTTACTCTGCCTTATCAACTATATCCACCTTGGCTTCACTAGACTCCCAGCTTCATTTTCTTAGACCATTCGGCTCTGCTCGTATACTGCAGTTAGTAATTTCTTTCTTGAGGCAATATGCTTGGACAACTGTAGGGAAGACCTCATTTGTTTTCCCTTTCTCAGGAATCACTGTTCTTCATTGCTTGATGTCTAGTTTCTGAAAACTGTTGTCTATGAATTTCATCCAGTGTTTTTTTTTCTAGTTGTTTAACCCAGAAGGATAAATCTAGTCCCTTTTAGTCCATCTTCTTGTCAGGGACAGAAGTCTCCACATATATGAATAAATATATGATATATATTAAACATTCAGTATATTGAGTGCTTCACACATAAAAAGTACTAATTGATCATTGCTATTGTCATTTCTCCACCTGCATCCTGTTCAATAATGAAACTTAACTTTATATACCACCTTCTATATGAAGCCTTCCAGATGAATGTTACTCTTTATTCTTTGTAATCATATCACTTTAAACCTACTTTCATTATGACATGGATCTACATTATAAATTTTGGTTTGCTTGTTTGTAGTTTGTCGTAGATTATAAGTTCTTAGACAAATGAGGTCTATCTTATTTACCTATTCTTAAATTTCTAGCATATAGTAAATGCTAATATTTTGTTGCATAAATGAATAATCAAGAATATCTTACATCTTCTAGGAAATATTTAAGAGTAGAATCTTGATTAGGAAGGAAAGAGAAGGAAGGTTAATTAGAAAGGTTTAGTGGCATGAGAACATTTGAGCAGAATGAAAGTGGAGAGTTCCAGAGAGCAGCATGAAAGCAAAAGGTGGTTCATTGATAATATGTAATAATGATAATGATAATAACACTAGTAAATACTTCTACTACTAAAGTTATTATGAAGGTGAGAAAGGCTAGAGAAGTAAAGAGTGGAGAATAAGAGAGTTTTATTATAGTGTGTCAATGAAACCATTTTGTGAAACCCCAGCCCTTGCTGAATATAGACGATAACATCGATAGCATTACATAAATGTGTTGGAGCAGGATGTAGGATGCTTGGGACTGATGCACGGGGATAATCCAGAGAGAAGG
>SJXQ01003636.1:67034-93293 GCA_006408695.1 Aepyceros melampus | reverse complement strand
CAGGATGCTTGGGACTGATGCACGGGGATAATCCAGAGAGAGGGTGTGGGGCGGGAGGGGGGAGGTGGGGGTCGGGATAGGGAGTTCATGTACACTCATGGCTGATTCATGTCAATGTATAGCAAAACGAATACAGTATTGTAAAACAAAACAAACTAAAAAATAAAAATTAATTAAAAAATGTGTATTGTGTGAATCAGTATAACTTGATTTGTTATAATAGAGGCTTTTAAACAAAGTGCTGAGAGAACACTATACTTTTTGGAATAAGTGAACCTTGGAAGGAGGTGGTAGGAATAGATTAACTGAGAAGCAAAAAGAAATCTTAGACAGTAGAGAACAGCATAAATACAAAAAATACTATGGGCAATAAATAACCATAATAGAAGGAACAAATGGACCTTGGAGCTGGGTTCACTAGGGCTTCACTCTTATCTCTGCCACTTGGTGTAATTCTGGAAAATTGCTTAGCTTATCTGAGACTCAGTTCCTTCATCTGTAAAATGGGTGTGGTTGTTGGGAAGATTATATGATGCATAGAATAAATTTATTTTATGTCTGGCAGATAGTGGGTCCAATAACTATTAGTTTCTTCTTTTTAGACTTTCTATATCTTCTGATGAGGAAAGAGAAATGCTTCAAGAAGGACTTTGTGACCCCTCATCACTTTGTATAAGAGCCCAGGTATAATATATAATTTATGAGTATAACTAATGTTCCCATTTATTTCCTATTTCCATGGCAAATGAGGATTGAATTGTATTTTTGTGGTCTAATCTTAAGACCTTAGGTAACTTTAACACCTAGTTTCTTTGCATCTTCTAGTTTTAACTTATGTTTATAACTATTAGAATTATTGGCTAACTTTACATATAAATGAAACAATTTTACAACCACAGTTCAATATTTTTCAGAAATGTTTCTATTTATAGGGAATATATCTACTGAGTGAAAGATTGGAAAGACGAGTATCAGAAATTCTAAAGTTTTCCAAGTCTGGAAACCACTTGTATTCTTTTAAGTTATTTGTTTTAAGAATAAAATCAGTTTGATGTCAATTTCCCATCATGGAAATCATATATATAAGGTACTGAGTAAAGTTTAGAAACTTTTGACTTTTAAAAAATAATCATACTTTAAATCTCCAGTTGGTTTATAAAAGACCATTATTAATGTGCACTTACAAAAATTTTTGGATACATGGATTTTAAAAGGAGTTTTAGAATAACTAAAACGGAGTAACCTTTTTTTTTTTCCACTGAAGGAAAAATTCTGGACTCTTCCAGTTAGCCAACTCCATGCTTGGTTAAGAGAGCTAAAGAATTTGCAGTCAGTAGAATAAAAATTGATAAGCTGTAGTAGTCTCAGAGTCAATTTTCAGCACTGTTTTTGGCTGTTGAATGTTTACATTGACATATACTACTCATAGGTATAGTGCATAATGTTGCTAATCCTTCCAAATGAAGAACCACCTTTAATCATCTACCTGGTATCTCAACTGGGTGCTGAGTTGGCAAGGATCTGGCATGTGGTGGCACCTGACTTCATCTCCTCTTTTCACTATAGACTAGTTCTTTGCATTTATGAGTCTTAGTCTGGCATTGATGACAGTTTGCGTGGTTTTAGTTTAAGACATGTTGCCTCCAGGATACTTGTAAACATGTTGACAGGCTGAGTTTTGATGAATGTCACAAAACTCAACAGGGCATGAACTGAGATCAAGGACCCAACAATATTAATAATTTAGCATTTGGCAGTATTGTGGGTATTAATGCATTTGTAGTTCATCAATCACATGTGAAAATGAGTTTAGTCATCTAATTTTAGTTTCTGGTGAGTATTTTTATACTTTTTTTCAAACTGGATGAAATGAAGAAAATAATCACTCTGTAGAGATGCAAGGTTCATAGCTATGAACACGTAACTATGTGTTGAGAAATAAAAGAAAATGTTTTACAATAAATTGCCATCTTGATTTAATGAAATAATGGTTAGGAATTCTTATAGTGCATTAAGGCTGATTTGTGATATTTTAAATTGCCCATTTATTCAGAATTTGAATGTAAAGTACCTATTTTGGTATTTCAGCTAAACATATAACTCTAACTTTAAATAACCAGTAAATTTATGTAATCTATGTTGGTAAACTGTATAAAGCATTTATAATAAAATTTGAAAGTGAAAATGAAGCTGCTCAGTCACGTCCGACTCTTTGCAACCCCATGGACTGTAGCCCACCAGGTTCCTCTGTCCATGGGATTTCCCAGGCAAGAATACTAAATAAAACTTAAAACATGCTAATAATAAGTACGTATAATCAGTTCAGTTCAGTTCAGTTCAGTCGCGCAGTCCTGTCCGACTCTTTGCGACCCCATGAATCGCAGTATGCCAGGCCTCCCTGTCCATCACCAACTCCCGGAGTTCACTCAGACTCACGTCCATTGAGTCTGTGATGCCATCCAGCCATCTCATCCTCGGTCGTCCCTTTCTCCTCCTGCCCCCAATCCCTCCCAGCATCAGGGTCTTTTCCAATGAGTCAACTCTTCGCATAAGGTGCCCAAAGTACTGGAGCTTCAGTTTTAGCATCATTCCTTCCAAAGAAATCCCAGGGTTGATCTCCTTCAGAATGGACTGGTTGGATCTCCTTGCAGTCCAAGGGACTCTCAAGTACGTATAATAGCTAAATATATTCAGTATTTTACAAATTGCTTTCATGGGTAAATAAATGTATCTTCTTGTATTAAAATGCCACAGTAATGACACAATTCTATGTAATTATTAGTAACTCTAGGACACACCTCATAATTTGTGGGTCCTAGAAATAATATACTAGTGACTAGAGTGGAAAGATCTTGCTCCTTAAAATTTGGTGACTTGTTGAGCTGTTTGAATAATCTATGTCCTTCTGGCACATATCCAGATACATTTTATGATCACAAAAGAATTATTTTAGATCTCTAAACTAGCATCTTTTAGGCTAATATTACCACTTTGTTGTAAAATTTCTTCTTTTAAAGGGTATAAATGAAGAATTTAAATTTTTATGTGAAGAAAAAGGATATTATTTGTCCTTGAAGTATTTGGGTCTGTATTTCTACCTAGAAATTCTTACTGTTATATTCAAGTGAGCTGCAAAGAGGAAAAGCTTATAAATTAAAAAAAAGACTTTTTGTGGTGATAAAATGTGATTTATATTACTTGGTGAAAGACATCAACTTAACACTGGAAGCAAATAAATCAAATGGACACTATTTTATTTTGATTGCTTATATGCTTTTAATAAATTTCAAAATAGTCAGACTTAGTTTCAATATTGTATCTTCATTCACATATATCTTCAAATGGGCAATTATGTCCACATGATAAATATGTGGGGTTAATAATGTTAATTTGCTACCTGTGTCATGAAGCAGCTCCTTTTGATCCTTATGTAAAAAATTCCATAGTTTTCTTGGTACATCTTTAGAGCATGAAAAATCTAAATTAAAAGGAAACAAGAAATAACGCTATAAAAATCTCATCTTGCCAAGAAGTGAATTATATATAAGGTCTGAAAATAAGTAGAAAAGAATTAGAGGTGCATTTTAGATAGCAGACTGGATCCATTCAAATAATTTGCAGGAATGGTTTCATTATGCTATAGTTGTAATAAATGATATTGTGCTACAAGCTTAGAATAAAAATGGAATAGGTTTTAAACCAAAATCTACTTTGGTAATTTTGGTTCAGTTTCTTGCCACTTCTCTATCCCTTGCAAAGGAGAATGCACTATATCTTTGTGAATGACTTGAATTGCTCTTGCACTGGAAAATCATAAAGTCCAACTTGGCTTTTGACACAGATTAGGTAAAGCTGATTTTAAAAGAGAAAAACTGGATACTCAGCAAACCCTAGTGAAATCTTCCCTGGTAGCTCAGCTGTTAAAGAATTTGCCTATAATGCAGGAGACTCTGGTTCGATTCCTGCGTTGGAAAGATCCCCTGGAGAAGATCATGGCAACCCACTCCAGTATTCTTGCTTGGAGAATCCCCATGGACAGAGGAGCCTCACAGGCTCGGGTTGGACACAACTGAGTGACTAAGCAGCAGCAAAACCTAGCAGATATTTTGGCACAATCTTGGAGCTGATAAGAGTCGTCATAAATTTAATATTACCTTTCCTACCACAGAAACTTCACTAATAAATGAATATTTTATGAATGACTAAGCACTCTTTTTTTTTCACTAATAAGTCCTCTGGAAAGCTACAACTTTCTTGGGATGGTTTTACTTTTGGAGAGAAGAGTGTTGAAGAGAAGGTACTGATGATGTGTCACATAATTTTACAACTTTCATAACTGCTTTTAACTACAAAACTATCTCTGATTAAAATAACAATTGAACTTGTAATTTTATCTGAACAGCTGCTGCTACAGGGGGTCATTACCTTGGAGAGCTCAAAAATAATCGTACTCCTGGTACATGAGTTGTGTAGTCTTGTGTTTTACAGCAAAGCACAAAGTTTAAAGGATATAGAAGAATGTTATTTGAAAGCTGTCAAACCATGTTAAAAAAGACTGCATCGTCAAAAGGCCCTGGTGGCCACGATTCTGCATGTAGCCTTGTCTTATTCATTATAAAATGCATGTTTATAAAGTTCCACAGAGCATCCAATTCCCAATTCACTTATATCAGCAAGACTTAACTTGCTCATTAATCTAAATTCTTTTGCAACTTTAATCTACATGTTTAATTAATCATAAAATGAGGCGGTAAGTAATTTCAGCAATGTGTGGCTTGTTATCAGATGCATTTAATCACTCTTCTGTGAGCTCATTTGGAAACACCTGAAGATGTCGAGTGCAGTTTGAATAAGCATAAATTATTCTTTGTCAGTGTACTTCACTCAACTAATAAGACATTAATTTAAAAGGCACTGTTTGTCATTTTTAGATCTTACCAATATTTTTAGCTTAGCAATATAACTCTAATTGTATATATGATTCACAACTAGTGCCCAACATAGAAAAGGGTAAGAGTTTAATTCATTTTTCTTATTTACATGTAATTATGTCATGTAATCTTAGTTTTTAATGAGGATTAACCATCTTGTAAGTATTCATATGCTTTTGGAATAAGGTACTAATGAATTATAGTTGGAAAAATTATTTGTTGGTACAAAGATTTGTGATCCTTATTTCTTGTCTAGGTTAGGTCTGAAAGACATGAGGTTTGGGACAGGGCTTTGATTTGAGGATGTAGATATTGCATAGAGATTATATGATGCAGATGTTAACTTTAAATAATTCAAGTAAAATAGCTATATTCAGCCATCCCACATAATAACATATGTAATTCTTATATAAGATCAGGTAGCCTAAAATAATGACAGTCCCATTTTCCATCCTACTCTCTTAACAGTATTGCCCAGTTGATGACAGCATTTTTTTTTTAAAGACAAGAAACGAGAACAAGAATAAAAGCAAAGACTCACTCAAAGCTTCAGAGCAAAAGAAAATTCATGAGGGCTGAATGAGTTATATATCTTGGTGTCAGGACTATAGGAGTAAGAATTTCATTTTATAGGATGTCATCACCTGTCCTGTTTATGCCATGAGAGCAGTGACAAATGGTAAGAATAATTATCTCAGTGGAAACAAATTTATTTACCTGCCGTGGAGCATCCCTTTTCATCTCACTCATGAACTTATCTCACTCATGTGCTATCTATGCATTGTCAGCAGTGAGCCAGAGGGGATGATTCCTGAAAACGGAATATTGGTTTGAGCTGAAATATAGCCATATTCTCCATTTTTATTTGATGTGCACACCTCCTGGGTTTCTTCCCTTTCTTCAGGGATCTTTTACACTGAGCTAGCAGTTATTTATATGTCCATTTCTTGCCTTATGCCTCATGTAAAAAATTTTCTCCCTGCTTTCCTTTCTAAGGGAAAGCAAAGTGCCAGGAATTGTCATTTGTATAATTCAAGGCTTATAGGCCATAGCAGCACATTGTAATGGATGGCACTTACCCTTATTTCACTTAAAGCACTATAAATTGTTTTCTTAAAGCCACTAATGAAAACGTTATACCTTCTTTAGAGTCATTCTTGATGAGCAGCATTTCATTTGAACTTAACTTTCTTGATAAGGAAGTTTCCTCATTCCTATGAAACTTTAGTGGATAGACATATACAGTCTAATATGAAGGCTGCCATCAGTTTTTCTTGATAAGAAACCTCAAACTTCCCTAGCTTCTCTTCCCCTGGAACAACCTGTGATACTTTTTTTCCAGACAGATTTGTTTTCTAACTTACTATTTTGGTGCAAAGAAAGAACACAGTGTTCTCCTCTCTCATCCCAACTGATGTGTGAGAGGCTGGCCCTATTGTCCTATTAATAAGTTCCTCCACACAAAGACAATGATTTATTTTATCAAATCCTTATACAATAGTTGTAGCTATTTGTCTGTATTATGTACTTCAAGAGGAAAATGATGAACTCAGTTCCATGTGGCTCTTATAGCCTCAAATATTTGAATATGTGCTTAGATAAACACACAAAGTGTTACGCACAACACACATAAACTGACGCTTCTGCCCAGACACAAACAAGGACATACCACTTAAACATGCTTCTTCAGTGGAGACCTCACAGTTGTTTCAGTTCAGTTCAGTTCAGTTGCTCAGTCGTGTCTGACTCTGCGACCCCATGAACCGCAGCACGCCAGGCCTCCCTGTCCATCACCAATTGCCGGAGCCTACCCAAACTCATGTCCATTGAGTCAGTGATGCCATCCAACCATCTCCTCCTCTGTCATCCCCTTCTCCTCCTGCCTTCAGTCTTTCCCAGCATCAGGGTCTTTTCAAATGATTCAACTCTTCACATCAGGTGGCCAAAGTATTGTAGTTTGAGCTTCAATATCAGTCCTTCCAATGAACACCCAGGACTGATCTCCTTTAGGATGGACTGGTTGGATCTCCTTGCAGTCCAAGGGACTCTCAAGAGTCTTCTCCAACACCACAGTTCAAAAGCATCAATTCTTTGGCACTCAGCTTTCTTTATAGTCCAGCGCTCACAGTTGTTTAGAATGCACAATACCCAGAATGAGGAACTATTCCAATGGATACAACTGAATGAGTGGACCTTCCATCTCTAGCAGAACTGACAGATGGTTAGCAGGGCTCTGATTTTAATGTACAACTTCTGTGGCTGACGGAATTATTGGTAAAGTGTTACTGATGGCAGAGAGGGGTGGGTGAAGAATGAGTTAGGACCATGTGCAGTGTGGTGTCTACTAGCAACGTCCTCAGGGGGAAGGTTTAGAAGTCCTGAGCCATCAGCTGCTGTGGGACTTAAGGCTCAGCAGATGAATGAGAATGTCACAGTGCAGTTGGTTACAGGCAGTACTCCTGACTTCATTCTACAAGTCTCAGTACTTTTGTTGTTTAGTTGCTAAGTCATGTCCAACTCTTTCGTGACACTATTGTCTTTGTCTATAAGATAACCCAGGCAAAAATACTGGACTGGGTTGCCATTTACATTTCCAGGGGATCTTCCCAAGCTAGAGACTGAACCCACGTCTCCTACTTTGGCAGGTGGATTCTTTACTGCTGAGCCACTGGGAAGCCCCTCAATATCTTATTTGTGTTAAATATAAGAGAGCAATGATGTATTCAGTTATGCTTTGTGCTAACTCAAGACAAAGCCTAAATATTGCGCCTTCTCCTCCAGCCAAGTTTCTTAAATGAAATTCTGTTCTATTTACCAAAGAGTTCATGTGTTATTTTTTATAAACACGTAATTTATGCCCACCCATCTTTTCTTTGAATCCAGGCTGTCTGTAAACATTGTTCGCCTTTTTATAGCAAGCTTGTTTTTTCTTAATCATTTGAAATTGGCTTTTATTAGAAGACCATTAGGCATCATATCAGTGCAGTACATTTGGTGGCTTTATAAGAAGTTTTGATGCTAGATGTTCAAAGGTCTGCTCATAGGGCATCTGTATGGATCCACACAGCCTTGCTCATGTATGAGAATAAGGCACTGAGTTACATAGATGGTTGAGTGTGCATTTAGTTATTTCTCTCAAATTTTTATAGGAATGGCTTGACTTGAAGTTGTGCTAGCTTTCATAGTGCCCTCAGCTTAGAAACTTTGTGTACTTTTTTAGAAAGCATCTGAATCACTTATATTCAGGAGAACATAATAATATATACAATATAAGAAACTGTATGTATTTTCCCCATCACTCACATTCACAGGATTGACATGATTATAGCTCTTGCTGTCATCATGTTAACAATGTGTTAATAGCCACTAATAATCACAATAGCCACTAATAATCATTTTTCATGTATACTTCCAAGTATTGTATTTGAAAATCCCAGACTTCATATATAGTAAATGAGGAAGTAAAGCCTATGACCTTCTTTAGAAAGGCTAATAGTCAGTTACTTGTTTTAAAGTATTTTTAAAATCTATATTCCAAAAACCTTCTTTGAAGTATACACAAGGATGTATTTGTAGGCAATTTCCAACTGACTAATGGGGGAAGTTCAGCAAGTTTGCTGTTTGGAATTTGGAATGGATATTTTTATAGAGAACATGTTATAGATGGTGATTTGATTACTTGGGCGACTTACTGAAATCCATTTAGTCTTATGTGGTGGTGGTTTAGTTGCTAAGTTGTGTCCAACTCTTGCGACCCCATGGACTGTAGCCTGTCAGGCACCTCTGTCCATTGGATTCTCCAGGCAAGAATACTGGAGTGGGTTGCCACTCCACTTCTGTAATTTAACCTTATAATATGACTGAATTATACTATTGAGAGTATGATAGTAGCTAACTGCTGCCTGTTGTGTTGTTTTGGTATGAAATCTCATTTTAAAATCTGGCTTTAATAACATTCTTTTGACCAATTTCTGATGGTGGGATTTGACATTTCCTACTTCTACTACCAGTGCCTACAGTGAAAATGAAAGACTCCTTGAAATGGAGTTTGGGAGGACTTCCTGCTGTCCTTAGCTATGGAAAGTAACTGGGTATCCTGGCTGAAGTAAGAGGGAATGGAAGATCATGATCACCCCAGCATGGAGATGGACAGTGTTGCTGTTTAGTTGCTAAGTCATGTTTGACTCTTTTGCGATACCGTGGACTGCAGCCTGGCAGGCTCTTCTGTCCATGGGATTTCCCAGACAAGAATACTGGAGTGGATTGCCATTTCCTTCTCCAGAGATGGAACCTGCACCTCCTGCATTGGCATGTGGGTTTTTTTTTTTTTAAACCACTGAGCCACCTGGAAAGCCCATGGAGATATATATCTGCTAGCAAATAAAGGGCATCCTGTTGAAGGTTAATATGTTTTGAGAATGAAGAAGGAGCACTTTCTGATTTTACACTGATGAGCCAAAAGGGTAGAGATCAATACTTCTTCTCCTTCACCATGCTTTACAGTATAGTCCAAGTATTTTCATTGTATTTCTTCTACTTTCTTCTCAAACCCACTTCCATAGTTTCAGCCTTTGTTTTTTAAATGGTTGCACTGGTGACAGTAGTTCACTTTCTATTATGAGAACAGTTTTGGAATGTGTTATTGATTAGGTTTATATAAGATGAAGTGATATATGCATACAGGAAGGAGCTGAGATTGACTCAAAATTAAGTACAGGTAGCTCTCCTTCTCTAAGGATTCTGGATATGCAGATTCAACTAAGCACAGATCAAAAATATTGGGGAAAAGAAATCTCAGAAGTTTCAAAAAGCAAAACCTGAATTTGCTGTGCAGTGTCAACTGTTTATGTAACATTATTGTTTAACTACATTATGTCCTTTGTGAGTATCTCAAGAAAGTCATATGAAGGTGCAACTGGGTAATGGAAAGTTTATTTGGTCACATGTAAAACATCATCTTGAACCTCAGCAGTTGAATTATATCCCTTTTACTTCAAATTTGGCAAATTATATGTATTTTTTGATTGCCAAGGGGAAAGTATGAAAAAAGGAGAGTAGTGGGGAGAAAATGAGAGAAGTGGTATTTTAAAAGGCTCTAAAGATTTAAGTTGTCAGAGAAAACAGTTTGATGAATTATGGGGAAAATAGAATTTAGTTTCCCAAAGAAATACAGGGCTCAAAGTGTAGGGGGAGGCCCTTGGCAATACAAACCATGTATTTTTCTTAACCTGGGGAGTTTGGAAGAAAAAAAGAGACACATTTGGCAAAGTGAAAACTCAGATGACTTCATGCCTACCAAGTGAAAAAAAAATCTAATCCTTTATCATCTAAGCACATAGTTGGGTAACCACAAACAGAACTACCCAGTGTATAGGTTGCAATGGCAAGAAGCCAACAGTGAAATCAAACTCATAAGCACCCTATAGAAAACCCCTCAAATTACTGCTGTGCTCTTGCCAGCTGTACTGCCAGAGAACAAGAGCTGCACAGATTTCTATGGAATGATTAGGTTACTTAACACAGCTCGATTGGCTCTGTTCCTGCCCCTGTTCTCTTTGGCTGACAGCTGACCACCATACAGGTTTGGTTTGAAATAAGACTGAAGTGAACACAACCGCTTATATGCACCTTCCTCTTGAACACTTTTCTCCCTGCCCACCACCCCAAACCCACACACACCCTATATATCTTGCAAAAGAAGAGATAAATATAACTGTTTCTTTAAGTAAAGCATACTGAGCGGCATTTTGCTGTCTGGTTACTCCATCAATCCATCAGATTTTTAGAAGAGACATTTTCTTGCTCTTTCATTTGTAAGTGCCTGAATTTATTGAATATGAAAAAAGATCTTAAAGGTGAAAGTGAAAGTTTCTCAGTCATGTGCGGCTCTTTGCGACTCCATGGACTATACAGCCCAGGGAATTCTCTAGGCCAGAAAACTGGAGTGAGTAGCCTTTCCCTTCTCCAGGGGGTTTTCCCAACCCAGGGATAGAACCCAAGTCTCCCACATTGCAGGCAGATTCTTTACCAGATGAGCCACAAGGGAAACCCCAAAATTAAATAAAATTAAATCCTTTAATTTTATTAACTTTTCTTCATTTTACTTTACTGCTTGCTTCATGATCCTAGCACTAGGATGGTTATTCAGAAGCCATCTAAGTTTACCCTTTTGCTCTTGGATAATCTCTGATAGGTAGCTACTTCTGTCTATAGTATTTCAAAGAAGATATCACAGGATATCTAGAAGGGCACTAGATGTCTTCAGTTGCTATACTACATGAATTAGAGAAATCTTTGAGTGAGCAAGGTAGTTATTTAGCTCTTTTCCTGTTATACAAAAGTTTACTGATTCACATGTTCTAGTTTCCATAAGTTAGGAGGCTTTCAGACTTTTTTGAATGTGATTCAGACTAAGAAGTGAATTTCAAATCTGACCCAGGATACAATCAAAATTTTACATGAACAATCAGTCAGTTCAGTTCAGTCGCTCAGTCGTGTCCGACTCTTTGCGACCGCATGAATCGCAGCACACAAGGCCTCCCTGTCCATCACCAACTCCCGGAGTTCACTCAAACTCACGTCCATTGAGTCCGTGATGCCATCCAGCCATCTCATCCTCGGTCATCCCCTTCTCCTCCTGCCCCCAATCCCTCCCAGCATCAGGGTCTTTTCCAATGAGTCAACTCTTCGCATGAGGTGGCCAAAGTACTGGAGCTTCAGTTTTAGCATCATTCCTTCCAAAGAATCCCAGGGTTGATCTCCTTCAGAATGGACTGGTTGGATCTCCTTGCAGTCCAAGGGACTCTCAAGAGTCTTCTCCAACACCACAGTTCAAAAGCATCCATTCTTCGGTGCTCAGCCTTCTTCACAGTCCAACTCTCACATCCATACATGACCACAGGAAAAACCATAGACTTGACTAGATGGACCTTAGTTGGCAAAGTAATGTCTCTGCTTTTGAATATACTATCTAGGTTGGTCATAACTTTTCTTCCAAGGAGTAAGCGCCTTTTAATTTCATGGCTGCAGTCACCATCTGCAGTGATTTTGGAGCCCAAAAAAACAAAGTCTGACACTGTTTCTACTGTTTCCCCATCTATTTCCCATGAAGTGATGGGACCAGATGCCATGATCTTCATTTTCTGAATGTTGAGCTTTAAGCCAACTTTTTCACTCTCCTCTTTCACTTTCAACAAGAGGCTTTTTAGCTCCTCCTCACTTTCTGCCATAAGGGTGGTGTCATCTGCATATCTGAGATTATTGATATTTCTCCCAGCAATCTTGATTCCAGCTTGTGTTTCTTCCAGTCCAGCATTTCTCATGATGTACTCTGCATATAAGTTAAATAAGCAGGGTGACAATATACAGCCTTGACGTACTCCTTTTCCTATTTGGAACCAGTCTGTTGTTCCATGTCCAGTTCTAACTGTTGCTTCCTGACCTGCATACAGATTTCTCAAGAGGCAGGTCAGGTGGTCTGGTATTCCCATCTCTTTCAGAATTTTCCACAGTTTACTGTGATCCACACAGTCAAAGGCTTTGGCATAGTCAATAAAGCAGAAATAGATGTTTTTCTGGAACTCTCTTGCTTTTTCCATGATCCAGCGGATGTTGGCAATTTGATCTCTGGTTCCTCTGCCTTTTCTAAAACCAGCTTGAACATCAGGGAGTTCACGGTTCACATATTGCTGAAGTCTGGCTTGGAGAATTTTGAGCATTACTTTACTAGCATGTGAGATGAGTGCAATTGTGCGGTAGTTTGAGCATTCTTTGGCATTGCCTTTCTTTGGAATTGGAATGAAAACTGACCTTTTCCAGTCCTGTGGCCACTGCTGAGTTTTCCAAATTTGCTGGCAAATTGAGTGCAGCACTTTCACAGCATCATCTTTCAGGATTTGAAACAGCTCAACTGGAATTCCATCACCTCCACTAGCTTTATTCATAGTGATGCTTTCTAAGGCCCACTTGACTTCACATTCCAAGATGTCTGGCTCTAGATTAGTCATCACATCATCATGATTATCTGGGTCATGAAGATCTTTTTTGTACAGTTCTTCCGTGTATTCTTGCCACCTCTTCTTAATATCTTCTGCTTCTGTTAGGTCCAGACCATTTCTGTCCTTTATCGAGCCCATCTTTGCATGAAATGTTCCCTTGGTATCTCTAATTTTCTTGAAGAAATCTCTAGTCTTTCCCTTTCTGTTTATTTCCTCTATTTCTTTGCATTGATCGCTGAAGAAGGCTTTCTTATCTTTTCTTGCTACATGAACAATACTTACCCTTAATATGTGTAACATTTTTTATTTTCTCTTTTCTTTCCCCTTTTAGCCTTTTCTTCTGTTGCTTCCTCTCTCCTCTGTTCCCTTCTCTCCTTTTTAATTAAAAAATGCTAATTGGTACTCAGAAAATTAACCCTATCACTCATTCAACCTAGTTTGAAAAAGATTACATTTAAAGAAACACGTTTTAAAACAGATTTGATGTGCATGTTCTTTGGTTTACAGTTTTTTTTTTTTTTTAAATCAGGGTACAGTTGATATATAGATTTACCATGGTTTTTAAAGAACAGAGTCTCCTATTCAGGATACTAATTCTATTGGCTGTTTATCATTAGAAAGATAAAATTTGTACTCCACTAATGGCATATATCGGAGAAGGCGATGGCACCCCACTCCAGTGTTCTTGCCTGGAGAATCCCAGGGACGGGGGAGCCTGGTGGCTGCCATCTATGGGGTCACACAGAGTCGGACACAACTGAAGTGACTTAGCAGCAGCAGCAGCAGCAGCAGTGGCATATATGGACTTCCCTGGTGGCTCAGATGGTAAAGATTCCACCAGCAATGTGGGAGACCTAGGTTTAATCCCTGGGTTGGGAATATCCCTTGCAGGAGGGCATGGCAACCCACTCCAGTATTCTTGCCTAGAGAGGACAAGAGGAGCCTGGCAGGCTGTAGTCCATGGGGTCCCAAAGAGGCAGACATGACTAAGCAACTAAGTACAGTGGCATATATAACCTGTTAATAACACCGTGTACTAAATGCTTAATTATGCCAGATGTTGTATTAATGCTTTATACATACGTGCCATGACAATTTTATTATTTAATCCTCATCATTACCCTGTAAGGTAAAAACTATTATTATACCCATTTTTATAATTAATAAAATTGAGGCTTAGAGAAATATCAGGTGGTGCTAGTGGTAAAGAATCCGTCTGCCAGTGCAGGAGACGTAAGAGACATGGGTTCACTCCCTGAGTTGAGAAAATCGTCTGGAGCAGGGCATGGCAACCCACTCCAAGATGCTTGCCTAGAGAATCCCACGGACAGAGAAGCCTGGCAGGCTATAGTCCTTGGGTCGCACAGTCCAACAGGACTGAAGCGACTTAGTACACGCATAAGGTATATCAACTTTACTGAGCAACACAGTAAATGATAGAGGTTGATTTCAAATTTGATATTGTTTGGCTCCATGACCATGCTTTTCCCCGCAACTCTAATATCTTCTTAATTATAGCTCTGAAAGAAAGTTAAGTACTTTTGTGAAGAGTATGTATATCTTAAAGAAAGGCAGACTTATGATGATTGCTATGTATTTTTAATAATGTAAGTCAAAGCTTCTTGATAAAGTAATTTTCATTCTGTAAAGAAAAGTAGAAAAAGAAAGGACAGAAGAAAGAAAAAAGAAATAAAGCCTGTCTCTCCAGAGCTATGAATATAAAAACTTGCTGCTCTATTTAATCTTGTTGTTTAGTCGCTGAGTTGCGTCCAACTCTTTGTGACCCCATGGACTACAGCCCATCAGGCTCCCCTATCTATGGGATTTCCCAGGCAAGAATATTGGAGTAGGTTACCATTTCCTTCTCCATATTTAAATCTTATACAATTAAATCTTGTTAAAGTCTTCTTTTTAAGGAAAAAAAGAAATAGATATACATGGAATTACATCTTATGCTACAGTTCAGTTCAGTTCAGTCGCTCAGTTGTGTCTGACTCTTTGCAACCCCATGGACTGCAACACACCAGGCCTCTCTCTCCATCACCAGCTCCCAGAGCTTATTCAAACTCATGTCCTTCCAGTCAGTGATGCCATCCAATCATCTCATCCTCTGTCGTCCCCTTCTCTCCTGCCTTCAATCTTTCCCAGCATCAGGGTCTTTTCAAATCAGTCAGTTCTTCACATCCTGTAGCCAAAGTATTGGTATTTCAGCTTCAGCATCAGTCTTTCCAGTGATTATTCAGGACTGATTTCCTTTAGGTTGAACTGGTTGGATCTCCTTGCAGTCTAAGGGACTCTCAAGAGTCTTCTCCAATACCACAGTCCAAAAGCATCAATTCTTTGGCACTCAGCTTTCTTTATAGTCCAACTCTCACCCATACATGACTACTGAAAAAACCATAGCTTTGACTAGATGGACCTTTGTTGGCAAAGTAATGTCTCTGCTTTTTGATATGCTGTCTAGGTTGGTCATAACTTTTCTTCCAAGGAGCAAGCGTCTTTTAAATTCATTGCTGCAGTCACCATCTGCAGTGATTTTGGAGCCCAAAGAAATAAAGTCTGTCACTATTTCCATTGTTTCCCCATCTATTTGCCATGAAGTGATGAGACCAGATGCCATGATCCTAGTTTTCTGAATGTTGAGTTTTAAGCCAACTTTTTCACTCTCCTCTTTCACTTTCATCAAGAGGCTCTCTAGTTCATCTTATGCTACAGGCCAGGATAGTTTAACAAGTCAGAGGAACTGAAACACGAGTGAAGAATGAATTTTCCTTTCATTTTCTATAATAACTATGTTTGTCAAAGAGAAAAACAGAGGAAAAAATGACCATTATGCCGGTTTTGAAGAAAAACTTGTTATATGTGTAATACATTGGAAAAATTGTTTGGGATCACTTTCACTATGCAGAAATGTGGCCACTGAAATTCTTTAGCAAGGTGTGGAACTATCAGCTCCATGAAACAAATTAAGTAAAAAAATGTGAGTATTTGTGAAGGTAATTGACTTAACCTCATTTTTTTCCAATCACTCTCTGTGAAAAGAGAAATATTTTTAGAAAGAAAATAATGAGTACAGTTGATCTTTATGACCTTTCCCCTTTGTCCCAATTCCTGCCACAATTCCTAGGTTTAATACTAGCCAGTTTCTTTCATCCCTTCATCTCTTTTTCTCTTCTCTGCTATCTCCCTTCTCTCCTGTGATTTTCCTCTTGTCCCCTTCTCTCTCTCCTGCTACTCTTCTCTCTACCGTCTTGTCTCCTCTGCCACTTCTTTCATTTTGCATTCTTCTATGCAGTCTTTATAATCACCACCATCACATCACCTTCATTCTCTTAGATTCTGGAATCTCCTAGGTAAGGTGCAAATGGAACTTGTTTCTGTTTATTAAAATGATAATCTGGAAAAATAATATCCTTTCTACCTACTTGCATCTCTCTCTCTCATAAACCAAACACATGCTTTCAGAAGAAATCTATTGTCTTACTTTTGGAAAATGTTGAAATTTTGCTTCCTACTTTGTATCTGCTCGGGAGTAAGATATGTCTAAAGTCATGGTATGACCTAAAGAGAAAATCAAAGATTCCATACTAAAAATTGGCATTGACTCAGATACTTTTGCTACACTCACTAAAAATGAACCTTAGTAGACACATTTTAATACAAGGAGATGGACTTGTTCAATATGTAATTGCTATCTGATACTACCCCAGAGAAAAATTTGAAAATAGGCAGGTGTGTTAGATGTAAGCCTCACTGAACTCAAGGTCAGGATTCTAAGACTCACCTAAACCATTGGTCCTTTGGAGAGCTGGATATCTTGACAGCATGTTGTGTTCAGTAGCTAAGTCATGTCTGACTCTTTGTGACCCCATGCACTACAGCATGCCAGACTTCCCTGTCCTTGCAAGATCTTAATTCTTCCTTGCAAGAAGATCAAACCAGTCAATCCTAAAGGAAATCAACCCTGAATATTCATTAGAAGAATTACTGAAACTAATACTTTGGCCACTTGATGTGAAGAGCCGACTCACTAGAAAAGACCCTGATGCTGCAAAAGATTGAAGGCAAAAGGAGAAGAGGGTGGCAGAGGATAAGATGGTTAGATAGCATTCTCAACAAGGTCAGAATCCTGACTAACTCAAGGTCAGGATTCTAAAGGTACTCAGACAAAGTGGAATAAGATGAACTTGGTTTTAAAGATACTACAATAACAACATTCTTTGGCCCAGAGAAAGTTAAGCAGGAGTATTTTCATTGATGATGGAGTGTAATAAGAACATGATTGGTAATAGGTACATGATTGAGACATGCTGATAAAACTCTAAAATACTTCTGTGAGTAAACAGATTTGGTTTACAAATGAGGATGTAAAAACCCTCACTGACGCTGGCTGCAAACATTTTGGACAAATTCACAAATATACAAATCATGGGGCAATTTTGAATGTGTTGGTAGAATGAGATGTAGAACAAATAATAAAGCATGTGTGTGTGTGTGTGTGTGTGTATTCAGATTAGAGGAGAGGCAAAGGAAGGCCTGGCATACTTCAGTTCATGGAGTCACAAAGAGTTGGACACGACTTAGCAATTCAACAACAACAAAGGAGAGTAATAATTCATTATTGGTTAGGTCAGAATTTGCAGAGTTGGTGGGTTGTATATTACAGTTTCCCTGATTTATTGAGTCTAAAATAATAGCTATAATGTTAGTCTTGTATTGTCTTATTTATTCATTTAAATTTGAATCTTTAGGTGGAATCCAAGCTTGTATAACTTTAGCTATGGAGTCTATTCTTGATTCAGGATTCTCTGGATCTCAGGATCATGTAAGTCCTGTCATTTAAAACTAGGACAAACCACATATTAAAAAGCAAAGTCATCACTTTGACAGCAAAGGTCCATATAGCCAAAGTTACTGTTTTTCCAGTAGTCACGTACGGATGCGAGTTGGACCATAAAGAAGGCTGAGTGCCAAAGAATTAATGCTTTTGAATTGTGGTGCTGGAGAAGACTCTTAGATTGCAAGAAGATCAAACCAGTCAATCCTAAAGGAAACCAGCCCTGTGTATTCACTGGAAAAGCTGTTGTTGAAACTCTAACACTTTGGTCATTTGATGCAAAGAGCTGACTCATTGGAAAAGACCCTGATGTTGGGAAAGATTGAAGGCAAAAGGAGAAGAGGGTGACAGAAGATAAGATGGTTAGATAGCATTACCAACTCAGTGGACATGAATTTGAGCAAATTCTGGGAGATAGTGAAGGACAGGGAAGCCTGGCATGCTGTAGTGCATGGAGCTGCAGAGTTGGACACGACTTAGTGACTAAACACAACAACATACTGTCAAGATATAACCCTCCCAAAGCACCAATGGTTCCAGTAGCTTTTGAGTTAACTAAAATAAATTGATTTTTATGATTGGGCCAATGTAGTACATATGAATTTGGTTCCTATGTATAAGTTAACTTTGTTTTATTCTATGCTTTGGGCTTTGAATCTAACTTTGATCAGCCTCTCTGGTTGGAAGGAGTAATTGGCAGAGAGAAAGTGGACATTTTACTAACAATCTATATTTTTTACTTGAGATTTCATCTGCACTATATTACTCTTAATTTCTCTGTTTGTCCATTCAGCTATTTCTAACAAAGAAAGATACTTCTTCTTTTTTTAACTATCCTTAACCTCTTCTTAAATAGTTCCATTAAATATCTGTAGAGTGGAAGCCAATTTTTCACACAACACCAGCATGTTCCCATGACAACAATCTGCTTTAGAGTGTGTTCTCTGGATCATATGTGTTTTAGAGAAAGAGGGATGAAAGAGAAGTAACAATATTGAGTACTTACATATATTATCTCATTTAATTCTTACAACCACTCTGAGGTGTCAATTACATTCAGATAAATTTGGAATCAGTAAACAAGCCCACTGTAAAAACAAAAATTACCAGATCTTATTTATAGGACAACACTCTAAGAAAAATGCCAACTTATTCTTGTCATTAGAATGGGCTGAAATGAGAAATAAGTGAGATATAAAGATACAAGTGAGAAAAGTGAATGATGAGACAACTGTTACCATTTACCTCACTGCCACAGTGAATTATTGGAAGTAATGCATCTGAAAGAGGAAAAGGCTCTGTAATTAGTGTGACTTTATAATAGGCTATCTCAGAAAGGAAGAGTCATTCTGCTCAAGTGAGGCAACGTGTCTTGTTCCTATTTACTTTCATGTGTATTGTCTAGATAAGGGAGTCTTGGTAGAACCACAGGCATAAACTGTTTTTTAACATGTTCATTTAGTTGACTTCTGGCCAAGGCAGCTTTTGATGGAAAGGGTCTTTGATGAAAAATGATAGCCTAAAATGAAATATTTTTTAGTTTTTACTTCTTGCTGTCTCACTTCGTTTATTAGATAATTAACAATCTTTAAATACTAAAAAGTACTGAAAAATAGGTGAGGTTAAATGTTAAAAAACAGAGAAGCTATCTTTTTTTAACTTAAAAAACTCTTAGAAACTTCATCAAGCTTATAACAGACAATAAATATTATTGAAATGAAATGTGGAAATAAATATGTGCATGTTCATTTATTCATTCTTTTTTTAATCAACAGACATTTACTGAGGGCTTAATATGTCCCAGATAGATATGTTTGAGATTTAAATGTGAATAGCACTAAAGCCCAGCTGTTAAGTAGTTTGAAAATCGAATAGAGAGACAGGTAAAGAAAGAAATTATAATAACATATTAGACTTAAAATTTAGATATAAATAAAATAAGATACACAAAAATTTGAAATTTGCCAGGGAGAGTTGGGGCAAGGCTTCATTAAATGGACTATCATTTGAGCTGCTCTTAAAGGCATAAAAAGGAGTTACTTAGAGGGGATGTGGAAATAAGAAGAATATTCTAGGTTGAGGGTATAGCATTTGTAAAAGCACCTAGACATGAAAGGGCCTGATATGTTTTAATAATTGTAAGAATTTAATATCATTGCCACATGTGGAACAAAGCAGGTGGGAAAAGGATTAGGGTAAAAGTATTGTTGGGTGGTACAATTGATTATTTCCCTATATAACCTGGAAAATATTTTATTTCAACTAATTAATTTCAGTAAGATGGGCATTTTTCTAGAAAATTACTCATTTCATTAGAATCTCCATGATATTACCTTTTAGTACCTTTTATATAGCAAATGAGATATTAAGCTATTAAAATGATGAAGTTGCGCAGAGTGTGATGTGATATGAAAGGAATTTGGAAGGATGGAGTGAAAAAAAATTGCTAGTCACCTTTTCTTAAAATGCTCGTTTTTTAGTTGCTTTTTGAACTTACCCATATTTTATTAGTCAGTTAATTTGCTACACAACTTGTAGGTCAGTCAAATGATTTTAAATTCTAAGAAGTAAAAACACTGAGTGCTAACATAAATGCACTTTATTTATGATTAATAGTTTTTATTTCTATTTTTAAGAGAAAAAGAATATGCAAAATATGTGAATACACATCATCTCTCTAGTTTTAGGGAAACATAAGCTGGGTGTGTCTTTGGTTTCCTCATTTCTGTGAGCTACTTATGATACACACTTTCAAGACTTTATTCTAGATGCGAGTTTCATTTTCGCATAAGGAGAAGGTCAGGCTTTACAATGTTTATCGTTAAAATTTTTTTTTCTTTCAGAGAAACATCTCAGAGCTTCCAAGCTTCGCTTTAGAGAAATTACAGTTCTTTTAACTTTAAATTGCTTCAATAGGTCACTGCCAGATTATAGAGAGCATGATGTGCTTTACAAGTTGAAAAGTTTTCCACCAAGTAATAGCAGCAGTGAAAATTGTCAGAGAAACAACTAATTAATCTCTGCTCCTTTACAGCTGTTAATGCAATGCATAACTAAAAGTCTTGTTAAATTAATTAATGATTTCAATTATGAACTTTTCTCCAAAATGTTATGATTCGTATCAGGCTGATAATGCAGTGACCTGGGAGTGTGAAATCTGTGTTATGAAGAGAGTCGCCAGTTAATTGATTCACAAATTATTTAAAGTTTGTTGCACCCAAGGGAGTGCTCAGTTTCATGACAGTCGTTTCTTAAAGTGTACAAACTCCTTTTTCACCTTAAGAATGTCTTCAGTTATTAAGCATGATAAAATGCCAACAGTTTTCTGGACCTATGAGTAATCTTAATATTTATGATTTAGAATCTGTAAGTGAGTATGTGGAGATTAAGTCTGTGTTGGAAGGAGAAAAGTTAGCTAAATTATCAATGATTCTCATGGCAACTTTTTTTCATTGCTTTTGAGTTAGTAATTTTAAGTAGTTTTCTAAACATCACCTCGTATCTTTTCTTTTTCTGTGTGTGTGTATGTGCTGTACATGGAGCATTATGTTGAAAGACAATATAGTTAGCATTTTAAAGAAATTTTGAATGCGTAAATAACACAGTACAAGTTGTTTTGATGATTGGTGTCTGAAGCATTTGGATTTCTGGTAAGTCTAAAATTCCAGCCTTAAATGTTAGAGAAGCTGCTGACTTCTCAAAGAATATAAGTTTCTATAGGACACCTTGAGTCTTTTTTATGGTATACAGGAAAAAATTAAGAGAGTCATATGTACTTGCTTCTAGCCTGGTTATTTTACCCATAGCTTAACTAACAAAGTATACATATGTACAAGAAAAAGATAAGGAATCAATAATATCATTAATATTTTATAAAACATTTATTAAAGTTTTATTAGTGTTTCTATACTGGGTTTAGGCTGATTTCAAGTGGAAGATACAAGCTTAGTGAGAATCTTTTCTTGACTGCCCATGGCTAGTGAAGGTGAAAAGGAGAGGTGATACTAGAGGAGAGACTCTGCAGCAGGAGGGGAAGGTAGCTGAGAAGTCTCCGGCCATCGTAGTGGCTGTATTATTAGTGGGCTCTATAACCCTTCCTGTTCCATACACATAACTGGGCTTAATAGTTAAAAGTCTAGTGCTTTTAAGTGTTTGAACAAGTCCTTAGCAGTTTCACTCCAATTTGATAGGCAGTGTAGGAAAGACATTTAAAATTTAATACAAAAAAATTTTCTTTAGAGAAATTCATCTCTCAGCTCTGAATTGGTAGATGGATTTACAGTATGGAGCAGGAAGCCATATTTTGGACAAACATTATGTTGGTAAATTGTTTTACTTTTCTCATTTTTTTTTGACCCAAGAAAATTACCCAAAGGGAAGACAAATAGAGAAACAGTATTATTAAAAATAAGTTTATCTTTGTTAAACTTGCTGCAGGGCAAAAAGAAATGAACTTGAAAGGGAAGTAAATTTATACTAATTTTTGCATTGTAGGAAATGTACTATTTCAGACATTGACTGACTGCTTCTGTTTTCTAAAATTAAGGAGCCTATAATCTCAGCACCATTAACAAGTGCTGTCATTCAGATACACAGTGTCTGGCTGATTTAAATAAAATGAAATGAAGATAGTTGTTTCTGGTCCCTTGGCTTCACTCATTGCCATAAACATATGCTCTGCGTCCCGCTTCTTTCCATCTTATTTATGACTTTAATTTGTTGTGTGGGCTGCGCTAGAAATTAAATTTAATATAATTCTCCAAGGGACCCTGTCATATAATAACATGGTAATTTCTGTGTATCCTTTTGAAAAATGAGGAAATTAATTCTTCCTGACATGTTCTAATTATTCCAGTGTGAACGGCAAATCCGTTTTTCCTAGCCCCTGAAGTGTTATAGGCAAATGGCTGGTGTTCAAAGCTGAGGTGCTAATGCTGACCAGCAGTGCGTTTAATTTGAAACATGAGCAGACACCTTTCAACACACCTTTGTAATATTGGAGTACTTTACAGAAATTAATTCACTACTTATTTGGCAGCTTAGCCTTGGGGTTATGTTTTTTTATTCATCAATACTATAGTATGTTAGCATAATGTTTCCTGTTTCCTTCAGTGCTCAGTGTCTGTGTGTAGAACTTGAAGTGTGCAATGGATACTTCAACTGTATGAATGCAAAAGAATCCACATACTTCAGAAATACCAGTTTGTGTTTACACTTTATAGAGAAGTATAGTAAATCTTGAATGTTAATTATAGTCTATGGTTAGCAGCTTTACTGAAATTGCACAGAGTAGGAATTATTGGGACGATCTTGCTGTGAAAAGACTACTATACACTCTGTTGCCCTGCTGTAAATTTTAGTTGTGAAAATTCAATTTATAATATGGGGAATGAGACCATGAAAAGTCAGTTTGTGAATAAAATTTATGGAATAGTAGTCTCAAGTTCTGAACTCTGCCTGGAAGGAAGTAGCTATATTTGGGGAGATAAAGGATTAAAGCCATTTTGGGGGCACTATTGGCCATGCAAGGTGTGTGACATATTCATTTTCGATCATTTGGACTTATTCATAGAGGTTCTATGCAGTATTTTTTAGAAGAATAACAAAAAGAGCTTTTTGATACTTGGTCCTTTATCTGTAATCTTTATTGTAAAACTAGCTATTATATGCATTTCTCTAATCAGGATCAATCATTTGTGTAAGCCTTAATACAGTACCTTTGTTTCAGTGAGCAGTTGATAAATACCATCTTATACTAGACATTTGTTGTTACAAGAAAAATGAATGCATGAGATCCTACTTAAAATAGAAGATGGAAATACAATTAAACTTACATAAAAGCAGTAGAATTGTGTTTGGAGTGGCTATAATCAAGACTCTCTGTTTATCTGTTTCTGTATCTCTTTATTCAGTTCAGTTCAGTTCAGTCGCTCAGTCGTGTCTGACTCTTTGTGACCCCATGAATTGCAGCACGCCAGGCCTCCCTGTCCATCACCAACTCCCGGAGTTCACTCAAACTCATGTCCATTGAGTCGGTGATGCCATCCGGCCATCTCATCCTCTGCCATCCCCTTTTCCTCCTGCCCCCAATCCCTCCCAGCATAGGGCCTTTTCCAGTGAGTCAACTCTTCGCATGAGGTGGCCAAAGTATTGGAGTTTCAGCTTTAACATTATTCCTTCCTGAGAACACCCAGGACTGATCTCCTTTAGAATGGACTGGTTGGATCTCCTTGCAGTCCAAGGGACTCTCTTTATTACGTTCTCTTTACATTTTAACTTAAGTAGGAGAAATTGGAATGGTAGTAAATAATTATTATGATAAACAGAATTAATATCCACATATTTTTGCTGATCATTCAGCTGCTATAAAGAATTTATTCTTTACATCAATCAATTTACATCAATCTAACCTAGTTAAATTTAGTTATTTAGTTAGATTTAGTTATCTAAATTACTGTCTGATTTAGATTGTGGACAGTAAAGAACACACTTAGGATTTCTCTGTTTTAGATTTTCCTTATACTGACTTGATGGAAAAAGTGGGCTTCTTTTGGCCAGACTCTGAGGAGAAAAGACTTGGTTGTTCTAGCCTAGATCTTAGACTATATAAGTTGCTAAAGGTGGCCCCAATTTCTGCCTTTATCATCCTGTGGTATTCTCCCTGTGTCTCTGGATCTTCAAATGGCTCTCTACTTGTAAGGAAACCAATAATATCTGATTAGGAGCCCATTCTACTCCAGACTGGACTTCATCTTCATTTCATTAATTTTTATCTGTAACTGTGTTCAACTAAAATTGCATTCTGAGATACTGAGGTTTAGGACTTCCTGTCTTTTGGGGGGAGCCACAGTTCAACCCAATAGTAGCTATTTATGGATTATTGTTTTTTAGTTGCTAAGTCATGTCCGACTCTTGTGTGACCCCCATGGCCTATAGCCCACCAGGCTCCTCTGTCCATAGGATTTCCCAGGCAAGAATACTGGAGTGGGTTCCATTTCCTTCTCCAGGAGATCTTCTAGCCCAGGGATGGAACCTGAACTCCTGCGTTGGCAGGCAAATTCTTTACCACTGAGCCACCGGATTACTTTATCTTTTAAACTTGATACGTCTCTGAGGTACTTTTAAACACACTTCTCCTACTATAGTATGATTTGTTCACTAATTTTGCAAATGAAGCATTGATAACTTGGAGTCTTTGGTATATCAAATTAACATTTGTCATTTTGTGTTTAGTTGAAACCTGCCACCTATATTGCTCATGTTATCGCCCCATGCAAGCAGTGTGTTCCATGTGCTATTATTATGTTAATTCAGAAAGTATTTGTTGAATACCTTCAGTAGCCTAGAACCATGATAAGTATGGTCAGGCACAGCTTCCCAACTAGTGTACCATACAGCAGAGTTTGTGTTTTGGGTTACAAATGTTTCAGGGTTTTTATCCCTTATTCCTGGCACCTTTCAAGGGTGTCAACAGAGTTTGGGATGGCTGGAGCCATGGGCCAAGGACCTCTACCTTTGTCATCCTTCAGAGTTTTCTCCAGTATCAGTTCAGTTCAGTTCAGTTCAGTCGCTCAGTCGTGTCCGACTCTTCGCGACCCCATGAATCGCAGCACGCCAGGCCTCCCTGTCCATCACCATCTCCCGGAGTTCACTCAGACTCACGTCCATCGAGTCAGTGATGCCATCCAGCCATCTCATCCTCGGTCATCCCCTTCTCCTCCTGCCCTCAATCCCTCCCAGCATCAGAGTCTTTTCCAGTGAGTCATCTCTTCGCATAAGGTGGCCAAAGTACTGGAGCTTCAGCTTTAGCATCATTCCTTCCAAAGAAATCCCAGGGTTGATCTCCTTCAGAATGGACTGGTTGGATCTCCTTGCAGTCCAAGGGACTCTCAAGAGTCTTCTCCAACACCACAGTTCAAAAACATCAATTCTTCAGCGCTCAACCTTCTTCACAGTCCAACTCTCACATCCATACATGACCACTGGAAAAACCATAGCCTTGACTAGACGGACCTTAGTTGGCAAAGTAATGTCTCTGCTTTTGAATATGTTATCTAAGTTGGTCATAACTTTTCTTGCAAGGAGTAAACATCTTTTAATTTCATGGCTGCAGTCACCATCTGCAGTGATTTTGGAGCCCCAAAAAAAAAGTCTGACACTGTTTCCACTGTTTCTCCATCTATTTCCCATGAAGTGATGGGACCGGATGCCATGATCTTCATTTTCTGAATGTTGAGCTTTAAGCCAACTTTTTCACTCTCCTCTTTCACTTTCATCAAGAGGGTTTTTAGTTCCTACTCACTTTCTGCCATAAGGATGGTGTCATCTGCATATCTGAGGTTATTGAGATTTCTCCCAGCAGTCTTGATTCCAGCTTGTGTTTCTGCCAGTCCAGAGTTTCTCATGATGTACTCTGCATAGAAGTTAAATAAGCAGGGTGACAATATACAGCCTTGACGTACTCCTTTTCCTATTTGGAACCAGTCTGTTGTTC
>SJXQ01003636.1:34169-66978 GCA_006408695.1 Aepyceros melampus | reverse complement strand
ATAGAAGTTAAATAAGCAGGGTGACAATATACAGCCTTGACGTACTCCTTTTCCTATTTGGAACCAGTCTGTTGTTCCATGTCCAGTTCTAACTGTTGCTTCCTGACCTGCATACAGATTTCTCAAGAGGCAGGTTAGGTGGTCTGGTATTCCCATCTCTTTCAGAATTTTGCACAGTTTATTGTGATCCACACAGTCAAAGACTTGGTGTAGTCAATAAAGCAGAAATAGATGTTTTTCTGGAACTCTCTTGCTTTTTCCATGATCCAGCGGATGTTGGCAATTTGATCTCTGGTTCCTCTGCCTTTTCTAAAACCAGCTTGAACATCAGGGAGTTCACGGTTCACGTATTGCTGAAGTCTGGCTTGGAGAATTTTGAGCATTACTTTACTAGCATGTGAGATGAGTGCGTACGTATATTAATATTTTATCTGTGCGCTATGGAGTATAAAAGATGGGGAGTACTTATGGGTTTACAGAGAAGTATACATTTTCCCTGTGTCAAGGAGATTATAATCTGACTGGAAACTAAGGTCAGTATGTGAATTAGAATGGAAGCCAGTGTATGATAAATGCCAAAAATGGGATCAAAGGAAACTTTAGGAATAGACTGATATGGGCTATGAAAAGACTCTGATGCTGGGAGGGATTGGGGGCAGGAGGAGAAGGGGATGACAGAGGATGAGATGGCTGGATGGCATCACGGACTCAATGGACGTGAGTCTGAGTGAACTCTGGGAGATGGTGATGGACAAGGAGGCCTGGCGTGCTGCGATTCATGGGGTCACAAAGAGTCAGACACGACTGAGCAACTTAACTGACTGACTGATGAAGTCTTGGTAAGTTTTTTATAAGGGATAAAGAAACATTTTAGGTGGGAAGTCAGGTATGATGAGAGTTACGGACATGCAGAAATATAGGAGTAGAGTAGGGTATTGTTTTTAAGAGAAGAGATAGTGCTAATGGTAAAGAATCTGCCTATCAGTACCAGAGATGCAAGAGGCATGGGTTTGATCTTTGGGTCGGGAAGATCCCCTGGAGTAGGAAATGGCAACCTACTCCAGTATTCTTGCCTGGAGAATTCCATGGAAATTCCCAAACTCATTCTATGAGGCCATCATCACCCTGATACACCCAGACAAAGATGCCACAAAAAATGAAAGTTAACAGGCCAAATTTACTGATGAACATAGATGAAAAAATCCTCAACAAAATTCTACCAAAGAGAATCCAACACCACTTTAAAAAGATCATATATCATGACAAGTGGGCTTTATCCCAGAGATGCAAAGATTCTTCAGTATATGGAAATCAATCAGTGTGATACACCATATTAACAAATTGAAAGATAAAAACCATATGATCATCTCAGATGCAGAGAAAGCTTTTGACAAAATTCAATACCCATTTATCATAAAGACTCTCCAGAAAGTGGCATAGAAGGAACATACCTCAGTATAATAAAGGCTATATCCAACAAACCCACAACAAACAATATTCTCAGTGGTGAAAAACTGAAAGCATTTCCTCTAAAGTCAGAATAAGACAAAGCTGCCCACTCTCACCATTATGATTCAACATAGTTTTGCAAATCCTAGTCACAGCAACCAGAGAAAAAGAAAAGGAATCCACACTGGAAAAGATGAAGTACAACTCTCACTATTTGCAGATGACATGATACTATACATAGAAAACCCTAAGGATGCCACCAGAAGATTACTAGAGCTGATCAATGAATATAGTAAAGTCACAAGATATCAAATTAATACATAGAAATCACTGCCATTCTTATACACTAACAATGAAAAATCAGAAAGAGAAATTAAAGAAACAATTCCATTCACCATGCAAAAAAAGAATAAAGTACCTAGAAGTAAATCTATCTAAAGAGACAAAAGACTTGTATGCCAAAAGCTATAAAACATTGATAAAAGAAATCAAAGATGACACAAACATATGGAGAGATATGTCATGTTCTTTGATTGGAAGAATCAATATTGTGAAAATTTCTATACTACCCAAAGCAATCTATAAATTCAATGCAATCCCTGTCAAACTACCAAAGGTATTTTTCACAGAACTAGAACAAATAATTTTTCAATTTGTATGAAAACACAAAAGACACCGAATATCCAAAGCAATCCTGAGAAACAAAAATGGAGTTAGAGGAATCAACCTTCCTGACTTCAGACTATACTACAAAGTCAGAATCATCAAGACAATGTGGTACTGGTACAAAAATAGAAATACAGACCGATGAACAAGGTAGAAAGCCCAGAGATAAATCTACGAACCTATAGACATCTTTGACAAAGGAGGCAAGACCATACAATGGAGAAAAGACAATCTCTTCAGTAAGTGGAGCTGGGAAAACTGGACAAATATTTGTAAGAGAATTAAATTAGAGTACTTCCTGACACCATACACAAAAATAAACTCAAAGTGGATTAAAGACTTAACATAAGAACGGAAACTATAAAACTTCAGAGGAAAACATAGGCAGATCACTCTGACATAAATCTCAGTAAGATTCTCTCTGACCCACCCCCTAGAGTAATGGAAATAAAAACAAAAATAAACAAATGGGATGTAATTAAACTTAAAAACTTTTGCACAGTGAAGGAAACTATAAACAAGGTGAAAAGATAACCCTCAGAATGGGAGAAAATAGTAGCAAATGAAACAACTGACAAAGGATTAATCTCTAAAATATACAAACAATTCATGAAGCTCAATACCAGAAATGCAAACAACCCAATCAAAAAGTGGGCAGAAGACCTAAACAGACATTTCTCCAAAAAATACATACAGATGGCTAATAAACACATGAAAAGATGTTCAATATTACTTATTATTAGAGAAATAGAAATAAAAACTATAATGGGATAAAATTTTACACTAATCAGAATGGCCATCATCAAAAAATATATAAACAATAAATACTGGAGAGGGTATGGAGATAAGAGAACTCTTTTGCACTGTTGGTGAGAATGTAAATTGATACAGCCACTGTGGAGAACAGTATGATGATTTCTTAAAAACTAGGAATAAAACTTCCATGTGACCCAGCAATCCCACTACTGGGCATATACCCTGAGGAAACCATAATTGAAAAAGACGCGTGTACCCCAAGGTTCATCACAGCACTGTTTACAGCAGCTAGGACATGGAAGCAACCTAGATGTCCATCAACAGACGAATGGATAAAGAAGTTGTAATGCATATATACAATGGAGTATTACTCAGCTATAAAAAACATGTTTGAGTCAGTTCTAATGAAGGTGGATGAACCTAGAGCCTATTATACAGAGTAAAGTAAGTCAGATAGAAAAATAAATATTGTATATTAACACATATATATGGACTTGGACTGTCAGGAGATCAAACCAGTCAATCCTAAAGGAAATCAGTCCTGAATATTAGTTGGAAAGACTGATGCTGAAGTGAAGCTCCAATATTTTGGCCATATGATGCGAAAACTGACTCATTGGAAAAGACTCTGATGCTGGAAAAGATTGAAGACAGGAAGAGAAGGGGATCATAGAGGATGAGATGGTTGTATAGTATCACCCACTCGATGGACATGAGTTTGAACAAGCTCTGCGAGTTGGTGGTGGACAGGGAAGCCTGGCATGCTGTAGTCCATGAGGTCACAAAGGATCAGACACAATTGAGTGACTGAACTGAACTGAACACATATATACAGAATTTAGAAAGATGGTACTGATGAACCTACTTACATGGCAGCAAAGGAGACACAAACATAAAGAACAGACTGTGGACACAATGGTGAAAGGAGAGAGTGGGATGAATTCAGAGAGTAGCACTGAAATATATACATTACCATATATAAAATTAGATAGCCAGTAGGAATTTGCTCTCTGACACACGGAGCTCAAATCCAATGCTCTGTGACACTCTAGAAGCGTGGGATGGGGTGGGAGGAGGTTCACGAGGGAGGAGATATATGGATACTTATGGCTGATTCATGTTGATGTATGGCAGAAACCAACACAATATTGTAAAGTAATTATCCTCCAATTAAAAATAAAATTTTAAAAAAGCAAATTTCATGGACAGAGGAGCATGGCAGGCTATAGTCCTTGGGACCACAAAGAGTTGGACATGCCTGAGCAAACACACACATACATTTTATACCGGAAAGTTATGAAAGTGTTAGATGATTTGTGGTCATTTACTGAAAATGACTTAAGGACTGGGATTATTTCTTATATCTTTGGTCACCTGTAATGTCTAGGGAAGTGCTTGCATGTATTAAGTGTACAATATAATTTCGGTTGGCTGATTGAAGCCTTAAAACTAGGGAATAGTAAAATCAAAATAGAAGGACAAAAATAGTGTATCTGAATTTAGATCTAATATGATAAGTGGTTATTTTAATGATCCAGAGGTTGGTTATTAACTATTGTTTTTCTAGTTATTTTAAATATTTTATAATTCTCTTTCTTATTGTGTCCCTTTGGCTTGTTTTGTAATAAAGAAACTGAAAATCAATAGGTCTTGAACTAGTGTGACAATTGAATTGTTTTATTGAGGTGGGAGGGAAGAGAACAATGATAAATGTTAGAAGATTTTTCTTTTTTTTCTGATGGGGGTGGGATGGACTCACTGACAAATAAAAGGCTAACAAAAATGTTGATTATCTCACTTTTCCAACACCAAATTTCTTCATCTTTAAAATGAAGGTGTTGGAAAAGATTTCCTGTTTGGGTTCTTCTAGCTCTAAAATTCTGTGCTTCTACCACTAATAGACTGTATTATTATATAATTCATATTTTTAAACAAAAACTTGCATACAGGTTTAACGCTTTGACTGTTAGCATACAAGTTGGTGTTTTATGTGTATATTACTACAGGAAGACAATTTAAAGATAATTTGAAATTTGCGAACTCTATAAAAGCAAGCAATTAAAGTGTAAAATGTTTTTTCTGAGTTTAACTTCTCAGTTTTTAAAACCATAGCCCTATTCAGAAGAAATTAAATTTGACTACATTTAAAATCATGTGATTTTAAAAGAAATAAATATTTATGCAAATTATCTGTATTACTGCACGATTATTGGTATTCATATGTTTTTGAAAAAGTCTGAGTTGTTCAGTTGTGCCTGACTCTTTGTGACCCCATAGACTGTAGCCCCCCAGGCTGCTCTGTCATGGGATTTGCCAGGCAAGAATACTGGAGTGGGTTGCCATTTCCTTCTCTGGGGATCTTCTCAACCCAGGGATTGAACCTGGGTCTCTGGCATTGCAAGCAGACTCTTCACTGTCTGAGCCACCAGGGAAGCCCCAAGTCCATATGTCTTTGTTTTTTATCAGTTGTTTTTTTTTTTCTATCACAATAGAATACTGAAGAATATTTGTAATTTCATTAGCTGTGCAGATGAATTCTTAATTAATAACTTTGTTTCAACTATAATGAATATTATTATTTATCTTACATATTGGAAGGTGAAGCTGTATAATAGTTATACACTTATGACAAGTGGTTAAAAATGTAAGTAGACTGTTATGGTCTAATGTTTAACACAATTTCTCATGTAACCTGAACACTAAAAAGCACCCAGGTAAGGTGTAAATATAACTGTAAATATTTGTGACTACCACTTTTTCTGTGACTAATTTTTGTACACTAAACTATAGTACTTCTCTTTCAAGTATTTTTAATGTTTAATTTATATAGATTATATATAGATATAGTCTGGCACCTCAGGCAAATATTTGATGTGGTGTTCTATTAATCCACTCACTCACAAAACACTTCTTGAATACCTGCTTTTGAAGCAAGTTTTCTGCTAAAGGCTAGGAATACATATCTAAATAGGAAAGAGTTCTTTATGTCAAAAAGCTTCTTAGGTTAGAGTGGGAGATGAGATAGTTACATAAATAATTATAGTACAATGTAATAAGCAGTGATAAAGTTTCATATTAAGTGCTATGAGCAAGTAGTAGAAGAAATTAATTTTTAAAAAAGAAATGTAAAAGAAATTTTCTATCAAAAAAATGACTTATGGTCAGGTATTGATAGAAAAGTAGGAGTTCAAAGAAAGTAAGCGCCATAATGGCTGAATCTTTGTCTTGCTCACTGTTCTATCTCTTGTGCCTAGAACAATGCTAGACAAAAACTGAACATTTTAATAATTATTTTTAAATGTTGAATCAATCTGGGGGGTTTAGATTTAAAAAGGACATTCCCAGAAGTAAGAAGGCCATGACATATGTGAAGACTTATTATTTAGTTTATTATGGCTGCAATGAGGGAATATGAAGGGGGTGTACTAAAATCCAGTGACTAATAGCATGCATTGTATTTGGAGTCAAACAGAACAGAATTTGATGTTGGCTACATCATATGTGACTTTTATGAACATGGATAAAATGCTAAGCCTCAGTTTACCACTTTAAAATATAAATAATAGTATTTGTTTATAATGTTACCACAGGAATTGCCTGGCAATAGTGCCTGGCAATGGAAATCATCAAGTAAGTTATTAAATTTTAAGGGGGAAGTGGTAGGTCATTAGATGGAAGGACGTATATGGTGAAAATCTTGATTTTGTGTCATATTAAGGAGTTTGAACTATTCCGTAGGTGATTGGGACTTAATAAATTTTAGTTCACAGTGAACATTAGCCATAGCATCTATTTAAGGCACTTTTATGGTGAGGACATTTAATAACTTATAAACTTTATCCTTTTCAAAATATTCTATTACTGTTACACAAGTTCAACATTTTCCATCCTGATCATATTGCTCAATTATTTGATGTTCACTTCAAATAGGGAATAGGCAGCATAAATTTATTAACTTGGTTAAGCAAAATGAGTTTTCTTAAATCTGAGGCTAGGAGATGGGTTAAATAGCACATAGCAAGAAACCAAAAATTAGAAAGACAAGAATAAAATAAACTGGATAGATCTTATTTATAGAACTAATATAGCAATGGCCCAAAATTTAACTAGAACTGGGAAGTGGAGGATCCACTGATTGATAGTTGAAAGTTCATTTCATTTTTATAAGTCATATTCCAAGTCAGGCTGACCTAATAAAGTCTTTTAATATACCATAAGTTCTAGAGTTCATCCCTGTATCAAAACCTTCTTTCATATCTTACGTATCATATATTCATAGTTATATTTATTGTTCAATATTGTAACAGTTGATACAATCAGTGTTCACACTTTTTAAAAAAATGTCTTGAAGATTGAAGGGCTATTTTTCTTCAGTAGGGCAAACAGAATGGAACAACAATGAGTGGATTTCTTTTGTTAATGAAAAAAACTATTTGCTATTGTTAACATTTTCAGGGCAAAAATATCACCTCTCATTTCAAATGAAATGAGTACTGCTAGTCTGAAAATTTTGATTTGTCTAGCTTTGACAGATCAACCTGGTTCAATAGAGAGGGAATGACTATTTTTAAAGGGCTTGACATGTCAATTTTGAATCCTGAAGCTGAAATCATGTAATCTTAAAAACCTTGTAATATTAGAGGATAGCTGGCCATATGGCAGGCCCTCACATTTTACTGTTGAATAAATGGTTTAATATTTGAATTATTTCAGATACTTAATATTTGAATTATGGATGTAAAATGAAATGTGCTTGGGTCTAGAATTCATGAGAGAAGAGTAGTTTGTTAAGGATTGGTAGAAAATAACTACTACCAAGACGTTTTTTTCCTTGATCAGTATTTCTCCACATATGACTTGAGCACCATTAACTGAATTAACTAACTGGAGAAATAACTGGATTAACAATGCAAATTTTTGATCCCCCCACCCCCAAATGTTGAATTGGAATCTCTAGAAGCCCAGGGATTTTCATTTAACAAATTCTAGATGATATTCTAATCACTGCCTATATTGAGAACCACTGCCCTAGAAAAATAACTTGATAAAAAGCTGAGATTTTCAAAAAGATAAGTATAAAACTGGATTTCTGATTGTATCACTGAGTACATCTAAAATAACTCTGATATTAAAAACTGAACTTTTCAATTTGTTTTGAATTGAAAATCTCTTCAGAGTAACAGCATGTAAACAGCTAATTTGTAATATTATTTCAGTTTGATTTATAAGTTGCTTTTGAATCCTTTAACTTAGAGAAAATTCCATAAGTCTTCTTTTGATAATTAACTTGGCATATGGTTTTGTGTTAATAACTGGAGTTCTGAACTCTTAAAGAACTTTAAAAATACCACAGTTGTCTTTTCATTGTTCCTAAGTCACTGGGTGGGGTCTGAATATTTATCATAAATGGTGTGGTGCTAATTAAATATTGTTATTCATCTTTACCAATCAACTGAGGTTAACTATATTTGTGACCTCTTCAGAGTGGAGGGATGGAAAGTGAAAGAGATGACATGAAGCTCATGTCAACTCAAGAAATGAGTGCCAGTTGAATACAGAGAAAGTATTATTAATAAGATTTGGTAATAATTTTGCTAAGGGAACTTTTGGGGAAAATCCCTAAGTAGCACTATTTCCTTGTTTCTAAATATAATATGGTTTTATTTTGCCTCCATGTTTTATGATCTCACATCATATTCCTTATAGAGAGCTTAAAGTAACTAGAATGTAGGAAATGTTTGATAATGTCTAACTGGGTAGAACCATTAGTATTTTTAATAATAAAAATATGATAATCCTTTATATAATTCAGTAGACTATAAGAAATTGGGAGCTATCTATGATGAATACTTTACATGAAATCTGATCCCTAGTTGGTCAAGTAAAACACTAGGAATTTAAGTAATTTTAAGTCACCAATAATAATTAACATTAATGTTTCATAGTGAAAAATGTGCTTTCTTTCTTTTATAATCTCTTGTTCCATTTTGATTTTCATTTTTTCTTCATCTAATTTATAAGTTTGAATATTCATACTTTTTTAAACCTTTTATCTTATTTTCTTAACTATAGGTTACAACAAAACTCCCATGCTCACTTCAACAGCACATATACTAGAATAAAGTTCCTAGAGAACATTGGGATTTTGTCTAGTTATTATGAGATAACTTGAACTTTTATTTAAAAAATTTTCCAGCTATATAAATTGCTTATTTTAGAAATTCATCTGGTTTGTTTTTTGGCAATAATCATCTTAGATGTAATATCCATCATGTGCCAGTTACTGTTGGAGAAAATAGAGATATAACAGTGAATAAAACAAAATCCCTCCTCTTATTAAGTTTATACTCTAGTGATATTGGTGGGGAATATACTAAAAAATAATAGTAAGCAAATAAAATACAATACATCAAAAGATAATAAATTCTATGTGTATGTAAGTGTTCATTCACTCAGTCCCATTCAATTCTTTGTGACCCCATGGATTGTAGCCTGCCAGGCTCCTCTGTCCATGTCCATGTCCATGGGATTTTCCAGACATGAATATTGGATTGGAATTTCCAGACATATGGTGGTACCTTATAAAACTAAAAATAAAGCTACCATATGACCCTGCAGTCTCACTCCTGGACATGATATAATTTAAAAGGATACATGAAGTTTCACTGCAGCACTGTTTATAGTAGTTAAGACCTGGAAGCAACCTAAGCATCCACTGACAGATGAATGGATAAAAGGCTTTCTGTAGGAAAGTGGTTATCTTGTTCTCCTCACAGATGAATGGATAAAGATATGGTATATGTATATGTGTGTGTATATATGTGTGTGTATATATATATATACACACACATACATATATATGGAATATGGCTGAAATATTTTTTACTCAGCCATTAAAAAAAAGAAATAATGCTATTTTCAGCAACTTGGCTGAACCTCGAAATTATCATATAAGGAAAGTAAGCCAGACAGAGAAAGACAAATACTATATAATATCACTTATATGTGGAATCTAAAATAATGATACAAATGAATTTGTTTACAAATAGAAATAGACTCACAGACACAGACAACAAACTTATAGTTACCAAAGAGGAAGACAGGGAGAAGAATAAATTAGGAGTTTGGGATTAATACATAGTACTACTTAAAGCTCAACATTCAGAAAACTAAGATCATGGCATCTGGTCCCATCACTTCATGGCAAATAGATGGGAAAACAGTGGAAACAGTATCAGACTTTATTTTGGGGGGCTCCAAAATTACTGCAGATGGTGATTACAGCCATGAAATTAAAAGACGCTTACTCCTTGGAAGGAAAGTTAATTACCAACCTAGATAGCATATTGAAAAGCAGAGATATTACCTTGCCAACAAAGGTCCGTCTAGTCAAGGCTATGGTTTTTCCAGTGGTCATGTATGGAGAGTTGGACTGTGAGAGTTGGACATGTGAGAGTTGGACTTTGAAGAAAGTTGAGCACTGAAGAATTGATGCTTTTTAACTGTGGTGTTGGAGAAGACTCTTGGGAGTCCGTTGGACTACAAGGAGATCCAACCAGTCCATCTTAAAGGAAATCAGTCCTGAATATTCATTGGAAGGACTGATGCTGAAGCTGAAACTCCAATACTTTGGCCACCTCAGGCGAGGAGTTGACTCATTGGAAAAGACCCTGATGCTGGGAGGGATTGAGGGCAGGAGGAGAAAGGGACGACAGAGGATGAGATGGCTGGATGGCATCACTGACTCGATGGACATAAGTTGAGTGAACTTCGGGAGATGGTGATGGACAGGGAGGCCTGACGTGCTGTGACTCATGGGGTCGCAAAGAGTCGGACATGACTGAGCAACTGAACTGAACTGAACTATAAAATAGATAATCAACCAAAGGCCTATCGTGTAGCACAGGGAACTATACTCAGTATCTTCTAATAACTTACAATAGAAAAGAATGTTAAAAAGAACATATATATTTTTATATATGCATAACTGAATCACTTTGCTATATAGCTGAAACTCATACAACATTGTAAATCAACTGTATTTCAATAAAGATAAATAAAAGGGCTGGATTTGGAGGGAATGAAGTAAATATTTTAGTCAAAGGAAAGAGCATATGCAAAGGTCAGGTGGTTGGAGGGTGTATGTTGTGTTCCAGAAACAAGAAGATTGTCTCTGAGGCTAGAGCTCAGAGAGCTAACATTTATATGCAAATTATTTTATTTTTCAGAATAGTCTTAATTAGTTTTTATTGTTTCCATTTTACAGTTGAGGAAATTGGAGATTAGAGAAGTGCAGTGACTTGCCCATGGTCAGATTTCTAAGAAATTGTTTGTTACAGCCACTCTCCCTATTCTCACTACTGCTATCATCAGACTATAGGTTCAGTGAGAGTAGAAACTTTATATTGTTTGAAGCTGTATTCTCAGCAACTAGAACAGTGCCTGTCACTTGGTATGTGTGAGTGTGTTCAGTTGAGTTCAACTCTTTGCAACCTCATGGGCTGTAGTCTGCCAGGGTCCTCTGTACATGGAATTTTCCTGGCAAGAATACTGGAGTGGGTTGCCACTTCCTTCTCCGGGGGGGATCTTCCTGACCTAGGGATTGAACCCGTGTCTCTCATGTCTCCTGCATAGGCAGATGGATTCTTTACCACTGGGCCACCTGGGAAGTCATGACACTTGGTAGGTGTTCAGTAAATACTTGCTGAATGAATGAATGAGAGAATGAATTAAAATAAAAGTGTATCTAACTCCAAAGTCCATGTTCTTGACTACATCCTGTTACTCAGATGCAAGTTAGAGCTGTCACATTGTTTCTTAGAGAAAGTTTTGATAAGAGATCTAAGCCTTTGGCCAGTGCAATTCAGGGGGGAATTGAGGGATGAATAATAATTTAAAAAAAAACATTATGGAAACAGAAATAAAAGGAATAGATCAAGTGGTTAAAAATAAATTTGCTATAAACAAATAGATAAGAGAGGAGAAAAAGAAGTCTCTGACTGTAAAACTGGGTGGTTAGCTTCCACAATAGCTTTCACTACAACCTGAGCCTGGAACTTTTCTATATTTGCATATGGCCTCGACTTAGCCAGTCTATTTCCTGGGAAACAGAGTACAGTCAATATGCCGTACATAATTTCTCTCTTTGGTCTCCTTTAATTCTTTCACTCACCAGTCGCCCTCTCCCAAATATTTTTCCTGTCAGGTGCTCTCAGATAATTTGTCCCTAATGCAAAATTACCTTTGGGACACACAGAGCATCTGTTGTCTTAATTCTGAGTTGGTAGTTCAAGTGTGTAACTTTTATACTTGTCTATCCATAGTTACTTTTCAAAACTTTGTATATGTCAATCCTAGGAATTTAGACCTTAATCTTTCTGTTTCTTCACCTCACACTGGCTCAGGTTCTTTTACCTTTTCAAGCTGTTTATCTTTTCCTTCTGTTGCAGAGGAAGAAATGTTCCATCTCTTTTCATAAGGTAACATCTCCCCCTCCATTCCTTCCTACCTCCGCCAGAACATTGCTTTGTTAACTATCCATATTCTTTCTCTCCCTCTCTGTTCTTTTTCATGGAGTTGGTGACTTAGGTTCTAAAACCTATTTTGTCAGTTTCTGGCTTTAGAAACTTGAGCAAGTTATTTAACTTCTTTGAGTCAATTTCTTGTATTAAAATACCATTTGTCCTGCTAACTTTGCAAATTTGTAGTGAGTCTGTTACAATAATGTATGTGAAAATACTTTATAAGCTAGAAAATATCCAAATAAAAATGTTATTATTCCAGCCTTTGTGCACAAATAATTCAATCTCTTCTTAAAGTAGTTTTCCTCAACTTTGATAACCCTTAAAATATTCTTATTTCCTTTTCTCTTTTAGTCAAATTTCTTGAAAGAACAGTTTTTATTTGCTGACTCTTCTTACTAAATTCTTTGGAATCTGGCTTCTGTTTGATTCTGGCTAACTGTATTGAATCCACTGCCTTCAAGATTACTAGAGATTGCTCAACTGCATATCCTTTTTCTCAACTCTCATTCTTTTTACTTTCTGTAGCACTTTATACTAAAAATGGCTTAGCAGACTACTTAATGTGTAGTAGATATTTAACAACCTATTAATAAATAAATGTATTGTTTTTAATTTTGGGGGAAGAATCCACTTTTTCCTCTCATAAACCAAATATTTGCACTTCCAAAGATAGTCTGTTTTTGTTGTTTTCACCCTCTACTCCCTCGTGGAAGTCTAATCTAAGGTCTTTCAGTCTTACAGATAGATGAATCTCATCTTTTCTAGCTTTGTTCTGAGCCTTAGTTCTGTTTAACTCTGTATCTTTACTTGGACCTCCCATTGCTGCTTTAAATTCACCAATTTTACCATCTCCTTCTCCTATATCTCTCCTTCAGGCTTTTGTATTTTTGACATTGATACCAGCTTTCAGTCACCCAGTCTTGAAACTTTATAAATGTGTTAACTCTTTCTTCTTTATGGAACACTATTGTAGTCATTCATTTGTTCATCAGATGTTTAGTCAGTGTTTGCTACACGTAAAACACCCCCCTAGATACTGGGATACACGAGTGAGACAAAAAGACAAAAATAACTGCTTGCAATTTTCTTACTTCTAGTTGTTTGCTTTCATTTATTCATTTACTCAATAAATATTTGTTGAGAGTGATGGAATGCTATTTTATATAGAATTGTCAGAGAAGACTTCTCTGATGTGGAAACATTTAATCAGAAACCTAAATAAGGTGAGGGAGGAAGCCATGTAAATTATTGGGGGAAGAACTTTGAGGCAGAGGATAAAATGTACAAAAAGACATTTACGTGAGGTACTTGACTATTCAAAGGAAAGTTGCTACCATTAGTGTGATTAGATCCAAGTGAGTGAGTAAAAGGGAAGTAGGAGACTATTGGTAGCCAAATCAAGTAGTGTCCTCTAGACCATGGTGAAGATTCTGTCTTTTATCTAAGTTAAATGGGAAGCCATTAGAGGCTTTAAGAGAGAAGCAAGATGATTTCCAATTTTAAAAGAAAGAATAGGCTAGAAAACCAGGAAGCAGAGATAGCTAGCTAGGAGACTAGTACAAAGTTGTTCAGATGAGAGATGATAATGGCTTGGATAATGGCTTGGATTATGGAGCAGCAGAAAATGATACATGAATCAAGCAGAAAATGAGTAAGTTAGGAAAAAAAGAGCCTTTTCTGAGTAGATGTAGCCTTCCCTGGTAGCATGATTTGACTAGTTGCTGGACCCTTTCCTCCTAGGTGCCTTTTCCTTAGATAGTTAATCCCTATGCCAGGGTGTGGGTATGCATGCTATGTCGCTTTAGTCATGTCTCTTTGCAACCTTGTGGACTGTAGCCCACCAGGCTCCTCTGTCTATGGGATTCTCCAGACAAGAATACTGCCGTGGGTTGCCATGCCCTTCTCCAGGGGATCTTCCCAACCCAGGAGTCGAACCCGAGTCTCTTCTGTCTCCTGCACTGGCAGGCGTGTTCTTTACCACTAGTGCCACCTGGGAAGCCCCAGGCGAAAGTGTTTGTCACTCAGTATCGTCCGGCTCTTTGTAACTTCAGGCACTGTGGTCCACCAGTCTCCACTGTCCATGGAATTCTCCAGGCAAGAATACTGGAGTGGTTAGCTATTCCCTTCTCCAGGGGATCTTCCTGACCTAGGATCGAACCCAAGTCTCCTGTATTGCAGGCAGATTCTTACCATCCAAGCCACGAGGGAAGAATTCATGCCAGGGTATATGTAGTATTAGTTGTCATTTGCTGATTGTTTTAATGTACCTGGGTTTGTTTTAATGGCTGAAAAGTTCAAGAAAAGTGACAAAATACTTGATATTTTCATATGTGCCTATTTGAATAACTCAGCAATATCTTGAAATGACCTGGCGTGGAGGATGAGGCAAGTCTAGGGACTGTTGCCAGCTCCTCCATGGCAGCAACATGAAAGTAGTTTAGTCAGTTTCAGTAAAAGTTTGAAATCTACTGTATTAGAGGCACGTGCAGAAGCTCTGTTAATTGCTAGCTTATTTTCCATATGGTTCTGTTTTAATGAAGTATATTTGATGCAGATGGTTGGAGAGTAAGCTGGATAATGTCTAAACTGGTCCTAACTAATTCCTACAGTGCTTTCACTCCAATAACTTAACAGTGCCTTTGAAAACTTTCTTATTCACATTTTTTTTTCTTTTTTTAGTTGAAATGTGACCTAAGATAACTTAAAACTATTTTTTTTTTAAACTTGACCTCTGAAAAGAATAATAATAGTCATTTCCCCTCTGATTACAGGTCAAAACCACACTCCAGCTTGGTTTCTTTAGTATTACGGGGTGCTCCTCATCATTATTATGACTTTCTAAGATATTTAATTGAGGAAGTAGGTATTATGAAGGATCATATATGGGAACTGAAGTGACTTTACCAAATGCTGAAGTTAGAATAAGTTGACCTCTTCAGGGATATGAAATTGAACAGCCTAGAATATTAATAATTATTTATTTTTAAAATTTTTATTTATTTTTAATTGGAGGATAATTGCTTTACAATGTTGTGTTGCTTTCTGCCATACATCAATATGAATCAACCATAGGTATCCATATGTTCCCTTCCTCTTGAACCTCCCTCCTATCTCCCACCCCATCCCACCCATCTAGGTTGTCACAGAGCATTGGTTTGAGCTTCCTGAGTCATACAGCAAATACCCACTGGCTATCTGTTTTACATATGGTAATGTATATGTTTCAATGCTACTCTCTCAATTCTTCCCACCCTCCCTTTCCCCCTCTGTGTGCACTAGTCTGTTCTCTATGTCTACATCTCTATTGCTGCCCTAGAAAGAAGTTCTTCAATAACGATCTCTTGTTGTACATTCTCTATATCTTGTGTAATTAAATTAGACTTGCTAGATTATATGTTAATAACTTAGAAGTGAAATCAAGGATAAATTGTCCGGTGATACTGCAAAAATCTTCCTGTATGCTTTTTTTCTTTCTACGAGACTAAATATCAACATATAGTCATTGTGTTTTTCTTAAATCTTTATGGAGAGTTCAGATATGTTATCTTAAAAATGAAATGCTAAATTCCTCGAAGTATTTTATTTTGGTGAAGTTGTTGCTGAGTATGTACATTTGTCTTCATATTTGCTCAAGGATATAGATAATTTCCTTGTTAGACTTGAGGTTGAGTTCTGCAGAGCAAAAAGGGAGACATGGTTCAACGGATGTGTGTCCATTTTCTGTTTTTTTTTTTTTTTCTCACATTGTCACTAAAATATTCTCTTTGTTATCTGAATAGGACATCTGCTGACTAGCCTGACCCTCTTTACCTGATTGTGTGAAAAGTCTTGGTTAAATCTGTTAGGCCTTGGAGGCTCAGGAATCTGCTAAGTGCTTTTGAGCTTGAAAGACACACTGTCCTTGGTCTGCTTTGTCTCTCTCTTTTATAGACACCTTTGATAAATAACTGTGATATAGGTATGGGATAAGCCAAACAATGCAGTCTTCTGAACAGTAATTGACCCAAAGGACTCTTAATAAGCAATGGACTTTTCCTCATGTTCTGGAGAAGTTAAAAAATGCAATACAAAAATTAATTTTACCTTAATACAGGGAGTCCTGTCACTGAAGAGAAAAAAAAAGTTTATGAGGAATCTTCTAGAATCACAATCTTGCTTTTATTTGCCTCCTTCCCCAGTTGTCTTTCACTAGAGGAGGTTAACACCACACTAGACAGCATTCTGCCAAGATGTACTTGCATATATTTGGGAAGCTGTTTTGAACATACCCCTTTGCCACAGAAACAATTCATCTTTAGATGTCAACTTCAGTGTTTAAATTTTATGATAATGGAAAGAAATACACATTTTTCACTTATTTAAGAGTTCCTTTGGAAAATGCAGCTTGTTGCTGTTGTCTCAAGTTGAAAGGGTTTATGAAATTTTTCCCAAATACTCATGGAAAGCAATTGCAGGCCTGAATCAGACTAGAAGGAAAAAGTCTTCCTTTTAAAATGTAAATAATTATGGCACATCAATCTTAGTCACTTTTTTGACCTTTTCCTCATTTTATGTTCACCCTGGGATGAAAGAATTAATTTCTTCTTTTTCCTTCCCTTCCTTCCTTCCATCCAAAATTCTTTTGTCTTCCTTTTTTTTTTTTTAAGCCAACAACAACGTGGTTTAACTTTTCACTAGAGCAAGAGCCTAAAATGTCAGAGTAAGAAGAGAACAACTGCCTTTGTGACAACTGTCAATTTTTCAAGAAAGAATGCTATTTCCCAAGTCATGTTTAGAGACAGAATTAGAGAATTTCACTTGAGTCTGATTCACCTTGAGAAATCTCAGAAAAATATTAGAAATCCATTGCATTATTTTTTTTTCTGTAGTGTAAGAATGCGTCTCACATCCAAAGAGAATATCTCTTGGGAATACGCTTTGCCTTTGAACTATGTGAAAACCACTTATAAAATTTGGGGGAATCCTATGTTGAATTAGGCAGCTAAGATCAGCTATTACTATGGTACTGATAGTAAGTATGGGAAGGGCATCTGAAAATGGGATTTAAAATGCCAGGTTACTTTAAACAGCAGTTTAATAACAAGAAAAATTCAGCTATTGTTTTTTCATCATCATTATGTTAGGTACTTGGGCAGGCTTTTTATTTTTATTTGCTTTTCAGAGGAACGATACTCTTATTCTAGAGATAAAGCAAGATATTTAGTTAGGCTTTGAGTTAGTTAGGCTTTAGGCTTTAATTAGGCTTGACAACTTTCTATTTTTAAAATTTCTCACTATGGTTTTCAGGTCTAATTCTTGAACTGTCTCTTTTGGTCTTGACTTTGTTTTCAGAGAAATAGCAGAGATAAGCTTTTCATTTAATTGTAATAAAATACTGCCCTAAAGAAGAAGAAATATGATTTTTTTTACTGGTTTATATAGAAAAGCATATAACTGTAATAATATTTTAACTATAGTTTGTATGGACCATACTCATTTAAACTCTATGCAAATCTTTGTTACTTCAGGGCAAATAAGCTACAAAACCATAATGTGTGGTGTAGTAAGCACACACCATAAATTTGATAATCGTACTTGTGAATTCATCATATTTTATATAGGAAATTGCCATAGCTTATGAATAGTAATGTGCAAATGACGTGAAAAAAATGTTGTCACATTCTTGAATGTTTAGTGATTTTAATGCTACTGTATTATTTCATTCTGTGCCAAGTTGCGTTGATTCAAAAGTGAAGATATTAAAGTAGCAGAAATTTTACATTGGCTTTAATGTGTGGAGTTTCTATAATTCCCCACGTATCTGGAATGTTAATATAAATACTTCTTTTGTGGGGCAGCGGGAACCATGCTGCCCAGACTACACATGTTACCCAGTGAGGCCTGCCTCTGCGGTTCAGAGAAATACAAGTGGGAGGCTGCCTTCAGTGAAAGTGAAAAAAGGCATTTGTTTAGCTGCATGGCAACACAAATATTTCACTTAGTGAGGACTGACAATGCATCTCATTATGTAAGTGGGTGCCAGCTTGTAAAAAATTTCTGTTTAATTTTCCATATTAGTTAAAGGTGCTTGTGCTTAACTCTTTGAAGCCTGGCATCCAAGTCCCCTTCCTCCTTAACCCACAATGTACACTTTTTGTCTACCATTGCTTTCTTTAATCCTAAAATAATAGATGAGAGAGAGCCAAGGATATCTGACCCATTGAATGCCATAAGGAATATGTGAGGAAGCCTGCCAGATTAAAGCCAGCTTCAGGGTAGACATTTGTCACTTCTTTTCATTTCTCTTATTCCTGATGCACTTTTCTTAACACTAATTGTTACAGTCTGCCTTGACGGTAGAAGCATTCGATGGTATTTGTTTTGAGTTACTTTGTGGTGCCAGGTTCTCAAGATCATAATTCTTGATCTTAAATCTCCAGTCTTCTCTTACAGTGCATTTGGATCGCAGGCTATATTTGCTTTTTGTTGTGTTAGAAAGCAGAGGAAAATAAATTAATGATAACTACTACATCACTTGTTTAGAATTATTTTATGGATTTTGATTTGAAGGAGGTAGAGAAATACTTTCTACTTATGTAGTATTTGAGATCAAATCTCTTTGTTCTTTGACATGATCCCTATTTTCTGGGCATCAATTTTAATAGCTTTACTGGGATGTGATAGTGTAAGCGGGTGGATACGTTTTTAGATGTCATTGACAGTACCATAAAATGAAAGATTCTCAGCATTCATAAGCATAGATGGATATACAAGGGCCAACTGGATGAATATCCCAGGAAATGCACATTTTTCTTTCATATTTTCATCATGTGTTTTAAAGCTCTGACATCAGGAGTTTCAGTTTGTTTGGATAACATTTCAAAATGATTTACCCATTGAGTGAAACCTTGTTACAGAATAAACTTAAGAGAAATAATTTATAATGGGCAAAGTACTTTAAAAAATTATAAAACCAAGAGAGTTAAAAATGGAGATCACTTTGAATTTAAAAATTGGAAGCATTCAAATTGTGGGCAATTTCTTTATACTAGTATCTGCATAAGTTTAGGGCATTGTATTTTGTGGGTATACTAATATTTATCTTATCAAAGTGGTTGGGGCATTTAGCTTTTTAAAAATAAGAATATATCCAAGTATGAGAATTAGAAGTGTGTTCTAAAATAGAATTTTTTTCCCTCCAAATTAAGTTGTTGGAAATTTGTAGTAAAGTATTTTTCTCCTCCTGCTTCCCTCTACTGTATTCTGGTTCTTATCCTATTCCATCTTTCTTTATTTTTAGTGTAGACTTTAGTCCTCTTGGAGAAGAGAATCCTTTTAAATCCTCCAAACTGTGGCATCATCTGTTAGGCAGAAGCCTAAACTGGCTGGGGACTGTAAATGCCTGCTAAGGATCTTCCTGACCTCTTTACCACTTACTAACCCCATAGTAGTTGTTATTTTTGCCAAATTAAGTCACATTCTAGCCCGGTGTATGGTCCTTTCAGATAGGAAATGCTATATGCCACTGGTTGATGGGATGGGCCAGGAGTGTGGATGGGCTCACAGGCATTGCAGTTACGATCCGGACGGAATCCAAAGTAAATATTTTGCCATTAGCTTTCTCATCAATTTGATAATCATTGTTGGCTTCAAGGGGCCAATATGTAAATTTTTTTGAAAGCATATTTGAATTTTTCAGTTCTACATCTTATTGTGTAGTTCCTTCTCGTCAAAAGCAGCTCACTTCCTCTCTTCAAGCAGAATAATATGTCAGCTTTCCCAGCAAGTCTTGCTTTATTTAGAGTAGGTGAATTGGTCCAGTATCAACAGCACAAATATGGGTCATCAGATTCACATAAGCAGTTCTGACCCTTCATTTGATGGTTCAGAGTGAGAGGTAGGAGACCTTATTTTTAGAACGTATTTGTCTCTGTGTCTGCCACTCTACCCATCCAGTTACTAGCTCAGATTTAGAGTATTTGGTTACTGGCTCTATGGGACCCCACTGCTCTGCCACAAATTCTATAGCCCCTATAGCCTTCTGGTTTCTTGTCACTTATAGTACTTGGCAGATAAATAGTAAGCATCCAGTAAATATCTGAGGGATGAGTAATTGAGTAGATCAGTGAGAAAGCAGAGATTTTGACAAGAGAAGATGGTGTAAATTTCTTGAAACAAGTAATTGGGAATGATTTAGTGTTGTGGACACTTGAAGCTCAAATTCTGGGTTTAACTGGTAACATGTTGAAATGAGGAGTCCCTATTTTAAGAAGTTTTGGACCTGGTTTTACTTCTCTAGCTGATACAAGTTAGCCATCAGTTGTTTCCAAGGATTGTCAGGTGACATCCAGGTTTCCAAATTTGATATTTTGGAAGGCAGTGAGATCTTTTAAAATGTCATACTTGGAAAACTGACTAGGTTTCTGAATAAATACTTTTATAGTACTAGAGAAATTAGAAGATATCTTGGGAAAATCTGTAACTATATGAAGTTTTATACTTCCTTTGCTAAGGAATAATGCTAGAAGCATGAAGCTGACCATAAGGAAAAGTTGGCATGTCAGTCTACAGGAAGCTTGGTAGGAGGTTCTCTTTTTCTGGGCACGCATTTTCTTTCTATTAAGTCTTATTATGAATTCCAGTCTGTGCTTGTTTCTAAATGTGAAGGTGGGTTTTCCAAACTGACTATATTATACGTGACAGTGTCTCCAGCTCTCCTTTAACCAACTGTTGTACTAGCAACTTATGGAGAAAACTTTGTGATCATGTTCACTGCAGGGAGATGTAGGCTAGTGGAATGAGTATGTGTTCTTTAAATAGCAACATATTGGAAAAAAAATCTCTTGGGAAGTCACATGTGCTGAATTTAATGCTTTATGTTTAAAATCAAGGTACTATCCCCAAATTCCATTAGCCTTCCTCAAGGCTTTACTTTTAACCCAGCAACTTATATTGTCAGGAGACATTATTTTTACCCAGGTTCTTTTTACTGTTATTTTGCTCAATGCCATACCATTTATACTGACATAATCTTGAGGTTTGCTGATATCCTTTATGATCGATCGCTTATTCTGGCTATATTATTTTTGTGTTAAATACAAAAAAAAAGAATGATATATTTGCATAAATCGTATATATTTTATTTGCTGGCCACAAGGTAACAAAGGCCTAATTGTTTTTTATGGTGAAGAGATAAAGATTTTACCTGAACAGTTAGGAAGTTAATGTATAAGTCTAGCCTCTCAAACATTAAAATGTACTTTCTATTAGATGTGGGAGGCTCACTTCATATATTATTTCTCATCTGCTGAAATGTAAGTAATAAAAAATTGAGCATGAATCTTGGGTATCTTTGGCATATAATGCCTGACACAGATAGTATATAAAGAGTCTCATTCTTTTTACATTGTGAACACGACGACTGCCAAAGTATTCTAGCATGCATTATTTATAACTTTCAAAATATTTTAATTTTAGTAATGCAATGTATTAAAAAGGTTAGGATAGTGAAAATAGCTTGTATTAATAGGATATATTCATCTAAATTTTTTTGGATGCCTTTGAACTAATTGCTATAGAAGCAGTGTGTATTTTTCTGGTATATTTCATATCCTTCCTCTGTGTAAAACACTTCTAACAAGCATATTTACTTGTAGGATTTCTTTCCATGTTTTAAGGCCCACTCCTATAGTCTTCTCTGATTTTACTTCATTTGTACTCCCATAGTATTTTGCGTTTCTCTTTTCGTACTTTTTTATAATTTGTCTTTTTTAGTAATTTCTGTGGATATTCCCTAGTTTCTAATCCAAAGTGGTTTTGGAGGGGCAGGGATATGAAGTCAAATTCATTTTAAATAACTGACATGACTGCATAGTACCTACTATTCAATAAGCACTCATTATATACTTATTGAGTTAATTAAAAATTTCAAAAATCCACACTCTCAATCCTTTTAATAAATTACCTAATATGTGTTGCTTTTCTTAAAGTTAGCTTCTCTTATGTATGTTGATTGCTTATACTGTTTCTATGCTATCCTGAGAGTTACAGAAGTAATTTCTTGAATTAGCAAATGAGTTGAATAAAACATTAAAAAATGTGAAGTTAGTTACTTATTGTGGGGCCCTGTGCAAAATCTGGTGCATGTAATGTTGGGGCAGGAAAAGAACTGACCAGCCACCCTCACCTTACTGTTCATGTTTCTTCTATTCACCTTTGGAGTGGGGACTGTGCTTGTTTTTTTTTTTTTTTTGTATTGTCTCCAGCACAATAATTTGCTCATAGTCAGTGATCTGAACATATGCATAAAATGAATATTGCCTTTGATGCTTCAGCTACTCTTTGCCCTTTCATTCTCTCCCGACTTTATGTACATTTATACTTTCCTTCCATTTTCTCATGTAAAAATCCTTCTTTCACAAAAGTATTTGATGATAACATTCAAGATACAAATGGACAATAATAGTTTCAGTTCAGTTGCTCAGTCATGTCTGACTCTTGGTGACCCCCATGAATCACAGCTGCCAGGCCTCCATATCCATCACCAACTCCCGGATTTTACCCAAACTCATGTCCATCGAGTCGCTAATGCCATCCAGCCATCTCATCCTCTGTCATCCCCTTCTCCTCCTGCCGCCAATCCCTCCCAGCATCAGGGTCTTTACCAATGAGTCACCTCTTCGCCATTTTTTTTTTTTTTGTATTGTCTCCAGCACAATAATTTGCTCATAGTCAGTGATCTGAACATATGCATAAAATGAATATTGCCTTTGATGCTTCAGCTACTCTTTGCCCTTTCATTCTCTCCCGACTTTATGTACATTTATACTTTCCTTCCATTTTCTCATGTAAAAATCCTTCTTTCACAAAAGTATTTGATGATAACATTCAAGATACAAATGGACAATAATAGTTTCAGTTCAGTTGCTCAGTCATGTCTGACTCTTGGTGACCCCCATGAATCACAGCATGCCAGGCCTCCATATCCATCACCAACTCCCGGATTTTACCCAAACTCATGTCCATCGAGTCGCTAATGCCATCCAGCCATCTCATCCTCTGTCATCCCCTTCTCCTCCTGCCGCCAATCCCTCCCAGCATCAGGGTCTTTACCAATGAGTCACCTCTTCGCCTGAGGTGGCAAAGTATTGGAGTTTCAGCTTCAGCATCAGTCCTTCCAATGAACACCCAGGACTGATCTCCTTTAGGATGGAGTGGTTGGATCTACTTGCAGTCCAAGGGACTCTGAAGAGTCTTCTCCAGCACCACAGTTCAAAAACATCAATTCTTGGTGCTTAGCTTTCTTCATAGTCCAACTCTCACATCCATACATGACCACTGGAAAAACCATAGCCTTGACTAGATGGACCTTTGTTGGCAAAGTAATGTCTCTGCTTTTCAATATGCTGTCTAGTTGATAAAAACTTTCCTTCCAAGGAGTAAGCATCTCTTAATTTCATAGCAGCAATCACTATCTGCAGTGATTTTGGAGCCCCCCAAAAATAAAGTCTGACACTGTTTCCACTATTTCCCCGTCTATTTGCCATGAAGTGATGGGACCAGATGCCATGATCTTCCTTTTCTGAATGTTGAGCTTTAAGCCAACTTTTTCACTCTCCTCTCTCACTTTCATCAAGAGGCTTTTGAGTTCCTCTTCACTTTGTGCCATAAGGGTGGCGTCATCTGCATATCTGAGGTTATTGATATTTCTCCTGGCAATCTTGATTCCAGCTTGTGCTTCTTCCAGCCCAGCGTTTCTCATGATGTACTCTGCATTTAACTTAAATAAGCAAGGTGACAACATACAGCCTTGATGTACTCCTTTTCCAATTTGGAACCAGTCTGTTGTTCCATGTCCAGTTCAAACTGTTGCTTCCTGACCTGCATACAGATTTCTCAAGAGGCAGGTTAGGTGGTCTAGTATTCCCATCTTTTTCAGAATTATCCACAGTTTATTGTGATCCACACAGTCAAAGGCTTTGGCATAGTCAATAAAGCAGAAATAGATGTTTTTCTGGAACTCTCTTGCTTTTTCCATGATCCAGCAGATGTTGGTAATTGACCTCTGGTTCCTCTGCCTTTTCTAAAACCAGCTTGAACATCTGGAAGATCATGATTCACGTATTACTGAAGCTTGGCTTGGAGAATTTTGAGCATTACTTAAGTAGCATGTGAGATGAGTGCAACTGTGTGGTAGTTTGAGCATTCTTTGGCATTGCCTTTCTTTGGAATTGGAATGAAAACTGACCTTTTCCAGTCCTGTGGTCACTGCTGAGTTTTCCAGATTTGCTGGCATATTGAGTGCAGCACTTTCACAGCATCATCTTTCAGGATTTGAAACAGCTCAAGTGGAATCCCATCACCTCCACTAGCTTTGTTCATAGTGATGCTTTCTAAGGCCCACTTGACTTCACATTCCAGAATGTCTGGCTCTAGGTGAGTGATCACACCATTGTGATTATCTTGGTGATAAAGATCTTTTTTGTACAGCTCTGTGTATTCTTGCCACCTGTTCTTAATATCTTCTGCTTCTGTTAGGTCCAGACCATTTCTGTCCTTTATTGAGCCCATCTTTGCATGAAATGTTCCCTTGGTATCTCTGATTTTCTTGAAGAGATCTCTAGTCTTTCCCATTCTATTGTTTTCCTCTATTTCTTTGCAATGATCACTGAGGAAGGCTTTCTTATCTTTTCTTGTTATTCTTTGGAACTCTGCCTTCAGATGCTTATATCTTTCCTTTTCTCCGTTGCTTTTCACTTCTCTTCTTTTCACAGCTATTTGTAAGGCCTCCTCAGACAGCCATTTTGCTTTTTTTGCATTTCTTTGCCATGGGGATGGTCTTGATCCCTGTCTCCTGTACAATGTCATGAACCTCATTCCATAGTTCATCAGGCACTCCATCTATCAGATCTCGGCCCTTAAATCTATCTCTCACTTCCACTGTATAATCATAAGGGATTTGATTTAGGTCATACCTGAATGATCTAGTGGTTTTCCCTACTTTCTTCAATTTAAGTCTGAATTTGGCAATAAGGAGTTCATGATCTAAGCCACAGTCAGCTCCTGGTCTTGTTTTTGCTGACTGTATAGATCTTCTCTATCTTTGGCTGCAAAGAAGATAATCAGTCTGATTTTGGTGTTGACCATCTGGTAATGTCCATGTGTAGAGTCTTCTCCTGTGTTGTTGGAAGAGGGTGTTTGCTATGACCGGTGCGTTTTCTTGGCAAAACTCTTTCAGCCTTTTCCCTGCTTCATTCCACATTCCAAGGCCAAATTTGCCTGTTACTCCAGGTGTTTCTTGACCTCCTACTTTTGCATTCCAGTGTCCTATAATGAAAAGGCCATCTTTTTTGGGTGTTAGTTCTAAAAGATCTTGTAAGTCTTCTTAGAACCTTTCCACATCAGTTTTTCAGTGTTACTTGTTGGGACATAGGTTTGGATTACTGTGATATTGAATGGTTTGCCTTGGAAACGAACAGAGATCATTCTGTCGTTTTTGAGATTGCATCCAAGTACTGCATTTTGGACTCTCTTGTTGACCATGATGGCTACTCCATCTCTTCTAAGGGATTCCTGCCCACAGTAGTAGATATAATGGTCATCTGAGTTAAATTCACCCATTCCAGTCCATTTTAGTTCGCTGATTCCTCAATTGTCGACATTCACTTTTGCCATCTCCTGTTTGAACACTACCAATTTGCCTTGATTCATGGACCTAACATTCCAGGTTCCTATGCAATATTGCTCTTTATTTTTAATATATTATTCTTTTGTGGCATATGCATTTAAAAATACACACATATTTTCAAATAAAAATTAAATGAATGAGTTAAGTTATATGGGAGCTACATTCAAATTAAAGTTGTTGGTTTGCTTGACCTCATAAAGAAATATGTTTATACCTGGGCTCCAAAGCAGTGTTTGTAGTTCTCAGGGACCCATGAATGAAATTTGTAGAAACAGTAGCTGAAGATAGCCCTGTATAAATCTTTGCAAGTGTTCTAAGAATTTAAAACTAACAATGTTAAGGATTCAAGAGAACTTTGGGATAGCTCCGTCTGAAGTAAGGGAATGGAACTAAAATTATATCCTATGCAATATTGCTCTTTATTTTTAATATATTATTCTTTTGTGGCATATGCATTTAAAAATACACACATATTTTCAAATAAAAATTAAATGAATGAGTTAAGTTATATGGGAGCTACATTCAAATTAAAGTTGTTGGTTTGCTTGACCTCATAAAGAAATATGTTTATACCTGGGCTCCAAAGCAGTGTTTGTAGTTCTCAGGGACCCATGAATGAAATTTGTAGAAACAGTAGCTGAAGATAGCCCTGTATAAATCTTTGCAAGTGTTCTAAGAATTTAAAACTAACAATGTTAAGGATTCAAGAGAACTTTGGGATAGCTCCGTCTGAAGTAAGGGAATGGAACTAAAATTATCAAAAGAAAAATTCTTTTGTCCTCACTTGTCTTAAAAATGGCTAGTGTCATAGTTTTTGTTCATCTTTGGGACTGCTGAAAGCAATTCAAAGAAGTCTTTGCAACTACTATTGCCAGAAAGAGCTTGCAGTTGTTCCCCGCCCCCCCCACCTTGAAGTTACCTCAGTGTAATAATTATTGGAAAAAGAAACTCATAACTAACAGATCATTTACTATATTCCCTGTCTAGCATTTTCCCTGGAAAAAGCACCCTTATTTTCTTTTGGGGAACAACTTTCTTTCATTTTTAGCAAATGTGATTGCGGTAAAGCTATTTACCTTCCCAAGTCATGGGGAGTGGGTATTTCATATTCATGGCCACACTGTTCAGAAATAAGCATGTTATCCAAGCCACACCAATGGGACTTAATCTGGAATCTTTTCTGGTATTACTGGGAAAAGACCATCATCATTTTACTGTGATTGTTAACCTGGAATTTCTGCTAGCCATCTTTGCCCTTGAAGCAGGAGAACCTGCCTGAGAGAAGAAGAGAGACCAACTCGTAATTACATCACCTTAGCACTGGATCCAGCTGTGTCAGAAGCAAGACTTTCAGTTATGCTGAGTCAATAAACTATTTTTTGATATAACTACTGTAAGTTGGTTTTTTATCACTTAAAACTACAAGTGTTCTAACATGCAATCAGAATTGTACAACTGACACACAACTTATAAGGTGGATGTATACATGTGATTTGGTGAAATATTTTCATACCCATTGATTCATCTCATATATGTAATTTATTTATTCCATGAGTGTGAATGAGTATGGGGGATATGATAAAAGTCATTAAAGTTTAAATAAGAATAGTTTCTGCTATAGGAATTTTAGTATAGCCAAAAAAGAAAGTGCAAGTGAAATGATAAAGCTTGATAAGTTCCAGATTTTCAATTTATATTGTTTTGAAAATAGAACAAGTTTATGAATTTTTTTATAGGTTAAAAAAGCAATTTTCCTTTTTTCTAAATAAAAGTAGTTGAAATTTTTATTAACTTGTTTATTGCAGTTAGATTCACAACTTGGGCAGGAAATGGAGACAGTACTTTATTTACCTATGCTCTGAAGAAATATCCTCTGTTTGTTACATTTTCATATGTTAATTTATTAATTAATATATAATTCTACTTAAGGTAAACTTTAATGGATCTACTTCAAGTTAGAGATCTTCTCATGAGTTTTGGAAATTACAAAACAGAAATGGATATTATAGTACAAATTTTACTGTTTTCTTAGAAAAAATAATCTGAATTTGAAAGAAAATTTGCTCTCCAAATATAGTTATACAAATTCTACTTGACTTTGGTAAATTGCATTTAAATGGGTAGTGTTTTAAATTTATATTTAATACATAGCCTTTAGGAGGTTTCCATTTTATTTGTCTTTCACATTGTTTGAAATATGTATGTAAAGAGTAGGTTGATATTTGACCATCTCTCTTAAAAACATGCTGGACCATTTTATAGTATGACATTTGCTTAGAAAAATTAAAAAAGAAACATTAAAATAAGTTTTTTGGTCTTCTTTCTTCCCTTCCTGCCATTTAAGGATTCATAATTGCAATCAATTGGTCTTTTTACTTGGCAGACCTTAAATGCCAAGGTCAAAGTTGGCACTGATTTCTCTCTAATTCTTATAGATTGCACATGTGTTCCAATAGAAGGCCTCAGATCTTAGTCTCTTGGGTATTGATTTTCTCATTAGAAAATTATCATGTTCAGAAGTTAAGGTGCTAACTAGTTCACAAGAGTAAGGTCTTCATTAGAACTATTTTGAGAACAAGTCAGTGTTGTGAAAGGCTTAACCTTTAAGAGCTCTTGCAGACAATAGTACATTTGGTATGGCATGCACAGTTAGTTGCATGAGTGGATCTGAGGTAGTAGATTTTGAAGTTTTATTATCTATCATTCTGAAGGATTTCTCTTTTCCTCTAATGACCTCCAACTTTGCAGCCCACATCAAATAAAATTTAAAATAAATAAAATTTCCGGGAAAAGCCTGTTTCTAATATCCATTTCTTTCTTCTTACTATAACCTTTCTATATGGTGATCTCGCTCTCTTTTCAGTCACTCGCTGTCTATTTATTTCCCCTACCCAAACCTGCTCACAGGATAGTATGCTGTAGTAGTCACATGTGAGTGAGTGAGTGAAGTCGCTCAGTTGTGTCTGACTCTTTGCGACCCCATGGACGGTAGCCTACCAGGCTCTGCGATCCATGGGATTTTCTAGGCAAGAGTACTGGATTGGGCTGCCATTTTCTTCTCCAGGGGATCTTCCCAACCCAGGGATAGAACCTGGGTCTCCTGCATTGCAGACAGACGCTTTATCGTCTGAGCAATTGGACAGGGAAGCCCAATACACCTTAATTATTATTATTATTTGGTTAAATTTAAAAATCACATTTATATTAAAACAATAGGAAAAAATATGGTTTCACATTGTTGTTCAGTGACTCATTAGAATTTTTCTTCTTTAATCTGTGAACATGTGTTCTTGGCAGATTTTCTGAACCATCTAGGATTATTAGGATTAAAACATATTTATTCTTGATGGATTTTCATTTATACTATAAAGTTAGTTATTATTTAATGATTTTTGCATTTGTGTTCATAAATGAGATATTTTTAATTTTCCCTTTTTATAATGTCTTCATTTTGGAATCAAGGATATTCTGACTTTATAAAATGAGTTGGAAGTCATATACATCTTAGTGTGAAAAGAACTGATAGTATTACCTCTGCTAGAGACATTTAAGTTTAAACTCTAAGTAGGAGGAAAAATATTTTATCCTTAAAATATTTTGAAACATCAACCTAAGATAGCTGCTTTTTGGTGGAGAGGGTTGTGAATTTGTGGGGGAATTTGGGGATTGCGAAAATGTTGATGAAGTATGGAAGTTGCCTGTATAGTCTGTGTAATAGCAATGCAATTACTTTGGTGTTTATCTCTGAATATTTTTGGCAGACCTGTGGGGTGATCAGTGGGATAAGAGGAGAGCAGGTTGATGACATTGATTAGGGAATATATTATCAGAGAATGCTTAACTGAACACTGAAAAAGTCTCCCAAACCAAAGGTGGAGCTGAACATGACTGAGATTTAAATGCATTCCAATTAGTCTATTTATGTCCTTAGTGCCCTTTAGTAGGCAAAGTGATAGAGCTTCTCTTTCAGGCCCCACAATTACCCCAGTGGTTGCATTAAGCCATTTATGACATCTTTCTTCCTCCAGGTTTCTCCCTGGAGTTAATTTTAGTCAGATTTTTATCTCTGTAAAAATGTCTGAGAAGTTAGGTGTGGCTCCGCATATAATTCGATCTATGTTTCATCTCATTTTATCCTATGAAAACAGTTCGACACAAATGTTAAAAACTCCCAAGTTTGGGCTTTCTGAATATCTGGTATGACTACTGATGCAGTTTCTTACAAAAGAGGTGCTTACTTTCTTCTGTCCTTATCTATTCTTCTAAATGTATCACAATTTAATTAAACAGAGAGCTTTTGAGCACTTACTGTATACCAGGTACTAGATATTCAAAGATTACGTTCTTAAGGAGTTCGAGCTTTCCTTTTTCATCCTTGTTTTCTAGGGCCCTTTCCTTTTCTGATATTGGTTGCTTTTGTTTTTTTCTTTTTGCCTTTCTGTCAAAACAAAGAGACTTCAAAAGGAACTTTTGAGTTAAACTCAAGCTGCTTCTATTGAGAAGAATTAGTACAGCTCTCTGAACTTGGGCCTATTGTTTATTTAGAACCCAGTGTTAATGAGGGCACAATGCTTGTCTTGATTCTTATATGGACTCTATTAGCTTTGCTCTGTTCCATGGCCTTGGATCACTGCTATAATGACTAATACTTGCTGAAGACCAGGTGAGAAGATTTGGTTGATCAAAATATTAGAAAAACAGTGCAAACTGCATTCTTGCCAGGTATCATCCTTGTTTATAAAAGACAAATGATAATTGAGGGCATCACTTTTAAACAAAATTATTACTGAAATGAGTTGTACAGCAATGTGGAAAAACAAAAGGGGATTAAAAGGCATTTTATTATGCTATTTTCCCCCCTGTTCTTCATTAATTGTGTAATTCTTAGGCTAGTTTTCTCCATGTCATTTAGTTTCCTTTTTAATATCTTTGGATCCAAGATTGAGCTCTGCTAGCCTTTCTTTCTTTCTTTCTTGTTCTTTGGGTGTTAGCGCCAGCATCGGCAGCACTCATTGTCAGTGCTGGCTTGAATGAAGGAATGGCTGAAGGCTCCTTTTGGAAACCCATTTCACTGGTTATTTTAATTGCTCGCAGCGATAATTGTTGAGTGATGCTATATAGGATAGTATCTCCTTTGCCACAGGGTTTAGGAATTCTGCCCAGTAATCACTCCTTCTCCTAATGGATGAGTGTTTCTGCATGGAAAGACTGGTAACTGGCTCTAGGTATCTCCCTAGAACTATGTGTAAAGCCCCTGCCACATTAATTTTTGGGAAATTTTATGTAGCCACCATGAATACTTCATTGATTTTTTGCTTCATACAGCCAGAAAAAGAGAATTTGTAGAATTTAAAATTAGTTTCTTAATTATCTTATCCTAGGACATACTCTGTCATATAGCCCTGTGAGAGCAAAGATTTTCTTTGCTTTTTTTTTCACAGTCAGAGAAATTAGAAAAATAATAGGGATATGAGTGCTAAAGGGTCTGGCTTTAGGAAATTTTTTTTTTTTTTTGAAGCACTGCTATTGTGTCTATGTCTGCTGTGCTGAAGGACTGTGATATACTGTATGCTGATATTCTGTGAAGTGGAACATTTATGCTTTCTGACATGTAGTGAAGAAAATTCTGGGTATAGCATCCACTAGATATTTCCTCAGACTTAGCTCCTTCTCTGGATGGAAGTGAGGCTTCTGAAACAGAGGTTTTGTAGTTTTGAAACTTTTTATCAAAGAATAACTGAGTCACAACAAGTTGGTAAGCAAAAATAAATGGTGAAGGTCATATTTTAGAATTAACTTTGTAATTTTTAAGTTGGAAATCAATGGATGTAAGTGAGGTGAGGTTGTTAATTGTTTTCTTTTAAAATGTTTTTGTCACTTACTGAAATAAAAATATCAGTTTTGAGTAGCCATCTAGATTAAATTAGTTAAAAAGGAACAAAGCAGAAACTTCTACTTAAGAATTTTGGGAATCTTCAAAATGACCTGGACTTCTTTGCTAAGATAGATTGTCTTAAAGGCCCCAATTCTTCTTAATCCTTCTTTATATCTGTGACGTTTGCCATGAGACTCTAGAACGCCCTTTCTACTCTGGATAGGGCATTCTGTCTCACCTCTTGCTTCTGGGATCCATCACTTAACTTGCTTTGGCCAATGGCATGTTAGTAAATGTGATGCAAGTAGGAGTTTGCAGAAAGCACTTGTGCATTTCTATTTACACTCTTGTCCTTGTCTGTCCACAAGAGAGGAGAAAGCCTGGGCCCATATGCTGAAGGATGAGATATATAGAGCGGAGTCACAATACTCTAGTTGTCCTATCAAAGGCCATTCTGTTCAGTTCAGTTCAGTCGCTCAGTCGTGTTCGACTCTTTGCAACCCCATGAATCGCAGCACGCCAGGCTTCCCTGTCCATCACCAACTCCTGGAGTTCACTCAGACTCATGTCCATTGAGTCTGTGATGCCATCCAGCCATCTCATCCTCGGTTGTCCCCTTCTCCTCCTGCCCCCAATCCCTCCCAGCATCAGGGTCTTTTCCAATGAGTCAACTCTTCGCATAAGGTGGCCAAAGTACTGGAGCTTCAGTTTTAGCATCATTCCTTCCAAAGAAATCCCAGGGTTGATCTCCTTCAGAATGGACTGGTTGGCTCTCCTTGCAGTCCAAGGGACTCTCAAGAGTCTTCTCCAACACCACAGTTCAAAAGCATCCATTCTTCGGTGCTCAGCCTTCTTCACAGTCCAACTCTCACA
>SJXQ01003636.1:0-34007 GCA_006408695.1 Aepyceros melampus | reverse complement strand
TCCAGGTTTGATGCAGGATGCAGGATGCTTGGGACTGATGCACGGGGATAATCCAGAGAGAGGGTGTGGGGCGGGAGGGGGGAGGTGGGGGTCAGGATTGGGAGTTCATGTACACTCGTGGGTGATCCATGTCGATGTGTAGCAAAACGAATACAGTATTGTAAAGCAAAACAAACTAAAAAAATAAAAATTAATTAAAAAAAAACATCTTACAAGGAATTAGACCATCCTGTAATAAAAAAATATGATAGCAAAAATACTGCAAAATGGTTAGTTTTCATAAGAATTAAGTATTTTTCCTTAAAATTGATTAATTTTACTGTACTAACTTCTTACACATTCATATTTCTCTTATTAACAATAAATAACAATTGTTATAGAATATGTCTCTTATAGGAAGAAAAGCTAGAAATAATTCCTTATGAAACTTTCAGTTCAGTTGTCACTCAGTCCTGTCCGACTCTGTGACCCCATGGACTGCAGCACGACAAGCTTTCCTGTCCATCACCAACTCCAGGAGTTTACTCAAGCTCATTTCCTTTAAGTTGGTGATGCCATCCAACCATCTCATCCTCTGTTGTCCCCTTCTCCTCCTGCTCTCAATCTTTCCCAGCATCAGGGTCTTTTCAAATGAGTCAGCTCTTTGCATCAAGTGGCCAAAGTATTGGAGTTTCAGCTTCAGCATCAGTCCTTCCAATGAATATTTAGGACTGATTTCCTTTAGGATGGACTGGTTGGATCTCCTTGCAGTCCAAGGGACTCTCAAGAGTCTTCTCCAACACCACACTTCAAAAGAATCAGTTCCTTCAGTGCTCAGCTTTCTTTATAGTTCAACTCTCACATCCGTACATGACTACTGGAAGAAACAAAGTTTTGACTAGATGACCTTTGTTGGCAAAGTAATGTCTCTGCGTTTTAATATGCTGTCTAGGTTGGTCATAACTTTCCTTCCAAGGAGTAAGTGTTTTTTTATTTCATGGCTGCAGTCACCATCTGCAGTGATTTTGGAACCCAAAAAAATAAACTTTAGATTTTATCATATTACTTAGTAAGGCATAATACCTGTCTCATTTAAATCAAGTCTTCAAGAAATAAAGTGGCCTTTTTTATGCTCTTGAGTCTTGGTACATTAACTTAAATGCTTACTATAGTTCGTTATTACAATAAATATTGTGATAATAATCTCTAGTCCCAAAGCCCTAACATGATGTGCTTTTTAAAATTTCACTTTCCTCCTATTTAAAATGCAAAACTTACATAAACTTTTGTTTATAGAGAAACATAAGTCTATGGATTTCACTTTTAAAATTTTATGATAGATAATATAGTTTTACCCTGTTTTCATTTAATCTTCAAAACAGTAATTTTAACAGATATATAATACTGCATAAGGTAGAATCAGCATTATTTAATCATTCCTCTTTTTTAAAACATAGATTGTTTTAGATGTTTAAAATTTGCTTGTGTTTTATTGATAAACTTTTGTCCAGTCTCAGATTTTTTTTCTGATTGGGTAATGGATTTTCATAAGTCACTTTGTTGTTTTTTATGTTTAATAATTTCTCTTGATATATGAAGAGCTTTTTTTCCCCAAAAAAGTCATTTCTTCTACTTGAAAATATTACTTTATTCGACTATTTCCCATGTTTTTGTCTTTACCAGTAATTCTTATTTTTCACAAATTATGTTTCCAGGTTCCACCTTTCATACTTAACCTTTTTTGTCTTGCATTTTAGTATGCTCTGTAGTTTTTTTTGTTTTACTTCATATTTCTAATAAATGCTAACTTTAACAATGATATCAGTCATTCAGTTTCTGTTTTCATTGTTGTTCAATTTCGTTTAATGTTTGTCTGATTAGTTAGGATAGAATAGTTTATACTGAAGCAGCAAATACCAAAATTCCAATTCCTTAAAATAACACAATTTATTTCTGGCCCACTGTGCATGACTGTCTTAGGTTATTAGTGGGGTCTTGTTCCTTGTAGCCATACAGGGACAATGATGAATCTGAAAACATTGTCAATTCTGTAGTAAAGGATAACAAAAGCTTTGCAAGGTTTGTCAATGTCACTTAAATGATCAAGCCACCATATAATGCATCTTCTGAGTAGAATTCATGGGCCCAGTCTAATTACATGCCTCCACTCAAGTATCATGAGAGGAAACTTAGTCCTAAGGAGCATGCAAGAAAGCAGAGAACCAAAAATGTCTGGCAAATAGTACTAGCAATTGCTACAAAACTCACCTCACTTTCTTATTGCCACAAGATGAGATAACCTCTATTTTCTAAAATTTTCCATTGCATATGAAAACAGTATTTTAAGGTAGAGTTTTGCTTACACTTACCTTGATTCTTTCAGCTTTTGATTTTGTGTTTAAAAATGTCTTTTTTATGTTTGTTTGTTGTGTATAGCTTTATACCTTCTGTTCCTTCATATTTCCATGTGATTAATTTGCTAATCTTCCCAAAGCAGATGAGATGGAGAATTTCTTTCAAGCACTGTCCTAACAATCTGACTATTTTCTGGCTGACTGAGCTTCTTTGATCTTGAGTTGGAAATTAGGCTTTTTCTTTTTTCCCTTTTCTGAGCTTCATTTCCCAACAGTTTATTTAATAATTTAGTGTCAGAGTGAGTTTTGATGAAGAGTAAAGTGTATAGTATATTTTTCTCCAATTCAAGCAGTTAATTTTACAGTCTCTTGTCCTTTTTGGGCTTAGAGTTAAGTAGTTCATATGGAGGGTTTATTTCTATGTCAACCAACATGAGGACCGTGATCTTTACCAGAGAAGTACTTAACTCAAGACACTGGAGGTCAAATCAACAGGGTGTCTCAGATGATGGCAGAAAGAATTATTTGAATTCTGAATTGGAGATGGGTTAAAATTGTAACACTTTCCATCACTAAGGTAGGCTGTAGGAATTTCTTTTAATATCTATAAAATGTCTATGTGCTATGATTACTTCCAATAATTTCTTTTATTTGAACAGTTCATATGATTTCTTAATAGTCTTCCTTTTACTCAAATCAAATATGCAGCTGGAATTTTCATTAAAATGCTTCAATGTTAATCACATCTTGTCATTGCTGCTGCTGCTGCTAAGTCACTTCAGTCATGTCCGACTCTTTGCAACCCCAGAGATGGCAGGCCATCATGCTCCCCCGTCCCTGGGATTCTCCAGACAAGAACACTGGAGTGGGTTGCCATTTCCTTCTCCAATGCATGAAAGTTAAAAGGGGAAGTGAAATTGCTCAGTCGTGTCTGACTTCTAGCGACCCATGGACTGCAGCCTACCAGGCCCCTCCAGTCCATGGAATTTGCCAGGCAAGAGTACTGGAGTGGGTTGCCATTGTCTTCTCCAATCTTTTCATTAGAAAGGGACTAAAAAGTAGTGTTAAAAATTGGGTTTCTGAGCTATAGAAACCTGGGTTCCAATCTTGGCCTGTTACTATCTGTGTGACCTTGGGTAAATAACTTAGTGATTCTCAAATTTTGTTTTTGTTTGTTTGTTTGCTTTTCACCTGGAAGAAGTGACAATAGTACCTAACTCATAGGATTTTATTTTTTGGAGAATTGCTGTTGAAACATTTACCATGGTTCTATTAGTCGTCTTGAGAACAAAGGCCAGTTTTGAGCTCAGAGGAAGGAAATGACAGGAACAAAGATACGAAGATGGGAAAACACAGCATGTGTTCTAGGTTGATTGGTACTTTGGATATATGAGAGTAGGGTAGCTGTACCCAGTTGTGCTGGTTGTTCACTGCACAAAAAAGCCAGAACAAAGGGGTGAAGTTGCTCAGTCGTGCCCGACTCTTTGTGACCCTATTGGATAGTAATGTGCACCAAGCTCCTCCATCCATGGGATTTTTCCAGGCAAGAGTACTGGAGTGGGTTGCCATTTCCTTCTCCAGGGAATCTTCCCAACCCAGGGATCGAACCCAGGTCTCTCACATTGTAGACAGACACTTTATCATCTGAGCCACCAGGGAAGTCCTTAGACCAGAGGGTACGTGAGGCTAAAAGTCAGGCCATATTCTGCGTGCATAGCCCCCCTTCTTGCAAGAAGAAATATATTTTTCTTTATATACTAGGGATGCTAGGGGTGACTCCTGAGTAAATAGGAATCAAATAAAAAATTTGACAAAGTATGTCTATGACCCTAATCCTAAACAGAGAGGTGTAGAGTTTCAGAGAGCACTCACCATTCTATACAGCAGGGTCATCTCCTTTTTTAAGTAAAGGAGTTCTGAGCTATTTTCATCTGTCTGACTCTTTGTGACCCCATGGACTATTCAGTTATAGAATTCTCCAGGACTACTGAAGCGGGTAGCCTTTCCTTCCTCCAGGGGATCTTCCCAACCCAGTGATTGGACCCAGGTCTCCTGCATTGCAGGTGGATTCTCCAGCTGAGCCAGCAGGGAAGCCCAAGAATACCCGAGTGTGTAGCCTATCCCTTCTCCGTGGATCTTCCTGACCCAGGAATCAAACCTGGGTCTCCTATACTGCAGGCAGATTCTTTACCAGTTGAGCTACCAGGGAAGCCCATTTTCATCTGTAAGTTTTTAAAAACTCACAGCAAAAATACCTATATGTTCCGTTGACAACAGGCCTTGACATTGCAACCATTCTTCCTTCCACTAAAACACCAATCTTTCTTCTGAACCATCACTACAAATATTTTCAGGAGTTGGGGTACCTCCCAAGTCTTCACTTTGATGTCAGTTGTGTTTTATTTGCTTTTCATGCTAGGACCATCTCAAAGATTGAAAGGGGTTTTACATGATTTGACCTTGATGGTGTAGCTGAGATTTGTGCTTTGGATGACCAGCTGCTCAAACCACAGCCTTTCTACTTTTGAGTTCATCTCCCAAGGGGAGTGGGAAAAAGAAGAGGAAAACATCATGAGGGGGAGATGTAGAATTGTGTAACAAGTTGCTAAAATCTACCTTTAGGAAGCTTCCTAGACTCAGTCTTCCCACGTTTACAGTGCTTCTTTCACTTGCTGTCTATAGGTTTCTTAAGAGTAAAGACCCTCAAACTTTTGCCTTTCCTCTATGATATGTAGCCCATAGAGCTGCCAGAGAAGGTTTCCCAGCTACAGGAAGAATGGAATATCTCCTCAGTTATTGCCTCTTCTATCCTTCTTTCCAGTTCTCTGATTTCTTTTTTAACTGGGGAGATGAGAAGGAGGAGAGGAGTTTGTATCAGGCAATAAAGGATTCTGATAAGAATTCACTTCATTGATCCATAAAATAAAACCAAGATTATCTCACCCATCTTCATATAATGATTACAATTTATTAAATTTCAAATATGTTTAGGTGCTTTGCATACATTATCTTTAATCCTTACAACAACACTGTAAAGTGGTTATTTTCATCTCTGTTCTGTAGATAAGAAAACTTCAGTGAGATAAGCTAATTAACTTATCCAAATATACAGCACTAACAAGGAACAGGGTTAGGATAAATCCCAGTGCTACCTGACCTATAGCCCATGTTTTGTTTCCTTTCTTTATGTGTCCAAAAATAATAATAATAATAATGGTGCAATGTAATGCATGCTTATGTTCTCACCAGGTACACAATGCAAAGCATATATAATAAATATACAAATCCTTTTTACATCACTACCCTCACCCAAGACTTCCCTGGTGGCTCAGAGGTTAAAGCGTCTGCCTCCAATGTGGGAGACCTGGGTTCAATCCCTGGGTCAGGAAGATCACCTGGAGAAGGAAATGGCAACCCACTCCAGTATTCTTGCTTGGAGAATCTCATGGACTGAGGAGCCTGGTGGGCTGCAGTCCATGGGGTCACAAAGAGTCAGACACGACTGAGTGACTTTACTTACTTACTTACTTACCCTCACCCAAATATCCAATCCTAATAGCTTTCCCAGTGAGAACCAATTTCCAGAATTGTGTTAATACATTTCCATATGTATATATATATATATATAATATATAAGCCTATCTGACTATGTATTATTCTATAAGATATTTTTAATGTAATAATATATTAAAACTCATCTTTCAGTATTTGTGTATTCATATGTTCACCTTTTTATACCAGTTGAATAATATTTAAATTTGTATTTGCCATCTTGTCTTATTTTCTTTTCACTCAGTTCCTTGCAATGTGGTTATTCTGAATCCTTGTTTTTTGTATAAGTAAACTTAGGCTGAGAAGACTATTTGGAGTAATTTCAAAGATCTCTGATTGTTTTTTCACACTACTTAATCCTTACTTTATAGACAAACATAAAATTATTTGAAATTTTCCTTCTATTTGCTACATTAATGTAATTACATGGATGTCAATCTTTCTGTTTGGCTGAATATGTGCTTTTTCCCTCAGAATGTGTATTTTCCTTAAATGTCTGCTTCTTCTTGACTGTCTGACATTTTGGCTCACCCCTCATTTTACCTCTTCAGTACAATGCTACAGTTCATTTTATAGCTGAGGAAATGAAGAACCAGAGAAAATAAATGACAACCAAAGGCTTGGAGCTATTTAATGCTAGAACCAGTAAAAAAATCACATTTACCTGCTCACTCCTGACCCAACAGCCTTTCTATAAAATGACACGTTATTAATTGAAGTAGTATGTAGATGCTCTAGCTTATTTGTAAATCTATACTCCTTCCTATTCACATTTTATATCCTATTTCAAGTCACATTTGTTTTGTTGGAAAAGTCTGACATGCTATGTGTCCTTGGCAGAGAACTATGAGGAGAACTCATTTACCCTTTTATTTACTTTGGCATAAAGTCTTCTGGAAGAGCCTAGTTGTTGGACATATTCAATAAATCCCAGTTAATAAAAAGTTAGATCATTATGGTTCCTTAGAAAACAAAAATCAAACCAACTCATTATTTTACAAATTCATTTAACAACACATATTGTGTACGCACTTACTAAACTCTCATAAATGTTCCTGCCCTTGCTGCTGCTGCTGCTAAGTCGCTTCAGTCATGTCCGACTCTGTGCGACCCCGTAGATGGCAGCCCACCAGGCTCCCCCATCCCTGGGATTCTCTAGGCAAGAATACTGGAGTGGGTTGCCATTTCCTTCTCCAATGCATGAAAGTAAATAAGCAAAGTGAAGTCGCTCAGTCGTGTCCGACTCTTAGCGACCCCATGGACTGCAGCCCACCAGGCTCCACCGTCCATGGGATTTTCCAGGCAAGCGTACTGGAGTGCGGTGCCATTGCTAATATATGTTAAAGCACATTTTCATATAGCATCTAAGAAACTAAAGCCAAGAATGACTAGTTCACTTGAAAAAAAACCTCACATTAATGATGACAAAAGGACTGAAGGCCAAGTCACCAGACTCAAAGTCCAGTGTTAAACATCCAAATACTTGCCAAGGTGCTAGTCTGTGTAACCAATAAAATAGAGGCTGGCCCAACCTACCTACAATATGTACTAAGCTGCTTTCATTATCTTTGTGGCTCACAGGAAGACAGTTCTAGCTGTGAAATGTACAATGCATTTATTCCTTTTAAAGTTTAAGTCTTTTATTTAGCCTGCTTTCAAATGTCTAATCACAGATACACAGTACCATTTTGGGGTAGCACCAGTGGCCTTGATTGATTTGCAACTCTCACTCAACCTTTCTCTCTCTTTTCCCCTCTCACACAAAATTAATTCTTAAGGTCACATTGCATGTTCCTGAAACTAGCATGTGTATTCAAGTTCAGTAAATCACATGTGTCTACATTTTGTGACTGCTCCTGTGGAGTCATGTTGAATGCTTGATGTTGGTTTCTAATCCTTAACAGATAAATGTGTTCTAACAGGGCTGTTTGAGGATAGTATGGTTCTGGATTAAAAGAGGGGCATATTTTTAGTGCATCGCTACCTTGACTTCCTGATCAGGGGCAGCATTTCCCGATCGTGCATCTTCATTAGCACAGAGGGTAAGTCAATGTAATGGAAAGGGCATTGGAGCTGCCATCAGATGCCCTGGGTTTGGTCACACTACTATTCTTGGCTTTCGCAGATTCTTGGCTTATGAATCTTAAAAATGGGGCAATAATATCCATTTCCTTTGGGTGGTTTTAAAATTTAATTGAAATAATGCATGTGAGAGTACCTTGGCACATATAAAGAGTTTAATAAAGTTAATTTCCTTTCTAGTTTACTTAATGTTAGATACTTTTGAAACCATTCTTTCCCAATAATGTAATAATTGACTTTGACAGTAGTAACAGAGCCATACACAGCACTCATGCTCTTTCTCCATTAGTATCTGAGCCTGGCAAATCAAAATCCTTCCTAAAATCTTCCAAGAGACTTTGAAATCCCTGTGTGCATTAGTCTGGATCACTTGAGTGTATCTTGCACATTTAATTAAACCTGTTATTTCTGGAAACAAAAAAAAACATTTAAGAAGGAATGGCTGAGAGAAACCATTGTTTTTCCAGGAGTGTGACATGTGAATAATTTCAAAAATCTTTTAAAGTCATGCTTTACTTTAACAGGTTTCTGAATCCATTCATTTTTAGGTTGCTTTTATTACCTTCATCTACCATTGCCTTTTGCCACTTCTCTTTGAGGATATCTGTTATCCTTAAAAAAGGGACTAGATTGGAATTAACTTGCTTCTGACCATACCCATTTATCCACTTGAAGATCACTGTGGCAAACTATGAAAAATGTGCTAGAGTTGAAAAATGATAAAGCTCCCTGGATCGAAGAGCTGCTTATCCTGTCACAGGAATCTGTTTGTTCTGTTATTCTTGGCAGCTAGGGCTGAATTCTTCAAAGGAAGATGCAGATTCCATTTTCTTTATCTTTCCTACTCTGAAAATTATGTGTTGCTTCTGCACTGGAAAAGTTCTGGATGAAAAGTACTTTCCTATTTGCACTGCAAATAAAGAAAACACGACCCTATTGTGAATTGTGTTAACCCTCCTTTGACATTCTAAACCACATGAGGAAAGATCCGCTGACTATTATGTGTGCCTTATATGTACTGTGCACAGGTGTGTTTATAAGGAGGCTGTGCATTTGATCTCCTCTTCCATTCCTTAGTCCTTCCCTAAGAATTATTGGCAGGGCTTCTCTAGTGGCTCAGACAACAAAGTGTCTGCCAGCAATGCAGGAGAACTGGGTTTGATCCCTGGGTCAGGAAGATCCCCTGGAGAAGGAAATGGCAACCCACTCCAGTACCCTTGCCTGGAAAATCTCATGAACGGAGGAGCCTGGTAAGCTACAGTCCATGGGGTCACAAAGAGTTGAACATGACTAAGCGACTTCACTTTCTTTCTTAAGCATTATTGGCATGTAGAAAATAGAATCTGTTTAATCTATTCCAACAGAGTTAAATCCATCAAATGTATTTCACTTAAAATTTTAATTGGACCAGAACCCTTGTCTTAAGGCTAGTAATTTGTCTTTCCACCCTCCTGTATTTCTTCCTTCATGGTTCAGAATGAGGCCTTTGTTTTGCTTTGGAAAAATACAATGCCAAAAGCTGCTGCTCTCCAAATACATGACTTCCCAAACTCCCAGAGACACCAGTCAGCTTCCGTCAAGGATTCCATTATAATATTCCATTGCCATGGTGACATAAGTCCCATGAACCCTCCTGCATGGTTTGAGATGGAGAAGAATGAGGAAATGAAGAAGCAATGCTAGACATTCACGTTACAGTCAACTCTATTATAAAAAAGATCTCCAGTTATGCGAGAAATCTCCTATATCTGGGAAGGAGGAAGATGATGGTGCAAAGGTCACAGTATTGGGTTTTGACCACCTCTAGCAAGTCCTACATCTGTGGTCTATCTTCTCTCATTAAAATATGGGGGTTATATCATCTACTACTGTTAACTTTGGAATCTCAAATGAGACTAGGATAAGTCCCCTTAACAATCTGTAATACATATATAACTTTGATATAATAAAAACCAAACTTTAGGAGATAAAATGTATTAATATAAAGAGGAAAAAATGAAGAATGATTATAGTTTGATAGAAATTTCCAATGTGGCACAACTACAAGGCTGATTAGAGAGTATTTTCTCCTTTTACTGTGATTAAAAATGCAATTTCACGTGAAATAGTGTGATATTTCATCTTCAGTTTCCAAGGAGGCTCTGTGGAGACTGTTGTTAACCCAAGTGGTCGAGCAAACCAACAGCTTCCCTGATTAGTTTCTCCTGCTGAGCAGGATAGAAAAAACCTCAATCACAGGACATTCCAGAGAACTCGAGCGGCCATGCTCCAACTGTGTTGCTGTGAGATCTGTCAGACGTCTGTAAATATTTTGTAGTTCCTTAGGAAAAAGTGTTGGCCTTCTGGGATGCAGCAGAGAGAGGTTGTCCCCGCATCCAGCTATGGTTCTCTGGTGGATTTAATTTGTTTATTTTCAGTCATTTCATCTCTCTGATTTGTTCCACACCTGAATTTCCTTCTTATCTTTTGTGTGGCTTGTGGCTAAAAAGTATTTTTCTTCTGATACATTATCAGCCTCCTAAAATGTGCAGAAAAATCACTGGTTACCCTTGATTGATTTATTCATGACCTTGTTGTTGTTCAGTCGCTAAATTGTGTCCTAAATTTTGTGACCCCGTGAACTGCAGCATGGCAGAATTCCCTGTCCTTCACCATCTCCCGGAGTTTGCTCAAACTCATGTCCATTGAGTTGGTGATGACCTTAGTTGGGATGAAAAGGCCAGGCCACTGAACAGGAAAAATAAGCCTGAGTGGACAATGAGGGACCAGGGAGGCACCCCAGCTGTTTTCCCTCACAATCTTCTCATCCTCAGTTTACTTTCCACTCCCACCCCCAGGTCCCATTGATAAAGAAAAAAAGAAACTTGGTCATCATCACGTGAATCCACATTCATTCTTCTCTGCTTGCCATTTTAACAGGCTTTGTCCCATTGTTTTTCCTTCCAGATGGTGGATGTGCAACTTCTGAGAAGGATGACTAGCAATTTCAGAGGCTTAAAATGTACATCCACCAAACAAAGCTATCTGTAAATACATTGTTTGTTTTGAACAAACCTTCTGTTCTGGTTCTATTTGATTAACAAGAATAATCAAACATCTAAATAAAAATCATTGTCTGTTACCACTGGAGAGTGTCCAGCTAGTCTTAGACAGCTTGGAAGGCTGGCAAAAGGCAAGACACATTGTGCTGGGGGACATCCAGGCCAGCATGCAGGGACCTGTGTGCCATCTGCCCCCACGACTCTGCTCGGATCCCAGTCCAATCGTTTTAGTCACATTCGAGCAAGATTCTGACAAAGCCCAAAGATGCAGCTCCCAGTTTCACAAACTACAGCAAGGCTCACAGGGAGACGGCCAACCTCTGGAGAAACGTTGAATGACCTCCTGGCTCAGGCACAATGAAGCTTCCCCAAACTTCATATTCCATAAAAGGCTGAGCACCTTTCTCTATGTTTTACTTTTCCCCACCACAAGAGATGTTGAAACCTCCAAGTTATAATGTGAATGTTCCCCATACTCAGTGCTGGAAGACATTACGTGCTAATTGTTTGTTGCTTTAGAGCAAAGCAGGACCACTGAGAAGCCAGCCCCGTCATGATATTTGTAGCTGCATTTACCAAGAAGCAAAGTTCAGCAGAAATAAGCAAAAATCATCTGAAACCCTTTCTTCGTCAAATGAAAAACATTTCTGACACCCTGTTTAATGACAACATTCAACTGTTTCTTTTCCATCTTTATTTTCCCTCTAAGGTTTAGCTTATTGGCTCATTATGTGCCTGGAACATGAAAGATGACAAGGGGATGGAACTCTGGCTCAGCAGATTCAGAGCCCAGCCCCCACCAGCTCAGCCCTCATCGCCTCCTCCTCTCTTGCCTTCTCTTCTGCTGCTCCCCCAGCTCTCCCGCCTCCTGCTGCAGATCTCTTTCTGCTGCCTGGCAACCGCTCCACAGGCAATGTCACACAGGACTGCTTATTACAGCTTCAGAGAAATAAACAAGAGGGGGAAAATTCTGGCTGTTACATTAGAACTGCTATGTACAAATACACCAAAGCCAGATAATTCCAGGACTGATGCTATAGGAGAATTTTGCACTATGGTGCCTGGTCTTCCCCTCCATGGGTAGAGAGAAGAGTGAGGGGGAAAAATAAAAAGGGAGTCTTTACATGGCTTTTAGCAAGTCATGTATTAAATGCAACCATCCTTTTGGCATAGACCTCAAATAGAACTATTTCTGGGCTTTAAGAACCTTAGTGAGAAATTTCACAGTTGTCATTTGAAAAGTGCAGTGTGCGTATGAAGAGCAAATTTTTATTGCTTATCATTATCATCTTGGCTCATAATGATTGTGTAGATGGTTTTAACAAGACTTAAGGGCACCACACCCACTATCTGAGAACTGAGTCAGGACCTATCTTTCCTTCAGTACAGTTTATTTGCTAATTTGTTTGGTATTTTGTTCCTTTCAACATTCACTGATGTGTTGTCTCCGGTAACTGACAATGACAGACCTATGTTTTACATCCAGCGGGGGATACAACAGGGCAGAAGAGACCTGACGCCCTCCCAGGTTCCTAACACACGGAAAGCTGACAATTCAAAGAATCACTACGATAAACTCTGCTAAAGGATGAAGGGGGGAGGGGATGAAAAAAAAAAAAAACCCAGAAAAGTCTTGTTCTACTTTCCATTCAAGATTCTGTGTTTCTCTGCATTAACTTCTCTGTAGTACAAATGGTAAAGAATCTGCCTGTGATGCAGAAGACCAGGGTTTGATCCCTGGGTTGGGAAGTTCCTCTAGAGAAGGGAATGACAATCCACTCCAGCATTCTTGCCTCAAGAATTCCATGGACAGAGAAGACTGGCAGGCTACAGTCCATGGGGTCTCAAAGAGTCAGCCACAAGTGAACAACTAACACACACACACACACAAACACACACAAACACACACACACAGGCATAGTTCTATATCAGGATTTCCTTTTGTGTCCTATCTATTTAGCCAGGCAATAGAAGGAAGCAGATTTCTTCCAAGCTCAGTTTCCTGAGGATGACATCTAGATAGCATAAACACTATTTAAAGTGTATCTTATCCAGAAACCTGAACTCACCTTCACCTTGACTGTAAAATCGTTTCATGTTCCACTTTGTTGGCCTCAGTCACTGAAAGGAATGAGACTGACCTATTTTCTCAAGCAAGCTAGCTTTAAACAGTAACCAAGACCCTATCTTTGACCAGTTCTTGTCCACAAATCAGACTTAAAGTCATGGATGTCCCTAACACAAATCACAGTATTCCAGAAGATGTAGAGAATCCTGTGCATAGTGAAATAACGTCTTAGGATACAGGTAGTGTCAAGGTTTCAGGAATGGCTAATGATTGGCAAACAGTAGATGTCCAAAGTATAGATAAGGAAAGTCATTATGGAGTCATTGGTATGATATTGGAAGCAGCGACTCTTACCAAGGAAAATTACTATCAAGAACTGGGCAAAAGTGCTAGGTAACCAAAGTGCAATAGCTAGATCTCTGGCTAGGCTCAGTTTTCAGAGTGTGAATGATAAGGACAAAGAAGCAGTCAGATATCCATTCAGACAGACTGGCCGAACATGGGCAGATTGAAGGCCTCAACCTGATGCTCATATTACCAAGTAGACCAGAATGTTCACCTTCAGGACAAGGGGCAGTTTCAGTTCACCTCACTCCTAGAATTCAGCAGTTTGGTGACTAGATGCAACTTCTGGGGGTGGGGAGTGGAGGTGGGGGATGGGCTTCTGGCACCCCCAGCTGGTAGTGGAGGGTACACTGGATGGTCAGCAGAGAAGGGAAGCCAGGCTTCATCCAGGCAGCCCAGCCAAGGCAAAGACTTTGATCAGACAGACCTAGTTTTGAATCTCAATTCTGATATTTAATGGCTATACAACCCTGGGAAAATCACTCAAGTTCCTGAGCCTCAGTTTCCTCCTCCTCGAGCTTTCAAAGAATGTCAGTAAGAGCTTTTATTAAAATTACTATTACGCTGCAAAAGACCACAAACAGATAACCAGAAAATGGCTTGCCATAATATGAAAGCAAAAAATTAAAAGTAATTAAATTGTTCCATTTAAATTTACAGAATTGGAAAATGAGGATAAGTGTTACTAATAACACTGAGATGGCATGCTCCCAAGAACTGAAATTGCAGAATATATGTCAAGTTGAAAAAAAAATCCCCTTCCTCTATCTCCACCTGACTCCCAGTTTGCCTATCATATCACAGTATGTGTGCATACTACAAATATCCATAACTCTGTCGACTTGGCCAAAACTCTTGGTCTAATTCTCACTCTGTGTGACCTGGGAATCAAGAGTCAGAGGTGGGCTTGCTGACGATGAGAGGGGTCTCTATTACATATCCTTACAGCATATTTCTTATGCACTAACAGGGAGATGCAAAATTCTAAGGATCCCATTGTCACCACCTGGGCGGTTTTAACCTGTCCCTGTGCCGTACCTATTAGCCTAAGGGAGGCTGACTCAGTTTCTGAAGAACTCTTTTCAATTCAGGAATATCTTGCTCCCATCCTAAGCTTTTTCTGTTGCCGCTGCTCAGTTGCACAGTTGTATTCCAACTGTTTGTGACCTCCCCTCTAATTGTCTTCCTGGTCTTCTGATTTCCTTGGCTACATCTCTGCTTTCCTGCCTATGCTTTCCACTTGGTCTTGACAACAGAGTATCAAGAAGCTTTCAGTTTTTTTTTTTTTAATTAATTTATTTATTTTAGTTTACAATATTGTATTGGTTTTGCCATACATTGACTTGAATCTATCATGAGTGTACGTGTGTTCCCCATTCTGAACCCCCCTCCCACCTTCCTCCTGTACCATCCCTCTGGGTCATCCCAATGCACCAGCCCCGAGCACCCTGTATCATGCATCAGATCTCGACTGGCAATTCGTTTCACATATGGTATTTTACATGTTTCAATGCTATTCTCCCATATCATCCTGCCCTCGCCCTCTCCCACAGAGTCCAAGATTGTTCAATACATCTATGTCTCTTTTGCTGTCTCGCATACAAGGTTATCATTACCTTCTTTATAAATACCATGTATATGCTTTAATATACTGTATTGGTGTTTTTCTTTCTCGCTTACTTCACTCTGTATAATAGGCTCCAGTTTCATCCACCTCATTAGAACCGATTCAAATGTACTCTTTTAAATGGCTGAGAAGCTTTCAGTTATAATTAACTCATCTCTGGGTCTTCCTCTTGGTTGACAAGATACCCCACATGACTTTTAGCTGTGGTCTCTGGGAACCCAGTAGCAGGCACCTAAGAGTCAGAATCTGGTTTTCTGTTAAAGATAAGTCAGACAAGTGTGTATCTAGTTTTCTCAAACTTATGAAAGAAACTACAAACCTCAAAGCCCAGTATTTCTCAAAGTAGTTCAAGGAGCAGCTGCATCAAGGTCACCAAGGGTTTGTTTTTGTTTTCTTAAGTCAGGATTTACAACCAAATACCAGATTTACCAGCTAGCTCCTCTAGCTGATCATTATAAACATTGAAGTTTAAGGCTCATTGCCATAATCCTTTGGGATTTGGAAACCCCCCCCCCAATAAAAATAAAAATAAAAACCTTCCAGTAAATAAGTGATGATATAAATCTAATTGTTCAGCAATAATCTTTTTAAAATCACATCTACTCAGACAATTTTCTCTCTGCAAGAGTATAGGTATGCCTTTTTTAAAAGTTAATAAACCACTGATTTAAAAGCTAATAAACAAACAAAAAATAGTGACTCCTTAAGGGCAATAAAACAAGTTGTATGATGTGTTAAATGATTTTATTTACCCAGCCTCCTGACCAGTTACTCATTTATTCAACAGATGCTATTAAGTGAATATTATGTCAGGCACTATTCCTGGTGTGGGAATCACAGGGTCTTTGTCTGAGGCAATGTCACTGCCCTCATTAAGCTCCCATTCTAGTGAAGAAGACAGGCAATGGATAACTTATTAAAATAAATAATATTTCCAGGCCATAGTAATGGCATGAAGAAAACTAAAGCAGCTTGTGGAGTTTGAGATCACCTGAAGAGACAGTTTCACAGGGGGAGGGAGCAGGAAAAACTTCTCAAAAATGGTATTTCACTATGGTCCTGAATGACATAAAGGAGGAACCATAGGGAGATCAGAGGAGAGGGAGTAGTGAGTTTAAGTGCACGAGGCAGGGGCACCTTTGGTGTGTTTGAAGAGAAGCAGGTAGTACAGAGTGGCTGCACAGAGTGAGTGAGGGGAAAGCGGGAGGAGATGAGGGGAGAGGGTCATGCAAGGCTTTGTAGGCTATAGCAGGAGGTTATATTTTCCTTGGTTGCTAATGGAAAGCTATTTTAGAGTTTTGAGCAGGGAAGTTACATCATCGTATATACATTAATTTTTTAAATCACTCTGTTGTACAAAGTCTAGACTGGTGAGGGCAAAGAGTGGGAGCTAGAAACCAGCCATTGGGCTATTTCAGTAGTTTAGGCAATGGAACCTGGGTGAAAGTCAGATCAGTGGAGACAGGGGACAACTTCCAGATAAAATTTGGAAGTAGAGATGACAAGGTTTGTACTGATATGGAAACCAAAGGAAACAGAGAAATCACGAATTCCTATATAATTTAGCTTGACCACTTGGTTAAATGGTAGTATGTATATGTGCTCAGTCACTCAGTTGTGTCTGACTCCTTGTGACTCCCACGTACTATAGCCTGCCAGGCTCCTTTGTCCATGGGATTCTCCAGGCAAGCATACAGGAGTGGGTTGCCATTCCTCCTCCAGGGGATGGTCCCAACCCAGGGATCAAACCTGCATCCCCTGTGTCTTACGCACTGGCATAAGTCTGCTCTTTACCACTGTGCTACCTGGGAATCCCTGAATGGTGGTGCATTTTATCAAAAGGAGAAGTCTGGAGAAAGAAAACTTCTGGAGAAAATATCAGGAGTTTTCTTTTGGTTATAATCAATTTATAAAATCTTACAGGTAGCTAAGATGTTGAATGAGAATATATGTATATTACTCTAGAGCTCATAGCTCCAAATGAGATAAAACTTTGAGAGTTATCACCATTAAGAGATGATATGACATAGAAGAATGAGTAGCTTTCCCAAGGAGTGGCTGTCCCTAGAGAAGAGGAGATACAGAATTGAGTGTTAACCCACTCTTAGGTTTAGAGGACAAAGAGAAGTCAGTTAAGAAGCCTGAAAAGGAAAAGCCAGTGAAGTTGGAGCAAAATGAGTGGGGTCACTTGGAAACCAAGAAGTAAATGTTTTCACATAGGACTTATATCATGTTGTGTAGGGACAGAAATGACTGTTCAGTAGCATGAAAGAAGGCTTGATGCCAAGGGTAATAAGTATTTGGACATTAATAACTGGTATTTACTTTGTATTTTAATAAATGAAAGACATGTGAATGGTACAAGTATACTTTCCCAAAAGACTTCCAAAATGGGAACATAACTATTGAAAACAGCCCAACAAGAAGTGATACAAAACGCTATTTTCCCTAGGGGACTGAGACACATTCAAAGGCTGGTGGTTTTTTTTCTTTTTTTTTTTAAGCTTCCTTTAGCAGTAAATCAACACCATCAAATAATTATGGAAAAGGGCAAAATAAAATACACTGATTAGACCTGCTAGGACTTCTTGGCATTTGTGAGGAAAGGTTAAGGTTGAATAAGTGGTAACTGAGAGCTAATATTCCTAGATTTTCAGTAGGTTACACAACAATTTGTCATAAGATAAAGAGGAGACAGGAGAGCAAAAGGCCTATTTTAAGTTGTGGTGGGTTGTGTTTTCCTATGAGCTTATTAGCTCAGAGATTCTACAGCAGTAATGACACCCTGACTAGACAGAATAGGAAATTGCTTCCCCACTTAGTATTTACTGAGGTCCCCAAATGAAGGCATTCAGAGCATTTACAAACTGGGTGACTACAAAGTCATAGGACTGATTCCACATTTCATTTTTTGTGAAACCTCGCTTGATTTCTTCTCCATAAGTTGTTTATAAAGCAACTCATACAGAGTTTTTTATATCCATACGAATCATTTTTATCACACAGAGGAGTGATCACTCTTATGATTAATGTTGACTTTTTATTGACATTTAATATAGTTTACTTAACAAATATGTTGGCAGATTTAAAGTTAAATCCACAAAAAGAGGACAAATGCAGGCCAGATTTTTTCCAGGAGCTATTTTTTTCAATATATCTACTCACATTTTTCGGAAGAATTTTCTCTGTAAGAGTTTGACTACATGGATTTTAAATTAGCATACCACTAATTTATAGAATCAATAATAAAACATTCACTTCATGGGAAATGAAGCCATAAATACAAGAAACAGTCTACACCGGCAGGTTGAAGAAACAGACTAAACTCTACAATTACGGTGGGACCAGATGTGAGGTAATGTTGATCTTTTACTTTTTCTGATTCCTCCTCTTTACAGTTCAGGATCCTTTGCACTAAAATGGATGTGCTGAATTAAACTTCACTCCCTGAAGCACAGGAAATATGCGATTATCTCCATTAACAGAAGGGAACAAAAGTAGGGGCATTCCACAATGGTGGCAAACTCCTGAATCATGCCCAGTTGGCTTTAGGAAATGTTTGTACTTAACATTGGATATGGGTGTGTCTGATTTTCTGGGAATTTACTTCAAAGAGAATAATGAAATGACACAGTGAAAACTTGGCTCTCTTTGAGCTGGGAAACCCTCCAGTTTTCTGATCCTAACCCTGTCCATTCAGGAAACAGACATGCCCTTGCTCAGAGTTGTCTCTGAACAAAAGACTGTGTTCTGATCCTTCGTATTTCAAAGGGCTTCCTTACAGAGGTAAAAGTTCCCTTAAGGAGACAGGAATAACTAAGCAGAATGCTTGAGAGTGCTTCTGCTGGGATGTTTGCATGGATCCACAGAGAGCAACCTGTCTGCTAGTTGGGGCTGAGAAAGAACTGCAAAAGAGCAGATGGCACCCCTTCATACAGCCGTATTGACTTGTAAATCACTGGCTTCCCAGGTGGCACTAGTGATAAAGAACTCCCCTGCTACTGTAGGAGAAATAAGAGACTGGGGTTAGATCCCTAGATGGGGAAGATCTCCTGAAGGAGGAAATGGTAACCCACTCCAGTATTCTTGATCCCTGGGTTGGAAAGATCTCCTGGAGGAGGAAATTACAGTATTCTTGCCTGGGAAATCCCACAGATAGAGGAGCCTGACAGGCTACTGACCATAGGGTCCCAAAGAGTTGGATAGGACTGAAGCAAATTGGCAGGCATGCATGCAACATATATGATCAGCCCTCAAGACCATTTATGTGGAGATTATTCCTCTTATCAACTCTGAAATCTTTAGCAAAATACTTAATTTGCCCAGTCTCTACATCTATAAAGTGGTACACCATGGGCTTACTGTGAAGATTAAATGAGATAATAGTACTCAGTGCTTGGTGTCATACCAGGTGCAAAACAAATGATCAAATCATATTAGCTTTTTTTTTCTTTTTTTTTTATATTAGCTTTTATGAGGCTATAGACTGACTTTAAAATGCCTCCCACACAGTAATGTCTTATTGTTTTACAAATATATTCAGTTGCAGTTGTGCTTAGTGAAATGCAATGTTGACTAAAGAATTACTAAATTCACATATGTACCAAGGAAATGTTAAACAACTACCATGTACTAGGGATTCTTATCCACGGACTTAATTTTGCAATTATGCATTTTCTTAATTAGCTGGTCTTGAAGGAAAAACTACTATCATGTTAAAGCTCATGCAATTTATGACACTATAAGTTGTCTTGAGTAATAATTATATGTAATGTGAGGCACATAATGAGATCCTTAGATGGGGGAAAGAGAACTATAAAATCCAATTTTGAGACAAATGGAGATATTTGAATATGACTTGGATAAAAGGAACTTTTAGGTAATTACTTTTTAAAGTTGTATATTATAGTTATGTTGAACAACATGCATAATCTTAGAGCTTTCATGCTGAATTTCTTAAAGTGTCACAATGTCTGCAAATTACTTTCAAATAAAATTTATAAGTTTTATTTATAAAAATAAAGTGAATATGGAAAAATATTGATAGTTTTTGAATCTAGGTGGGGAGTATAAAAGTGACCATTGTATTATTTTTATCATCTTTACAGATGAAGATTTTCTTAGTAACATTTTTTTGAGGGGAAGAGACAAAAATATGGTCATATACAGTCATCAAAAACTTCTCTATGAACATAGAATAACCTATTCTGTTACTCAGTTCAGAGGAGAAGACAGGAGACTGGTTGGTTAAGAGATCTATTCAAATACCTGGATAATACCGGAGCCTGAACACTTTCTAGCACAGAACACGGCAGTGCTCTGCCGTCCACACTGCTCCTTTACCTTGGTCCACATCTCAGAAACGGTGCACTCAGTCACAAGGGCGACACAGCAGGAGAGTGCAAATGGATCAGTGTGAGTCCACTCACACCAGTGGAAAAGCAAGTCAAGTACACTTCTGCAATGGGAAGGCAATCATGTCATTTTCTAATATAAAGGTCAGCAGAATTTTCCTCACCAGAGAGAGAGATAGTAACTGTTGAGTGCTGAATGTAAGTGAATTTCAGTGGGAATTATGTTCAAATATTCAAACACTGTCAATACAAAATTAATGAAATATATTCATTTTATGTTATCATGCAGCAAACTATCCAATTAAAATCTTAGCCAATATTAACAGGTCAAGAAAAGTGTTTATGGTTACATGACTATTGCTATTACAAATTTCTAGAAGATATTCAAGGCATTTCCAAGCAGAGGTAGAGACTGTTTATGACCTTTTTTAAATATAATTATAGAAAAGCATCAACTGTCTACAACTCAACTGGAAAGAACTTTCCATAAGCCACGCTGGAATAATGGACACACTCAATCTGTAGTGTGAAGTAAATTATAATACTAATATTTAGTAAGAGCAAGCAAAAATACCATGAGGTAGTATGCATTTTATGTAATCTCCTACAACTTCAAGTCTAGAAAACAATATTTTTAAGATACCCAGACAATTTTACAATACTGCACATCTGTTTATATTGCATCCAGTCACAGAACAACATTGTAGCTTAGGTCTATTTCCCTATTTGTCTCACTTACTGGGTCTACTATGTGGTTTGGAAAGGGAAATTTTGGATCTAGGCTACTGGTTACAGTTAGTAACCTGAAGAAATTCAAGTTTCCAAATAATGAAAGATGCAGACATAGGCTCTATATTGTATGCGATAAAGTGAAGTTGCTCAGTTGTGTCCAACTCTGAGACCCCATGGACTGTAGCCTACCAGGCTCCTCCTTCCATGGGATTCTCCAGGCAAGAGTACTGGAGTGGGTTGGCATTTCCTTCTCCAGGGGATCTTCCCAACCCAGGGATCGAACCTGGATCTCCAGCATTCCAGGCAGATGCTTTAACCTCTGAGCCACCAGGGAAGCCCAATAGAGCAGCAGAGAAAGCCAATATTTGTGTCTAACCGTGTGTAAGGGAAGAGTATATACAACTCCATAAGGCCAATGGGATTCTCACAATCTGGTGACTTACAAATTCAATTAACCAATATACCCTATTTTCTCCCTGAACTGAAGACTCCATTTAATTGAAACTCTGGGGTCTGTATCTCTTAAAAATTTTACTTACAACACACACACACACACACACACACATATATATATATATCCCATATTTCAAAATACATCCATATTTTTGCCTTTTGTGTGGCAACAAGAAAAAAAAAAGTGTCTTATCTGTTTTCTGTAGTAAACTGTGTCTACTTTGCCACGACATTCATGTAATGACATCATCGTCAGACAGATGATAAAGACAGATCTCTCCTGGGTTTATGTTCTTGTGTTTAATGTGAGCGCATTTGAAAATAATCACATATTCAGATTCTTGATAAGATGGCAAAAGATGTTTCCTTGACTATCTTCTTTACTGATTAACCAGTAGCATTTTGGTGAGATAGTTGTTTTTTTTTTTTTTTCCCCCTGAAGAACTTTAATTTTACTTGATGCAAATTTGCATCCCAAACAATTCACATAAAAACATAAAAGAAGTCTATTTTTTTGTTTCAAAATGGTTGTTATTTAAAAACATTTTACATCAAAGAAATAAAAAGCAAGATTTTAACTATGCTTCATGAAAAATGTGTACATGTAGGGCTATGATTAAAATTGAACACAACATATATTGATACCATTTCTTACTCTACTGATAAAACGAGAAAGCCTTCCATTTTTAATCACCCTCTATACAATACATTTTATACAGAAATGTGGGAGCAATGGCATGCTATCTGCAAAGAGCTCAGAGCCGAACGTGGGTATTTTGGCTAGCAGTACAGTCCTGCATAACACAGCATTCTGCAATGTGTCAGCAGTTCAAAGCAATACTCTATTCTTCGGATCACTTATCCATTATTACTTCAGATAATGAGTATCTGATACAAAATAAAAGTGATGGATGCTGAGTGAACCAGTGAGTGTGTTCTGACTAAGAACAAACGGAAAAGACACCGTGGCTCATTGCCTGATGAAATTACTTTTGGGTATTTAAATACATCTTACATTATGTTATGCATGGACTGTTGATGGGAACTCTGGAAATTAGTCCTGGAAAATTAACTATTTCTATCCCATGAAAATGTTACTTAAATCTCCTATTGCACATCAGAAACAATTATTAAATAAATTTCCTTATATTTGTACTTGAGGTATCAATATTTTAGAGGCATTATTTTAATATCCATCTGGCACTCACTGATAGTATCCCCCCTACCCAACTTTCAAAATAGAAAGGGCAAAGAGGACAAGAGTGGAAAGAACAGAGTCTTCCAAGGTACTGTATAATATTATTCCTGTTTGAATTTGAAATAGTGAATTTAGGACAGGAAAATGATTCATCATTTCTTGGAAAAACAATTTTTTTTTTTTTTTGTAGACCTATGCTCTACTTGGCATTTGGTTACATAGAAATGAGTCTGTCTCCTGCAGTGAAAACCATGTAGCTGACTGACTTGGCATAGCATTCATGTTCATAACCCCATATTATTATTTCTATGATGTCTTCTGCAACCTTTTCTCCAATTGTGCTGCTGGAGAAGACTCTTGATAGTCCCTTGGACAGCAAAGGAATCAAACCAGTCAATCCTAAAGGAAATCAACCCTGAATATTAATTGGAAGGACTGATACTGAAGCTGAAGCTCCAATACATTGGCCATCTGATGCAAGGAGCTGACTCATTGGAAAAGACCCTGATGCTGGGAAAGATTGAGGGCAGAAGGAGAAGGGGACAATATAGGATGAGTTGACTGGATGGCATCACCAACTCAGTGGACATGAGTCTGAACAAACTCTGGGAGACAGTGAAGGACTGGGAAGGCTGGCATGTTACAGTCCATGGAGTAGAAAAGAGTTGGACATGACTTAATGACTGAACCACAGCAACAGTCTTATTCTAATCTTTCCAAAATCAGGTTTGATAATTTCACTTTTATACTAAAAATTTCACATCTCCTATCCAAGATCTACTGTTATGGAGCTGTATGAAGAATTATTCTCTGAAGACAAAGTAATTTGCATCTAGCTCAACTCTTGATCTAGAAATTAATTTTTAAATGGTTATTAGAGTGGATAGGAAAAGATGTCTAATATCACTAATTATTAGAAATAAATTCCTAATCGAACAATATTCTAGTAGAGTTTGGGCTCATTTTAAACACAAATAATGGAGAAAAAGGGAAAACTTTTGGTGAATGATAGATGGTGTAGAAGCAGGATTTTGGGATAATATTCTGTATTTTGCTTAAGAAATTATCAAGTCTTTCCCAGGAATCCTCATATCCTTAGAAGAATAGGGTGGGAGGAACAGGTTTCCTCTAAAATATGCCCCAAGCTGTAAAACACCAACTAGAATTCCTCTGAACTATACTCAGTTGTTAAAATGTACTCTCTCTCAAAGATAGAGACCACCTTTGAAACTCAGTGTCAGACTTCAGGACATCATCTATAAAGTCCTAGACAAATATTTCAGAAAGTCTCTCATATTTTGGATACTAGTCTTTTAAACTTATTCTGAAAGAACAAATAGATTCTTAAAGCTTTTTTTCCCCAAAATAAAAGACACATTTGCATCCTTTACTCACTCAATAAATGTTCCAAAGGGAGAAATTTACTAAAATTTTCAACAAAAATATTAATAATAATGATCATAAGAAATCACTTCTAGAATGACTAATTAAAGCACTCTAAGAGGTAACTTAAATTTGGGAATTAACCTGACAAGGGAATCAATATGTGATGAATGTATTTCTATTTGCCAATTCAAAATAAATTTCTTCAAACATACTGAAATTCTCTAGAGTCAGACTTGTTAAGTACCTTCATCTCAAGAGATAAATTATAATTAAACTATTATTAAATGTCCAGCTTGTCCAATTTTCTATTTAGGATGAAATATTTTGCTTCTACTAAGGGAAGGCTACAAAAGTTTTGATAAATTTGTGTTTCAGGGATTTAAATGTGTTGTAGCTAAATGTCATAAAATTAATTCATCTATCAAAATACAAGGTTCATACTTCTTGGTTATAGAAGATGAAGACTTGGGTGTTGAATTGAAAAACAGACTCTTTTTCTGAGCATAAATCTATTTTGATGGAGGGGTTCTGGGGGAAGGAGACAGAAAACAGTGAATTGGGGCTCTACAAGAAAGAGGAGGCTTCCCTGGTGGTAAAGAATCCACCTGCAATCCAGGAGACCCCAGTGCAATTCTTGGGTTGGGAAGATCCCCTGAAGAAGGGTTAGGCTGCCCACTCCAGTATTCTCAGGCTTCCCTAGTGGCTCAGATGGTAAAGAATCTGCCTGCAATGCAGGAGACTTGGGTTCAATCCCTGGATTGGGAAGATCCCTTGGAGGAGGGCATGGCAACCCACTCCAGTATTCTTGCCTGGAAAATTCCACATGGACAGAGAAGTCTGGCAGACTACAGTCCATGGAGTTGCAAAGAGTCAGATATGACAGTGACTAAGCACAGCACAGCACAGATAGAGGGAAAGGAAAAGAAATTGCCCAGTGGGTGACCTTACAGAGGAGTGATTTAGGGGAAATGTGTCAGGATCTTCTACTCTGAGTGATATGTGTATAATACACCTTCCCTAATAACTCAGATCTTTAGTGAAATTCTTTTGTGTAGCATGATTGCATTGGTGGTGGTTGTTCTTCAGTTGCTGAGTCATGTCATGGCCTACTCTTTTGCGACCCCATGGACTGTGGCCTGCCAGGCTTCTCTGTCCATGAGATTATTCAGGCAAGAACACTGGAATGGGTTGCCATTTCCTTCTGCAGAGAATCTTCCTGACAAAGGGGATCAAATCCAAGTCTCCTGTCTGGCAGGTAAATTCTTTAACACTAAGCTACCTGGGAAGCAATTACATTGATGGAAGATGGTAAAGATGAAATGGAGATATATATAGTCAGCTATTGAGAAGATAGACTTGACATAACATGATTTATCACCATCTCTTCTACTTGATCAAAGGCTGTTTGTGTTCAGGAACTTTGTCTATTGCCATGGCCATTGTCCTTTATACATGCCTGGTCTATAGCAGATGCTCAATAAATATTAGTTGAATTGAATTAAACGTATAAAAAAATACATGAAGGTGGCACCCTGTAGGCTGGTTTTATTTTCTGTTTTTGCTGAATGGGAGGTTCCTAGCAACAGACATCAGGAATGCCTTCAAGTCGTAAATTTGAATGGTGTCAGCTAAAATATGCAGTGAATATATCTTTCTCAGCTCCAATTTCCTGTCAGCTTTTCAAAACAGACAGATTGTCTTTCTCATTCAGCAGAAGTAGGAGGAGGTGGGGAAGACTTCACCCCGTCTGAACTGTTCACCTTGTTGGATTTGAGCACTACTGGATGGCTCGAGAGATCCAACAAGAATCAATGTTGATTCTCTCTGGTTGCTATAAAAGAAAAAAAAATTTTTTTTTTTTCTGAGCTCTCTTCCCAAGTGTGAGGTCTAACATCTGGCACCAGCTAACCTGCAAAAAGATAATAAAATGTGTTCGGGGATTTAGAGGCCCAGAGATGAGGATAATTTGTAAACCCAATTTCTAATAGTACAGAGGGAAATGCTTTCATCTGAATCACTGATGTGATCAAATAAAAATGAGTGAATACTTGCCAATTGCTAAAGCAATTTATCTCTCCAAATGTATTCGAAATGTTAATTTTATCAGGGTGCAAGCTGCTAAAATGCAGCTAGTAGATCATTAAATTTCAATAGGGAATAGACTTCATATTTAACATAAACAGTCAAGTCATTTTGGCTGCCTGCATCTTGTGCCACATTTAGAAAGCCTTCTGTGTAACCATAGGAACGGTTTTGCTTAAGCACTGTTGCTTGTGTAAATCCAATTCATTCTGAATTAGCTGGAAAAAAGGGGAAGGTTGCGTGATTTGTTTCTGCCCATTGCTTCCCAAGTTGCCTCTTAGAAAATGTGAAGAGAAAATTTAAAACAAGGGTTTTTTTTCCCTTTTCTTTCCTCTTTTTGGAGGATGGGCTAGGAATGAGACTGGGAAGGCAAAATTCTCTTCTCCTGACAACATTGGCATGATGGAGAATAAAAAATAGTGAAGTGGTCTTCTATAGCTCAGAATCTTTGCTGCTTAATTAAGCATTTTTCTCATCTGAAATATTTTCTATGCTTATTATTTTCTTAGTTTACACTAATCTTTCTTAATAAAGTGATTTAGGAACATACTCTGCATGGATATAATTTTACATGGCATAAAATCCCAACAGAAATTTATTTAACTCTTTTGACTAGGATATTTGAGGAGCTCGCAGCTACACATAACATATAGTGAATTAGATTAATCACATTAGTTTCCTTTTAACACCCAGATTAAAGCAGCTAATTGTGGGGTTATTGAGAGAAGAGAGTATTTTCTCACATGATGCTCTAAAGAAAAAGCAGGTGTGGATGGGCTGAGCCATGGGACTGTTTAGGGCAGGCAGAGGGAAGTAGGGAGATACTGATTTTCCAGAGAAAATAAGGAATGTTTTCCTCTGTGCTTTCTCCAACCTGAAAACTCTTCTAACATCATATCTTTCTGATCTTCAAGGCCTAGTTCACTGGCTTCAAGATAGTTTCTCTAGTCCCTACCTTTCAATAACAATTACTAATTGGTTTATTATCTTATTGTGCATTGCAGATACTTCTGTGCATTGCCAATACTTCTGTGCTAATCATATACCTACTCTCTTTCTTTATTACAAGTCACTGTTTAACTATCCACCTCCCACACCAGAATGTAAGCTACTTGTGGATATAAAATATTTCTTTTTTTTTTTTTTTTAATTCTGCTGAAGTCAAAGCATTGCATTTTGATTTCCCAGGCAAGAATACTGGAGTGGGTTGCCACGTCCTTTTCCAGGGAATCTTCCTGAACCAGGGATTGAATCTGGGTCTTTGGCAGTACAGGCGGATTCTTTACACTCTGAGCCACTAGAGAAGTCCCAATAACTCATAAATAAATGTTTTTGACTACTAATGGGAGGAAGGACTGAAAGGCAGTGGGGATGTCAAGGGCAGGCATAGCCTGGTTCAGTTTTATGGAGCTTGAGGGTGGGAGGTGGCACTATGGGAGATAGACAGATCCAGAAGAAGGAAAGGAAAAGTAAAGGGAAAGTTATTAAACTCATAAAATATGCCAGGCGTTATAAAACAATCCTTAGAGGACTCCTGCTCTAGGCTAAAAAGGGTCCCTTGAAAGAGATCCACACCATAACCCCCAGAACCTGTGTATGCTACCTTATTTGGAAACAGTCTTTGAAGATTTAACTAAATTAGGATTTTGAGATGAAATGATTCTAAACTATCTGGGTGGCCCAAAAGGCAATCACTTGTATTTTCTAAGAGAGAAGAAGGAGGTAATACAGACAAAAGGAGAGAAGGCAATATGAAGCTAGAGGCAGACATTAGCAATGGAATGCCAATAGTCACAAGAAGCAGGAAGAGGTAGGAACCAATTCAAACCTAGAGTTCCAGAAAGTGCATGGTCCTGTCAACACCTTGATTGCAGACGAGAAATACTAATTAGGTGGCTTCTGAACTCTAAAACTGTGAGAGAATAAATTTCTTAAATGTTTAAATCCGTCAAGTCTGTAGTAGTCTGTTACAGCAACCTTAGGACCCTAATGCAACACTGATAGTATTCCCATTTATTAAGGAAGAAAAGAACTGAAATTAAGAAAGCACCATCAACTTAACCACATGCACATAGATAATGACTTGTTGGGAATGAAACCCGATCTAAGCAACTTCAAAGCTGCTTATAGTTTTTGCTTAACTAGCATGTGTGGGGCAAAACTGCCTCCAAGCCAAATTCTGTTTTATGGAATCAATGTGGCACTGTTCTGTGGCCTGAGACTCTGTAACTGCCTTGTCTCCTGTAGCAAAATAGAAAGAGAAATTTCAATTAGTTGACTTACTAATTTAGGTACACCTATAGGCCTCTCTCATAACTATACCCTAAAGTAGGAAACTACATGAATAACATTTTTTTGAAATTTTAATTTTAGGTATCCAACTAGTGATCTTGCCTTTTCTGCTTTCCTCTGTCCCTAGTTCTTTTAAAACATCAAATGAGAAATGGCAGATTGCTTTCAGTTTTTGTGGAAAGAAGACCTCCTCATCTCATAAGCATTCATCCACAAATATCTACTGAGGCCATTCCGTGCACCAAAACCTGTTTATATGCTTAAAAACATTACTCATAAGCTAAAATATTTTCCATTTTTGGATTTATATTTTAGTAGGGAATAGAAAAAAATAAAACAACACAAACAACTAAAAACTAGATAAATATGTAATATATTTAATGCTATATTTTGAAAAATACTAAGGAGAAAACTAAAGCCAGGGAAATAAGAAAAGGTAGGAGTCTGAGTGGAGAGTGGTTATGTGAAACAGCCGAGGAAGACTTCTGTGAGAAAGGGACAGCTGACCAAGGACCTGAAAGACATAAGAGAACATGAGGGCATAATGGGGGGGAAGCATTCCAGGCAGATGGATGAGCAAACTTGCAGATGCTAAGGAAGAGAAAATGAGATCAGTGGGACATGAGATACGCACTGTATAGGACATGTAAGACCATTGAAAGGACTCTGGATTTTATTCTGAGTGAAATTGAAAGCCATTGGAAGGTTTTGAGTTGACATGATCTGATTTACATTTTAAAAGGGTCACTCAAGGGTCCTGTAAAAATCTACACTTTACCAAAGCAAGTAGGCCATTTGGAAGGTCATAACTATATCAATATTTAATAAAGAAAAACAAGCAAATTATCTAATTGATTATCTTGAGACGGTCTCACCAACGAGTCTCTCAGAGACATGGCTTTATTTATGACACTCTGATTTACTTTTGCCCTTATAGATTTTCATGAAGAAATCCAAAACACAAATGACCTACATGGGTAAAATGTCTTGCTGTAATATTGAGCCTTTCTATCAGAAGAGAAGGAAAACAGGGAGAAAATTAATTTTTGAAAAAGCTAGCCTTTTCCTAACGCCCTATGTTTCCTATAGCCTACATCAATAAGAACAGCTTTGACTTTGTTTTCTTTACATTTCTGGGAATCTTTTAAAAATTATAAAATATAATGTTCACTATTTCTGCTTCATCAGGGACCCTTACGCTAAATGAATTTGTAATTCAGAATTTCTTTTACATATAAATATAGATAAATCTAAAAATTTAATTAAATATTATATTTTTTTCAGGTTCTCAGGTGGTTGAGTGGTAAGAATCCACCTGCCAATGCAGGAGACACAGGAGATGTGGGTTCAATCCCTGGGTTGGAAAGATACCCTGAAGGAGGAAACGGCAACCCATTCCAGTATTCTTGCCTGGAAAATTCCATGGACAGAGCAGCTTGGCAGGCCACAGGTCTGTGGGATCACAAAGAGTTGGACGTGACTGAACATGCACGCAGGCACCATTATTTTCACATATGGCATGAATTCTCCACAAACAAAGGTGAGGCAGAAAACAAAAAAGAGCAGAAGAAAGACCAGGAGTGTTGAACAGAGAGGGGTAGGAAAAGGAGCAAGAAGCAGATTGAAGATTCCAAAGTGCTGTATTTTATTTCATTATCTGTGACTTCAGAAGTAACTGATCATGTGGTTTATATTCCATAAACCCCATTATCACTACCTTGTAGCAGGCTTATCAACTGTAGATATGATCCTGAAATTTCTAAACAATCTGGGATATGTAACAGGCACAAATCTATCCAATTTTAGTGACAGAAACATCTCAGGAGGTTTGGAAATCTAGTTTGGAGACACATTTGAAAATCAAGAGTACAACTTTAAAATATCCTGGGACTTTAAGATCATACCAACTTGTTTTCTTTTTGAGACTTCAAAAATATTTCAATTGTATTTTATCCCATTTTCCTGTTTTCAAGAAGACAGAATACCACAAGTACCATTCTTAGTTCAGTGCCTCTCACTTAAGAAAACACGAGAAGTTACTTCATAAACAGATAAACAGAATAATAAGGAATTCTTCAAGCTCAGTTCAACAGCTTTTCTATAACCCATGTCAGTTTGATTTCACATTTGAGAAGGAGCTGTTTCATCTGTGTCAGATTATGCAACTTCAGAAATACTTTTTGAAATAAAAATTCCAAAGTGCTCTTACAGTAAAAACAAGGTATTTTGTTTTTATTAAAAGTCTAATTTTTACTAATAATCTGCCATTGTTTATATTTTAAAATCCTATTTTTCTTCCTGTGTTTGAAACAAAATGGGAATTCTGCTCTCCATTTTTCATTTATCCCTGACAGCATTGCTAACATTGTTTCCTTCTACATTGCCTTCATTTTTCATGAACACTTGGCTGTGTTTACCTTAAGAAACCAGGAAGCAAACTTGAAAAGACAAACGTTTTTTTGGTTTTTTTTGTTTTTGTTTTTGTTTTTAAAAAGAGTTGATTTCAGGAGCCAGCCCCAAGCTCTGTTACTGGCTAATGAGAATAGCTCTGAATTCCCCAGTGGATTTCTGTTTTTTTTTTTAAGCCTGGAGGGGAAAGAGTTGGCTGGCAGGTAACAGGAAGGTCAAGGTGTCAACATCTAGAAGTTCAACTTGTGGAACAGACTCCAAATTTAAAAAATAATGGGATGCTTTTGGATTCTTCTGTTGTATTTTCACAGATAATGAGGGTTTTAACATGAATAATACATCAAACACATGATACCTGAAAAAGAGGGATGTGTGGAAAAGTCTTTCATTCCCACACTAGTTCAAATACCTTGGGATAACAGTGGGAAAATGGCAAAATGTTCAGTGTTTTGCTAAACCTGGATACAGTTCTCACAAAAGTAAATAGCACAGTCTCCAGGGATACACTGTCTGTGTTCAAATCCTAGCTACCGACTTACCAGCAGTGTGATTTTAAGCAAATCATTTAACCTGGCAATGTTTCAGTTTCCTTACCTTTAAAATGGGAACAAAAAATACCTACTTCAAAGAATTGTTAAGGTAATTAAATGAATTATCATTTGCTGAAGCAATTAAATGAGTGAAATGAACTGTTAGTCACTCAGCCCTGCCTGATTCTTTGTGACCCCATGGACTGCAGCCCAACAGGCTCCTCTTCCATGGGATTTTCCAGGCAAGGATACTGGCTGCTGCTGCTGCTGCTAAGTCGCTTCAGTCGTGTCCAACTCTGTGTGACCAAATAGATGGCAGCCCCCCAAGTTCCCCATCCCTGGGATTCTCCAGGCAAGAGTACTGGAGGGGGTTGCCATTTCCTTCTCCAGGGGATCTTCCTGACCCAGGGTTGAACCCTGGTCTCCTGCACTGCAGGCAGATTCTTTTCCGACTGAGCTACGAAATGAATAAAGTTACATTATTCATTATTCAAGTTACATGTAATTGACCCCATGGACTGCAGCCCAACAGGCTCCTCTTCCATGGGATTTTCCAGGCAAGGATACTGGCTGCTGCTGCTGCTGCTAAGTCGCTTCAGTCGTGTCCAACTCTGTGTGACCAAATAGATGGCAGCCCCCCAAGTTCCCCATCCCTGGGATTCTCCAGGCAAGAGTACTGGAGGGGGTTGCCATTTCCTTCTCCAGGGGATCTTCCTGACCCAGGGATTGAACCCTGGTCTCCTGCACTGCAGGCAGATTCTTTTCCGACTGAGCTACGAAATGAATAAAGTTACATTATTCATTATTCAAGTTACATGTAAAGAGCAGAGAAGAATGCCTACACTCAGAATTAGCACTCTCTAAGCTTGAACAAGTATTTGTCTTAAATATATGAAAACTTAGCTAAATTTGTGTCTTCTCTGGTGTTAAAAGTTGTGGCATTCTAAAGTTACAAAAGTAACTCAATGGAGGAAAGATAGTTTTTTCAACAAATGGTTCTAGAAAACTCCATATTCTCAGGTAAAAAATGAACCCTCACCAAAGCCACACACCTTATACAAAAATTAACTCAAAATGAATCATGGATTTAAATGTAAAACTTACACTGTAAAATTTTCAGGAAAAAATAGAATATTTTCAGGATCTAGCGCTAGACTAAGTGATCATAGACATGAATCATAATAGAAAAAATTTGTGATAACCTGAATCACAGCAAAATTTTAAAACATTTGAACTCCGAAGACTCTCATCAAAGACTTTCATGAAGAGAATGAAAAGACAGGCTACCCACTGGAAGAAAATATTTTTGAATTACATATCTAACAGAGTATTAGAAACTAGAATATGTAAAAAAAAAAAAAAAAACCTCTAAAAACTCAGCAGTAAATATCAAACAATCCAATCAGAAAGTAAGCAGAAGACATGAACTAATATTTCACTAGAGGGTATACACAGGATTTTCACTTAAGCTAAAAATATATCAGTCTCATTAGCCATTAGGGGAAGGAAGACTAAAACCAACCCCAGTGAGATATCACTATACACCTATCAGAATGATTGAAAGAAAAATTAATGACAGCAGTAACTATGGAGAAACAGGATCACTCAGACATTGCTGATGAAAATTGAAATGGTTTTTCACCCTGGAAAACACTTTAGCAGTTTCTTGTAAAATCAAATGCCCAATTACTACACAATTCAAAAACTGCTTTCCTGGGCATTTATCCCTGAGAAATAAAATCTTATGTTCACATAAAAATCTGTAGGTGGGGGCGTCCGTGGCAGTTCGAGGTTAAGAATCCGCCTCCCAACGCAGGAGATGCAGGTTCAACCCCTGGCCAGGTAACTAGGACCCCACGTGCCTCAGAATGACTAACCCTGTGTGCCTCAGCCGCACACTAGAGAGCCCAGGCACCACAGCTAGAGAGGAGCCCACAGGCCACAATGGCAAAACCCTGCATGCCACAACCGAGACCCAGTGCAGCCACAAAATAATAACTAAGCACTTGTTAAAAATCTGTAAGTGAATGTCTATAATAACTTTATTCAAAATAGCCTAGAATTGTAAACAATGCTGATGTCCTGAGGTGAGTGAATGGCTATACTAATTGTGGTACATACGCCACAAAACTTATACTCAGCAATAAAAAGGAACAATAGATACACATACTGACTTAAATGAATCTTCAGGGAATCAAGCTGAGTGAAAAGCACCACCACAAGCCACATCATGGACAATTCAATTTATATAGCACTTTTGAAGTCACAAAATTTTAGAAATGCAAAAGAAATTAGTGGTTGGCAGGTGTTAGGGATAGAGAGGAAGGGAAAGGATACTGGGGTTGCCATGCCCTTCTCCAGGATAAAGGGTGGTGGTATCTCTTTTCTACAACTGCATGTGAATCCGTAATTATTTCAAAACAGGAAGATTAATCTTAAAAAGAGTTATGGGACTAAAATATTCTTTTAAAGAAAGAGTTTCTTCATCCATGCCTAATTAAAACTGCAATTAGACCCATTCTA
>SJXQ01003635.1:93193-118659 GCA_006408695.1 Aepyceros melampus | reverse complement strand
TCAATGTATAGCAAAACGAATACAGTATTGTAAAGCAAAACAAACTAAAAAATAAAAATTAATTAAAAAAATAAAAAACAATAAGCAGCAAGCTGAATTTGACCCACAGTTCATAATAAATAATTGCCTACTGACATATAACTAGTTTGCTCTAGGGTTAAGCATAAATCCTTCACATCACAAAGGTAATTCTCTTTCAATTTTAATTTCTAAATGGTCCTACCGAAACCAAACATTTCTCAACTCTCTTTGCAAATCTCTAATTTAGTCTTTTTTTCAAGAAGATAGAAATGCCAATGTAGAAGACAGAAAACATCTGAAGCAGTTTTTATTCTTCTTTCATTCCTTTTCAAAAGCAATGTCAAGTGGTATCCAGATATTGCTCACATTTTCCTGCCCTCTGTCTGAAGGTGAAATTCTTCAAATGTCTGACTGTCCAAAAGCCAACAACTGACACAGTTCACTGGTGTAAGAGTACAGGCTGATTTTCTAAGATAAAATCATTATTTTCTTTTATTAAAAGAGATTTGTGGATATTGTAGTTCTCTTTTGCTAAAAATAAGTGGTCATAAGAGACACAACGACCTTGGCCTACTATGGTAATATTACTGCTGTTTGTTAGATATGTATACTTTCCTGTCATCTGATAGCGTGTTATCCCCAGTTCCCTTGTACTTTGATGGAACCATGTAATCATACTAGTCAATGAGTTGTGAGGAGAAAGCTAAGCGTGTCACTTCTAGGTTAAACATTTAATTGTTTCTATAACACCTTCTGCGATATAACCTTGATCAGAACAAGTGGATATATTTTGGACTGTTGCTTTTCCATCACTTTAGGTCCCACAGTGAAAATGATGACAACATGGAAAGATATTTGGAGTGAACAATACATAAAGCAAAAAAGAAATAAGTCTTTCTTGTTTTAGGCAACTAAGGTTTGTCATTGCTGGGGATGGGGTTGGGTGGTATTCATTTATTACTGTCACATAAATTTCCCTTTCCTAACTGATGTATTTATTTGCTTAAGTATAAAATCTGTTAACCCCAGTAGCCTTTGTAAGAAAGACAACCATTTCGCAAAGATAATTATACTGAAGACATTTACGTCCATATGTTATTTTCCATATGCACCATGGATATGCACTATGCACAAGATTATATTTGGTCTATTCTGATCTTCCAGGTCTATTTGATCTACTTTATCATGGATTACCTAGTGTGATAGCGTATGATTCTTGATCTTGACTTCACAAGTTAAACTCCGGCAATATTCTTTGTTGGTTTGTAACATTTATTAATACTTGCTTCTTAGAAAGTAGTTTTCTTTTCTTTCTTTCTTTCTTTCCTTTTTTTTTTTGTACAAATTACCAAAAAAGTAAGTATAAGGCAGACATCAGATGAAATACTCTGTCTTTTGAGATTCAAATGGAAATGCTTCCTATCCCAAAAGTCATTGGGACGTTCCTCCCAGTACTCAGGATGACAGATTATTGTGAGACATTTATATTGAAAAATAATATTTGATGTTACCAAAAAGGAATAAGTGTTTTTTGTTGCTTTGTTTTTATTTTAAACATCCGTGTAAAAATCTATGTATGCAACAATTAAAGCAAATATCAACAAAGATGACCTGTTTAGATGATAATTTGCTGTTAATAAAATCATAGAGTAGAAAAGAGCCACTGATTGGGGAAGTCACATTTGAAGAGATGCCAAAAAATATAGCTGATATGATTGCAGTAAGAGAAAAGAAAGTGTGACTTAGACACGCCTGAAGCATCACAACTAAGAATAGCGGATTTTCAAATAGTGAATGGTTTACATTTTATTCATTTTTGTAGTGTACAAATTAGGCTAGAAACTTTGTTTTTGCTACTGACTATTTAAGATCCTAATGAAAGCAGTTAGATTATGTAAAGTGATGAAATAGTTTATGCACATAAGATATCTTTTCATGCCAGAGTTAAATCCAGAAAGCCAGACATGACAGGTAGACTTATGAGATTCCAGTGGGAGAAACTGCACATGATTCTTTCGGAGGTCATCTGTGAGGTAAGGCATTTACACATGAGAATACAACAAATTCAGTATTGAAATAAAGAAGGAAACCAGTAGACCAGCAGTGACATTAAGCTAAATACTGGCTTAATAAACGTGAGGTTATGGCACTACATATCATACAACTGTTCTCTAAATCTTTCTAGATTGTCATTTACAAAATATTATTATACTTATTATTTTATTTATATTTTAGAACATTTTATTAAATATACTTATGATTGTTTATTTTGTGTTTTGTCACTGGCCTATAGTTTTAGCATTGTGCTTATGTTGAGTTACTAAGTCATGTTCTACCTTTTTGTGACCCAGTGGATTGTAACCTACCAGGCTCCTCTATCCATAGGGTTTTTCCAGTAAAAATACTGGAATGGGTTGTCATTTCCTCCTCCAGGGAAGCTTCTTGACCCAAGAATCTAACCCAGGTCTCCTGCATCACCTGCGTTGGCAGGTGGTTTTTTTTTTTTTTTTACCACTGAGCCACCATAGTAATAGTAAGTACTTCTGTTTGCAGCTATAGAATTCCAGTCATAACATCTACTAACATCAAGAAAGCTTTTAGGGCTCCAAATCAATTTATTTGATTCAACTCAGATATCACACAAAATAAATCTATTATATGTGAATGGTGAGCCAATTATAGCAAGAAACTTGGTAAAACATATGAAGTCTTAAGAATTGGTACTTAAAAGAAAAATAAAAAAGAATTTAAATGTATTAAAATAGCAACAAAGGATGATACCATCTTGCATAAGTGAGGAATAAAAAAATCTACTGGTACCTTTTGAACAATATGCTTAACAGAAATAAACAGAACTTGTAAAGATATACCATTTTTTATAGTCATGAACCTTTGAAGTGACTAAACAGAAACTAAGGGAAAATCATAGTTATTTTATGTAAGATAATTATTGTACTATGCAGGTCATTTTAAAATAATAATATTGTCTTTGTTTCATAAAAAGTGACCCTGTACTGTCACAAAACCAATACCTGAAATTTCACTTTGTACCTGATTTGTGAACAAATTTGTCCCATAAAAGTCCGCTTACCCATGAAGCTTATTTATGCTAATCCTAAATAAAAAGTCTTTTTCAATCCTAAAGAAAACAGTCATGATGCTTATCAAAATATTTTATAAACAATCAAAGTATAAGAAATATACATTTAGATATGAAAAAATACATCTTTATTCTCTTCATATCCCCTTGCACACAGAAGAATGGGTATTTTTAATGATTCAGAGAGGAAAAGGAATATTGTTTTACCATTAACTCTACCCTAAAATGTCCATTTGAGGAATAAGGACAACAGATAATAAGGAAGAGCACTAAGAACAAACTTAGAGTCACCTTTATTTTGATTTGAATTTAATAGTACACCAATGAAGAAGCTGTGGAGCAAGTGGGAATAAAAACACTTTGAATACACAAACTTTATATGTCTACAAGATAAAAGTGTTTAAAACGTGGCTGATTGAGTGCATATTAGTAAGATTTCATATATTTGATGGAAGGCTGAAATTGGAGCAAGAATTAAACTACAGCAGTAACAACAACAATTTCTGCCTTGGTTGGTTGTAAATTCAAGAGTACACAAAAATTATGGTTTAAAAATACCTTCTTTGTGTCCAAACATATTGTAAACCAAACTTGTTGGCTTTTTAGTCCCTCATGGAAATTTGTGAACATTGACGTTTTCTTTATATATTCATTAAAAGCAGTTATTGCTGTCACCTCTTCACCAAAATCAAAGAATCATACACATTTATCCTTAATTACCAACAAATGTGTTCACTAATGTTATACTTCTTTTGCAAACTTTGTTAGCAACCTATGGTAGGAAATAAAATGTTTTTTAAAAAAGCATAATATTCGGTTTTCCTTCAAGAAGTTATTTATTATCCCAGCCATCAGGCAGATGTAGAGTGAGGCTAATCCACTGTGTGTATATATGCAAATAATGATACCAGTCAAGAAAGAGTTGAGTAGATACTGACGATGAAGTCTAGTAAATACTAAAAAGCTAAATCATTATTGATGATCTACAAATACTAGACTTTCAGGCCAGTGTTACAATTTGTCAGTGTTAGTTAGCCCCACAGAGCAGTGAAGAGCTATAGAGCCTGACATACATAACTATTAGTTGTTCTTTAAAACAAAAATCAAAGGTAGAAACAAATTATCTCTTTGGAAACCAGAATTTATTATGGATAGCTCACCATCATATCAAAGGAATGCTTTTCTAAGATTTTTATAAAATATTTTAAGAAAAACAAGGCTTTTCATCTATTTTTTAAAATATCAAATATTTTAAATGATAATTCAATAATTTAAGTATAATTTATTCAAATAAATGTTGATTATTTGTTTATGAAAATGTTGCCCATTGGCACATTCAATCAATTTTCAAGATTAGAATTATCCAGTTTATAAATTAAGCATTTGAAAACTCTCAAGCATTTATTAAGAATCACATTCATGCAAGCAGGTTTCTTACATTGATCATTTATTTTTCATTTGGGCTTCCAATTTGTTGAAGAAGTAGGTTAATATAATACAGGAGAGGGATTTATTTGATGAAGTTAAAGTTTGTAGGAAAAAATATGAAATTAAACAGATATTAATTGGCTCATATTTATTGGCCTTAGGCTAAAATTCTAATACTTGAACCATCTTAAATCTTTTTATCTCCCTTAAGTTTACCGGTTATATTATGTATGGATGAAAAGAAAAATATTGCTGCTTCTGGGATGACAAAATTCCATTTCACATGCCTTATTGGTGATAGCTCATTAGTGCAATTCTTAACAGAATACAAACTACTACTTGCATTTTCACATGTTAAATGAGTTTTCATATGTTAAACACTATAACTGTATAAAAAGAAACTCTTACATAAGTCAGAACAGCAGAGCATCTGAAAGGGAGAGACACATTCAACCTTGCTGGGGTAACATTCAGACACTTGGAAGGAGCAGTATGCAAAAGAACATAGGGGGTTAAGAGAGCATTTTGCAGTAAAGGACTATAGTTTGGCAAAGTTGGAGCCAATTCTGCCTGAGCTTGGAGGGAATAGAGGCTGGTTCAAAAGACTGCCTTATGAAGAACATTCTTGATAACTATATTTAGCCCATTAAGTGATAATCCATAAATCACATTATATCATCCTGCCTTACTCACCTTTCTAGGGCACCAGCCATGAATAGCTGGTAGAATTGTAACTGGGACAAAATGTCCTGCTATTGGAAAGTGTTCAGATCTTGTTTAGAAAGAATATACAGGAGGGGGGACATGAAGCAAGGATTCTCTCTTAGTCTATAGAATAGGGCTCCCTTGTGAGAAGAGAAAATTTAGAACGTACACAGGTCAAATCTCATTCTAGTGACAACTAGTGAGGGTTATGCCCTCCTTATATTTGTGTTAAGATACCCAACCAAGGTTTTGGCTGCCTTTTTATTTTTAATCTTAGGAAGATATGAAGAAAGACTGAGAAAGGAAAGAATTTCCTGTGCTGAATAACTTTTGACAATGATTTTCATTCTAAATGATGTTTAAAAGCAGTGTTATTCTTTGCCATTATCTAGGATCTTAAAATACTTTCAGTGAAGTGCACTATTCATTATAATGATGTTCCTTTTGTAATGAATTTAGAACTTATTTGGTCAGAAATAGCACCAAATTGGATTGGATAAACACAAATTTTGCTGAAGTTATGAAAAAAGAATCATTATCTTAGAAGTTTCTAGGAGACAAAAAGTGTATCAAAATGGCAACATAATAGCTTATATTGTTTGCTCCTTGGAAATGTCTCTGCTTTGAAAATTCAATTTAGAGTTTATATTGCCATAAGAAATATTCTGGATGGAATAGCACTTGAAGCAAATATTATTTTTCTAGTTATTGTAGAAGAATGGAGGCCCCAAAACCAACTCATAAATGAGGACATATAAATTCAGACCAAGATCCTGTAAAATGTTTCAGTTTTATTACACATCTATGATAACTCATTAAAAAGAAAATAAATACATGTATTTGGGGCTTTCCATATAGAATTTCATTTTACCTCATTTTGTTTGCTATAATTTAATTTTTAGTGTAGCTTTCTTTTTGACTTTCTTTTTAGGGCAATTCTTCTTTTTTTTAATGTTTGCCCAAAATAATTGTTTTACAAAGAAAACATGTACCATAACATAATAATGCATAGAGATATGACCCTCTTGTCATTCACAGTGAAACTTGCTTACTTGATGAACAATCTCCTTATGTAGAGACCTTTTAAAATTGTACTCGATAAAAACATTTTAACTTACTTCAAATAAAAATGTTTAACTTTAAAGACACTATACCTTAGTCTTACTAATCCATCACATTACTTTCTTTTAAAAAAATTTTTATTTCACAATATTCTTCTAAGTGATAGCCAGTTTATCTTCTAATTAACTAAAACATCATCTGTTGAATGATCTGTTTCATTCTTATCTTTGAAAGATGAACATTCTTTTTTTTTTTTCTTTTCAGACAGTAAAATTCTTACCAATAACCTAGTTTTATGGTGTTGGCTTAGTAATACACTGCAGCACTTTATAGTACACTGGACCAGGTATTCTCCCCTTAAAAGAAAATTTTAAGTAAGGAAAGAGCATATTGGGAGATAATTTTTCTCTTTACCACAATTTACATTTATCTTGTAAGCTTTTTATTAAAAAGTATGCTGCGATGAACACTGGGGTACACGTGTCTCTTTCAATTCTGGTTTCCTCGGTGTGTATGCCCAGCAGTGGGATTGCTGGGCCATAAGGCAGTTCTATTTCCAGTTTCTTAAGGAATCTCCACACTGTTCTCCATAGTGGCTATGCTAGTTTGCATTCCCACCAGCAATGTAAGAGTGTTCCCTTTTCTCCACACTCTCTCCAGCATTTATTGCTTGTAGACTTTTGAATCACAGCCATTCTGACTGGCGTGAAATGGTACCTGATTGTGGTTTTGATTTGCATTTCTCTGATAATGAGTGATGTTGAGCATCTTTTCATGTGTTTGTTAGCCATTCGTATGTCTTCTTTGGAGAAGTGTCTATTTAGTTCTTTGGCCCATTTTTGAACCCAATTAAAATAAATACATTTAATTTAAAAAGAAAAAGAAAAAGTATGCTATCTTATTTTACACAGTCTGCTTTTAGAGCCTTCTGCTACTTAGGTATCCTATTTAAATATATTTCATGTAAAACAAGAAGTTTAATATTCCAAGATTTATCTAGTTTTACACAGAGTGCCTTCACATTCATCTCCTAAAATGAGAAGCTCTACTTGTTGACATTTTATGATTTTTTTTTTATTTTAAAAGACGCTTGAAAGTAAAATGCTTATTCTGCCCAAAAACAATTTTTTCAACTGATTTCCTCATTTTTTTACCTGTCTTGTTGATATGTTTTTCAGCATCAAGTACCAAAGAATCTGGAATCTAAATAACTTATTTCTACTTCTCTATTTTTAAAGGCCAGAGCTGAATTTGATGTTGGCAGATCGTTTTAGTTTCCTTTCATTGGATTTAACTTGACCGTAGAATAAAAAGACTATATATATTACTTATACACAGTATATATAATATTACATATTGTAAGTCAGAAGGAAATATGTTAACACTTCAATCTCATTAAATAATTAATGTTTTCAACAACTTAAAATCAGAAATAATTATCCAATATCTCTTCACTATGAATCCCACATATTTAATGTGGGAATCAAGGTCATTGTTTTCATTTTCTTATTCCACAGGCACTAATGATTATTTTACATAGCACTCAGCTTCTGTCAGACTAGAAGCAGGTTATAAGAAATGAATTACTGTGGAAAACACTTTTTCAAAATTACTGGAGTTCAGTTAAAATCATTTTTTTTTTCAAAATCACAGGTATACTTTTTACTGTTGAGCAGAAACTAGTATTGCACAGAATCAATTTAATGGACCTACAAAGCATTGTTAATGACTCGCTTTCTTCAAGAACAAAAAAATTGCTTTTCTTAAAACACAAGCAAGCACCAGTGACTTCCTAACAGAATTAATAAAATGATTTTTGGTATACCAGTACAACTTCCATGTTTCAATTAATTGTCATTCTGTTGTTATTTTTATTGCAAACACAGGATAAAAACACTGATGAGCAAATATTGTGATGTTTTCACGAAAGAAAAAGATGGAACTAGTTCTATATAAAATGACTTCTATTATTGATTCTTATAAGAATGAGAAATTTTACAGGCTGTTTTTTTAATAAAATTTCAAAATAAGAATTTGCCAATTTGTTGGTTTTAAATACATAAATTCTACATACAACCTTGTTTTACCATAGATAGTATATAACATATATGAAATAAATGCTAATATTTAAAATAGATTAGAAAATTATTTTAAATGTTTTAATATTAAATTAAAATATTTTATTAAGATGTTATTTTTAGAACATTTTTAGATCACAGCAAAATTGAAGGGAAGGTTCAGAGATTTTTCATGTTGCCCCAATACATACAAATTCCCTATTTTTAATATCACTGATTCCCTGGTGGCTTAGAGGTTAAAGTGTCTGCTTGCAGTGCAGGAGACCGGAATTTGATCCCTGGGTTGGGAAGATCCTATGGAGAAGGAAACGGCGACCCACTCCAGTATTCCTACCTGGAGAATCCCATAGACGGAGGAGCCTGGTGGGCTACAGTCCATGGGGTCGCAAAGAGTCACACACAACTGGGCGAATTTACTTCACAGGAATGATATATTTGTAACCAAGAATGAGCCTACACCATACACTGTAATCCACCCAAAGTCCATACATAGTTTTCCTTTGGATTTACTTTTTGTGCTGTTCATTGTATGCTTTGACAAATGAATAATAATAACATATGGGCTTCCCAGGTGGCACCACTGGTAAAGAACCTGCCTGCCAATGCAGGAGATGTAAGAGATGAAAGTTTGATCCCTGGTTTGGTATGATCCTCTGTAGGAAGGCATGGCAACCCACTCCAGTATTCTTGCCTGGAGAATCCCATGGACAGAGTAGCCTCGTCGGCTATGTCCATAGGGTCACAGAGTCGAACATGACTGAAGCGACCTAGCAGCAGCAGCATAATAACATATATCCATCATTAAGTATTATAGAGAGTATTTTCACTGTCCTAAAAATCCCCTATTCATCCCTCCCAAGCCCCCATCCTTGGAAACCAGTTATCTTTTTATTGTTTTCATAGTTTTACCTTTTCCAGAATTTCATATAGTTGGAATCATACAGTATGTAGTCTCTTCAGATCAGCTTCTTAGCAATATGTGATTAAGATTCCTCCATGTCTTCTCATAACTTATTAGCACATTTCCTTTTCACATGGAATAGCATTTTACAGTATGGATGTACCACTGTTTATTCATCCATTCACCCACTAAAATCCATTGTGGTTGCTTCCAAGTTTTGGTAATTATGAATAAAGCCGGTGATAAGCATCCAAGTTTAGAGTTTCACATGGATGTAAGTTTTCACAAGCCATGCATTTTAAATCAACTTGACAAAATAGTTTGTCATCAAAATACATAGATATATTATTATTAATTTGTTTGTATAATAGGCTTAAAGTTGGGTCAGAAAGGGCCAAGGAGAAATGTAAAGGAAATGCAGAAGCAATGAAATCATCATTCCTTAGAGAATATATGAAGCTACTTGCTTATTTCAAAGAATAAGTAACAACCTGAAACTCATTTACCATTAATATGAACTAAGCATGTCCTATTGACTGAATTTTATTTGTTCTCCTATTTTCATAGCCCCTGAAGGCACATTGTATACAAGTACATGTTTAGGTGATTGTCATGGTAATTAACAACAAAGAAAATAAAACTTTATTCTAGAGATGATAGTCTCACATAACTTTACATTAGTTTTCCTGGATGTGTAAAAGTCTCTATGATTTGGCAGTTTAAAACAATACATATGTGTTATCTTACACTTTCTGAGGGTCAGAAATCCAGGCACAGATTAGCTAGTTAGTTCTTCTGCTTAGTGTTTCACAGGTTGCAGAGCCTCAGCCAAGGCTGGTCCCTCCTTTACAGGCAGGATTAGGAATCTAGCAACTCCATTTCTGAATACATGTCCAAAGAGAATGAAAAGGGCTAATGAAGGGATCATGTACTTCCAAGTGTGCTAGAGCTTTAAGCTCTTTTTACAATAACTAAGACATGGCAACAATCTAAGTGCCCATAAATGGATGAATAGAGAAAGATTGTGTGGTGTATATATATATATATATATATATATACAAAAACATATACACACAGTAGAATACTACTCAACCACGAGAAAGGAAACCTTGACATTTGTGAGATGAATGGACCTAATGATATTACGCTAAGTGTGATGTCAGATATAGAAGCACAAATACTTAATGATATCACTTATACATGGAATCTGAAGAGCCAAACTCATAAAAACAGAAAGTAAAATATTAATTTCAAAGGGTTGGGTGGTAGGAAAGATGTTGTTTCAGGTAAAAACTTGAAAGGAGTAGTAAATAAGTCCTAGAGAGCTAATGCTCAGTATAGTGAATATAGACAATATTATATTATAATCATCAAACTTGCTAAAATACTGTTTTAATTATTCCAATAACAATTAAATGATGTGATAGCAGTGCTAAGTATAGCTACAATGACAATCATATTACAATATGCTAAGTTGCTTCAGTCATGTCTGACTCTGTGAGATGTAATGGAATGCAGCCTGCCAAGCTTCTCTGTCCACGGGATTCTCCAGGTGAGAATATTGGAGTGGGTTGCCATTTCCTTCTCCAGGGGATCTTTCTGGCCCAGGGATAGAACCTGCATCTCTTATGTCTCCTGCATTGGCAGGTGAGTTCTTTACCACTAGCACCGCCTGGGAAGAACATTATAATATATGAATGTACCAAATCAACATCTTTTCACATTAAATTTACAAAATATTATATCTCAAATACACTTCAACAGAAGTTGGGCAAGGGATGGATACACTTTCCTGGTCTTTAGTTTTATTCAGTTCCTTGTAATTAGATGATTCCTCGAAGCTTCTTCTTAAAAGCCAGATATGAAGGAGACAATCTCTAGATTGTGTCTGATTGCAAGACAGAGTTTTACAAAACATAATGTAATAATGGGAATTAAGTCTTGTCAACTTGTGATATTTCACATTTAGAAGCAAGCCATAGACCTTGACCACACTCAAGGAAATAACATGGTACAAGTGGGTGAACACAAGCAGGTGGGGATCAAGGGAGTCCCCACATATATTGCCTCCCATTCAGAGCCTAACTTAACCAAGCACTGGTAGGAAATGAACAAAACATAGAGAGAAAGACTAGCATTAATGTTCCATCTTCTAGAAAAACATATACATAGTTTCTTACTTTAAAAGTTTGAATCTCATTACTTACTGACATAGAATGGAAGAAAAGTTATATGTCAAATCAAAGGCTATCTTTTGATGAATAACCATAAAAATGAAAGCTAAAAAAGTTGTTCGAATAGACTAAACTTCAAACGCAGAATTAATCTCTCACATATGTAGAAGACATAACTGGTAAAATAAAATTCTATAACTAACTAGTTTTTAAACATACCAACCAATTTAGCTTTCTTAATCCATATGCTATTTCCTTTTATTTTAAAAGGATGGCATATGCATGGAAGAAGATATTAAAATAAGTTTTAATAAAGAACTGAAACAGTGGCACACATTTCAGAATAATAAATTTTAATAAAGAACTAGGACACATATACACAATGGAGTATTACTCAGCTATTAAAAAGAATACATTTGAATCAGTTTTAATGAGGTGGATGACGCTGGAGCCGATTATACAGAGTGAAGTAAGCCAGAAAGAAAAACACCAATACAGTATACTAACACATATATATGGAATTCAGAATGATGGTAATGATAAACCTGTACGCAAGACAGCAAAAGAGACACAGTTGTATAGAATGGCCTTTTGGACTCTGTGGGAGAGGGAGAGGGTGGGATGGGTTGGCAGAGTGGCAATGTAACATGTGTGATATCATAAGCGAAATGAATTGCCAGTCCAGGTTTGATGCAGGATGCAGGATGCTAGGGACTGATGCATGGGGATAATCCAGAGAGAGGGTGTGGGGCGGGAGGGTGGAGGAGGGGGTCGGGATTGGGAGTTCATGTACACCATGGCTAATTCATGTCAATGTGTAACAAAACGAATACAGTATTGTAAAGCAAAACAAACTAAAAAATAAAAATTAATTAAAAAAAAAAAGAACTAGGACAATGGCACAAAATATTTCATAATAATAAATTTTAAACAACTTCTTTCATAATTCTATAATTGGACTCCAGAAATGCCCTTCTTTAAGTTTCAAATAGAATTATTGCCTTTATCCATATAAGCAAGTTGGGTTTTCCATTTTTAATTCAAAGGTCACAGCAGGTATTATACCTAAATTCATTGCTGAATGAAAAATATACCCAGTTAAGATCATCTTTTTCATCTCTTAAGTTTGTTAACTTTGAAAATTTTTAAAATAAAATATAAATCCTCTATTTGAAGAAAAAAATAAAACACATAAACTTGTTTTCTATTAACTGTCTTGTTCTATTGCTTCCAAAAAAACAATCTTTTAAAAAATAAAACCAGGAAATTTTAGTTTGAAAAAAAAAAAAAAGACAGATTAGCCCATTCTAATAAACTCATGCAGATTAATGAATAAAGAAAACATGTAAAAATTTGTTTTGAGTAGTTCAATTCTGTTTAAAAGGCTAGCCTTGGCTTCCAACATCTGGTTTCACTCATGTGGCCTATTTAAGCTGTCCCTTACCATATTTTAACTTATTTTCTGCTTTTTCCTTCTTCTACCCTTTTTTTCCCCTTTCTTTGCTTTTATTCAATGTCTTATTGCTTCCCAACAGAGACGGCTTGGATTTCTTTCAGTATTTTCCTTAGTTTCTAAATATCCTGTCACTACCTAATGTTACTAATCAACTCCAGGCTATGTCTCACACAGATTAGTGGTTTTGAAGATGTTACCACTTAACCAGTAAAGAAAGCACAGTTCTGGGTAAACTTCTTTCCATATAAGGCAATGAGAAGTTCAACATGAGAACTTGGTAGAAGAAAAAACAATAATTCCTAAGGAAGATAACTAAAGTCATTAAATAGTTGCAAATTCTATTTATCAGTCTATTAAAAATTAAAATATCATATTATCAGTTGATTAAGTGCTGCTCTTATGGATGCAGTGAAAGCTAACAAATTAGGACTAATAACCCATTATGCAAATGAAGAATAAATAATCCATTCCACAAAAGTGCTGGTTCAGTGATCTGATCCACATCAATCTGGCCAACAGTCAAATGGGGAAAATGGATATTTGATTAGCATTAAGAAAAACACATCATATTGCAAAGCAAGATTTTAAAGAGGATGAGTTGGTGAATATAGCTCAGTAAAGGACAAATCTATTCTTACAGTCTTCATAAAGTTAATTCTTGAATCTTATATGTTTGGAATACTTTAGGGATATAATTCTGACTTCAGAAGCAGAGCCCTCTGCTCCATACAGCAACATAGTTGTAGGGATTCATTAAGAGCTTAACTCCGGAGCTGCCAGGTGCAGACCCAGATAATTATGTTCTTACTGGCTTACCTAAAGAAAAAGGAAAGTAAAATGTTCCCTCAAGATGGACAGCATCTTCCAATGTCTATTAAAGAAAGTCTGATTTGTAGTATCTGAGTCATTAAAATAGCAATCTCTTTCTCTTTTCAAAGGAGATAATAATGAGAGTAGAAAAAGAGGTAATAATTCTCCTCTTCACTCTCCTGAGTTGTGCAGTACATCCTCAGTTGTGTTGACTATTTTCTCACCAGGCTTCTCAGTCCATGGAATTTTCCAAGCAAGAAAACTGAAATGGGCTGCCATTTCCTCCTTCAGGGCAATTTTCCTAATCCAGGCATTAAACCCGTGTCTCTGACATCTCCTGAACTGACAGGGAAATTCTTTACCACTAGTGCTACCTGGGAAGACAGCAAAAGTTTAAGCAGAAATAACACCTTGCCCAGAGGTTGAGATATAAGGTAAAGGCAGGGAGTATTTCTTACTACCTAAAATGCAAAACAATATTTTCCACCATTCTGGTCCAAAGGAGCAAGAGCAATGAATCTTGGCACTACTTTATAGACAAGTCATCTCAACTTGAAATTACACATTCAATTCTATCAAGATACCAGCGGTGTTTTTCACAGAGCTAGAACAAATAATTTCACAATTTGTATGGAAACACAAAAAACCTCGAATAGCCAAAGCCATCTTGAGAAAGAAGAATGGAACTGGAGGAATCAACCTGCCTGACTTCAGGCTTTACTACAAAGCCACAGTCATCAAGACAGTATGGTACTGGCACAAAGACAGAAATATAGATCAATGGAACAAAATAGAAAGCCCAGAGATAAATCCACACACCTATGGACAGCTTATCTTCGACAAAGGAGGCAAGAATATACAGTGGATTAAAGACAATCTTTTTAACAAGTGGTGCTGGGAAAACTGGTCAACCACTTGTAAAAGAATGAAATTAGATCACTTTCTAACACCATACACAAAAATAAACTCAAAATGGATGAAAGATCTAAACGTAAAACAAGAAACTATAAAACTCTTAGAGGAGAACATAGGCAAAACACTCTCTGACATAAATCACAGCAGGATCCTCTATGATCCACCTCCCAGAATACTGGAAATAAAAGCAAAAATAAACAAATGGGATCTAATTAAAATTAAAAGCTTCTGCACAACAAAGGAAACTATAAGCAAGGTGAAAAGACAGCCTTCTGAATGGGAGAAAATAATAGCAAATGAAGCAACTGACAAACAACTAATCTCAAAAATATACAAGCAGCTTATGCAGCTCAACTCCAGAAAAATAAATGACCCAATCAAAAAATGGGCCAAAGAACTAAATAGACACTTCTCCAAAGAAGACATACGAATGGCTAACAAACACATGAAAAGATGCTCAACATCACTCATTATCAGAGAAATGCAAATCAAAACCACAATGAGGTACCATTTCACACCAGTCAGAATGGCTGCGATCCAAAAGTCAGCAAGCACTAAATGCTGGAGAGGGTGTGGAGAAAAGGGAACCCTCTTACACTGTTGGTGGGAATGCAAATTAGTACAGCCACTATGGAGAACAGTGTGGAGATTCCTTAAAAAATTGCAAATAGAACTGCCTTTGATCCAGCGATCCCACTGCTGGGCATACACACCAAGGAAACCAGAATTGAAAGAGACACGTGTACCCCAATGTTCATTGCGGCACTGTTTATAATAGCCAGGACATGGAAGCAACCTAGATGTCCATCAGCAGATGAATGGATAAGAAAGCTGTGGTACATATACACAATGGAGTATTACTCAGCTATTAAAAAGAATACATTTGAATCAGTTCTAATGAGGTGGATGATGCTGGAACCAATTATACAGAGTGAAGTAAGCCAGAAAGAAAAACACCAATACAGTATACTTACACATATATATGGAATTTAGAATGATGGTAATGATAAACCTGTACACAAGACAGCAAAAGAGACACAGATGTAGAGAACGGCCTTTTGGACTCTTTAGGAGAGGGAGAGGGTGGGATGGGTTGGCAGAGTGGCAGTGTAACATGTGGGATATCATAAGTGAAACGAATCTCCAGTCCAGGTTTGATGCAGGATGCAGGATGCTTGGGACTGATGCACGGGGATAATCCAGAGAGAGGGTGTGGGATGGGAGGGGGGATGTGGGGGTCAGGATTGGGAGTTCATGTACACTCGTGGCTGATCCATGTCGATGTGTAGCAAAACGAATACAGTATTGTAAAGCAAAACAAATTAAGAAATAAAAATTAATTAAAAAAAAAAAAAAAGAACCAGATGACTCTAAAACAAAATATATGGCACTTTAAGCTCTCTTTGTTTCTCAAACTTTTTAAATTGAACACAGCTCCTGTCACACCAGGACAAATTTGTTGACATTGCAAAAACAATTTTTATGTTGATGGCTTTCATGATAGCCTTGTATATACTCAGCATGTGTCAATGAATACAGGGTGAATACGTGGCTTAGATAAACATTTGAAAATTCATACACTGAATAGTGTGTCTCTGTAAGCTCTCTGTGTTTTATTGTGTTATTTACTTATTTATCTATGATTTTGCCTCATGGTGCTGAACATATATGATTCTTACCTCTCTTTTCACTTTTGCCACATATTAGATAAGAAAAGCTCAGTCGAAGATCCACTCTTCTAAGAGCTCTGAACTATACTAAAGTTCAATTTATTCAAACTGGTATTGTTCTATACTACTGCAAGTTTTCTCCATAAATGCTTTCAATAAATTTGTTGAGATGACCCTTATTACTCTGATAACTTTTATAAACCTAAACTTTGATGCAGTGTAGTTTTTAACTGTTGTCTCATTTAATTTCACTTTTAGCACATGGTTACATTTCTGATGTAAAATTTTACAGAGTTTCAAAAGAACAAAAAGAGTCCAAATACATGCTTTAAATTCCCTTAAATATCAGTTTTAGGAACAAATATTATATGTTCCTTAAAGAAAACTGAATTTTAAATTTTTTAAATTGTCATCAATACTTCAACTAAGAACATAAGAGAAAGTTTTATGAGATATATTTCTTATTAATTTTGACTAAGAAAATTATTAACATCATTTGTGTTTAAAGTTACTAGAAACATTTATTTTTTTTTCCCTTAGTGGGCATATAAAAATGTGTTGATTAACCACTTGTATACATTTTTGAGAAAAAAACATAGTTAAGCACTTCAAAGCTTATTAAATAATTAACAGTTTTCAATAACAGTAAACTCAGAGTAATTACCAATATTTTGCTCAGTGAACCTTGCACCCTTATTCTGAGAATCAAGGTCATTTACTTATTCTTCAGGCACTGATGATTACTTTTTATACAACACTCAACTTTTTTCCTCAGATTAGAAACACATTGCAAAAGACAATGAGGGCTTCCCTGGTACCTCATCTGACAAAAATTACGCCTGGAATACAGAAGACCCTAGTTCAATTCCTGGCTTGGGAAAATCACTTGAGGATAGGATAGGCTACCCACTTCAGTATCCTGGCCTGGATAATTCCATGAACTATATAGTCCATGGGGTCAAAAAGACAAAAGACAAGGAGGGAATTATTTTTACAATATGTAGTGATTGTACCAATACACACTTGAACACTCTGATAAAGGGAAGATTTTTGTTAATCTATTTTCTTTATATTCTGACACTATATATATTTTTGATGTTCTAGTGCTTCTAGAACTTATCACAAATGTTGCTTTGGCATAGGTTAGTTACCCTAAAACAGGATTCTCTGAATAAAAAGTTCTGATTTTATGAGACTACTGTATCTGATAAAATTTTTATGAGAATAATTATCCTTAGCATAGGTGTCCCTGGTGGCTCATATGGTAAAGAGTCCGCCTGCAATGTGGAAGACTTGGGTTTGATCCCTGGGTTGGGAAGACTCCATGGAGGAGGGCATGAAAACACACTCCAGTATTCTTTCCTAGAGAATTTCCCATGGACAGAGGAGCTTGCAGGGCTACAGCCCATGGGATCACAAAGAGTGGTGCATGACTGAGCGACTAAGTACACACATCCTTAACATAGTTGTTTCTGATAGAAATTGTATACATAAGAATATCAACTGTATTTTTCTCTTATGGAAGCTGACTATAAAATATTTGACTATGTTTTCAGTTAGAAAAATCAGTTCAGTCAGTTCAGTCGCGCAGTCGTGTCTGACTCTTTGCGACCCCATGAATCGCAGCACGCCAGGCCTCCCTGTCCATCACCAACTCCCGGAGTTCACTCAGACTCACGTCCATTGAGTCCATGATGCCATCCAGCCATCTCATCCTCGGTCGTCCCTTTCTCCTCCTGCCCCCAATCCCTCCCAGCATCAGGGTCTTTTCCAATGAGTCAAGTCTTCGCATAAGGTGCCCAAAGTATTTTTTTGCCAAGTAGAGAAACCTGAAAAATATAACAGAAAGATAAAAAGAAATTGTGTGTGCTAAGTCGCTTCAGTCAGTTCCAACTCTTTATAACCTTGTGGACAGTATCCAACCAGGCTCCTCTGTCCATGGGATTCTCCAGGCAAGAATACTGGGTTGGGGGTGGGGTTGGGGGCTTATCATGCCCTTTTCCAGGGGATCTTCCTAACCTAGGGATTGAACCTGTGTTTCTTAGATATCTCCTGCATTGGCAGCTAGATTCTTTACCACTAGCGCCACCTGGGAAGCCCCAAAAGGAAATCAAACATAAACAATTATATTTCTAAAATGATACTGTCTTATTAATAAGAAGAAATTAATTTATGACTTAAGAGAATATAATACAATTTGGTTCAAGGATTAACTCCCTTTTATTGTGATTTATTGTGATTTTATTGTGATTGTCTTCATAAAAATACACGCAAAGAAATTATGTACAGATTATCAGAGCATAATAAAATTTCTTGGAAGCCCATCCAACCATTCAACTACTGATTCACTTGGAGTTTGTGGAAGTTGGCCCAGGAAAGACATCACTTCCTTCCTCAACACTTGAAATTCATTTTATTCCTCTGTTAGATGGCATACCTTTAGCTAAGTCCTTTACTCATTATTTAAATTACTTGGTTGTATTTATAATAAATGACAAGGTACATAATTATCATACCAATTAATTATTTTAAAGTATTTTCTAATGATTTTGAAACAATCTAGAAAGAATATACCAATAAGATATTTTGTCATGACACTATATGCTACATTATTAAATCTAGAGACAATACCCTCCACTCAAAACTGTTAAACTTCTTTTTATTTCATTGATGCAATTTTTCATGAGGATTTAACACTGTTTCTCCCTGCTAAAAAAATCTAGTACATAGTGCTAAATATTGGATATGAGAAGATAATAGAATGAGATTTAAATGTGTGTGTATGTGTGTGTGTGTGCATGTTCTGTCAAAGAATTTCAAGGAAGTGCAACGTCAGCATCACATCTGTTTGGAGGCAGCAGAGCATAGTTTGGATACTATAAAAAATTGAAACATTGACATAGAAAACAAACTAGATGTACTCCCTGAAGAAGGAGAAAAGGTATGTAGCAGAGAACAAACCTGACTCCATATTCCTTTAGCTTTAAACTTGGTGCTCTTTGCCTGTGCTTAGTCATGTTGGCTTCACCTGTGTTTCCCCAATCGGTAAAAAACCAATGGCACCCGACTCCGGCACTCTTGCCTGGAAAATCCCATGGACGGAGGAGCCTGGTAGGCGTAGTCCAGTAGGCGCAGTCCATGGCGTCGCTAAGAGTCGGACACAACTGAGCAACTTCACTTTTCACTTTCATGCACTGGAGAAGGAAATGGCAACCCACTCCAGTATTCTTGCCTGGAGAATCCCAGGGATGGGGGAGCCTGGTGGGCTGCCATCTATGGGGTCACACAGAGTCCAACACGACCGAAGTGACTTAGCAGCAGCAGCATACCCTGAAATATACATAATAGCCCTTTCTCATAGCTCTGCCTCCTACTGCTACTGCTAAGTCACTTCAGTCGTGTCCGACTCTGTGCGACCCCATAGACGACAGCCCATCAGGCTCCCCCGCCCCTGGGATTCTCCCGGCAAGACTACTGGAGTGGGTTGCCATTTCCTTCTCCAGTGTATAAAAGTGAAAAGTGGAAGTGAAGTCGCTCAGTCGTGTCAGACTCTTCACGACCCCATGGACGGCAGCCCACCAGGCTCCTCCATCCATGGGATTTTCCAGGCAAGAGTACTGGAGTGGGGTGCCATTGCCTTCTCCTCTGCCTCCAAGGCTTGACCTTTAAAGCCACAATACGTTTCATTCATATAGAGATAAAAAGTTGCAGAACAGAAAATAACACTCATCTTGTTGAAAGTTTGCAAGACCATTGTGATCAGATCTATATGGACAGCTGATAGAATAAAAGATTATCACATTGCCTCGGGGATCTGGCAGCACCAAGAATTCTGCGACAACCAGCCACACCTCCTCATATTTTAGTATAAAAGAAGGCTGAATTCTAACTTGGGTATTTCACTTTTCACTTTCATGCACTGGAGAAGGAAATGGCAACCCACTCCAGTATTCTTGCCTGGAGAATCCCAGGGATGGGGGAGCCTGGTGGGCTGCCATCTATGGGGTCACACAGAGTCCAACACGACCGAAGTGACTTAGCAGCAGCAGCATACCCTGAAATATACATAATAGCCCTTTCTCATAGCTCTGCCTCCTACTGCTACTGCTAAGTCACTTCAGTCGTGTCCGACTCTGTGCGACCCCATAGACGACAGCCCATCAGGCTCCCCCGCCCCTGGGATTCTCCCGGCAAGACTACTGGAGTGGGTTGCCATTTCCTTCTCCAGTGTATAAAAGTGAAAAGTGGAAGTGAAGTCGCTCAGTCGTGTCAGACTCTTCACGACCCCATGGACGGCAGCCCACCAGGCTCCTCCATCCATGGGATTTTCCAGGCAAGAGTACTGGAGTGGGGTGCCATTGCCTTCTCCTCTGCCTCCAAGGCTTGACCTTTAAAGCCACAATACGTTTCATTCATATAGAGATAAAAAGTTGCAGAACAGAAAATAACACTCATCTTGTTGAAAGTTTGCAAGACCATTGTGATCAGATCTATATGGACAGCTGATAGAATAAAAGATTATCACATTGCCTCGGGGATCTGGCAGCACCAAGAATTCTGCGACAACCAGCCACACCTCCTCATATTTTAGTATAAAAGAAGGCTGAATTCTAACTTGGGTAAGATGATTCTTTGGGAACCTAGACTGCCATCTTCCTAGTCTTCAGGCTTTTCAAATAAAGTTACTATTCCTTGCCCTAACACCTTGTCCTTTGATTTATTGGTCTATCATGTGGCAAGTATCATGAGCTTAAAGTAACAGTAATATTCACTCAAAGAAGAGAAGGAAGAAGACTGTCATAAAGGATGATATATCATATGATTCCAATGCCAAAACATGCTCAGAAAGGCAAATCTATAGAAACATAGTAAATGTGTGGTTTTCTGGGGCCAGGAGTTTTGGATAATGAAGGTGAACAGTAAATGGATTCTCAATTGGTCAATTTAGAAAGTGTTCTAAAACTGACTTATGGTAATCATTAAAGAACTTCATACATTTATGAAGTATCATTGAATTATATACATGAAATGGATGAGCTATATGATATGTGAGATATGTCTCAAAGGACATAAAAAAAGAGAAAAGGAAATTTATAAGCAAATGAAAGTAATCCAAATATGAAAATAGGAGAATGATGATCTTATGTTCAGATTTATTTTATTCATATTTTAAAAATGTCTAAAAGATAATAAATAACAATTGATAAGATAATAAAAGAAGATAGCTAAGTTGAAAGTACATTTGTTAACTGTGCTACTGATAAGTCACTTCAATCGTGTCTGACTCTGTGCGAGCCCACAGACAGCAGCCCACCAGGCTTCCCCATCCCTGGGATTCTCCAGGCAAGAACACTGGAGTGGGTTGCCATTTCCTTCTCCAGTGCATGAAAGTGAAAAGTGAAAGTGAAGTCGCTCAGTCACTCAGTCATGTCTGACTCTATGCAACCCCATGGACTGCAGCCCACCAGGCTCTTCCATCCATGGGATTTTCCAAGCAAGAGTACTGGAGTGGGGTGCCATTACATTTGTTAAGGGATCACTGAATACCTGAAAAATAAATTGTAGACGTTTGAATAAAAGAGAAAGAAAAAAATTCTGTTGATGTGTAGACAGGGAATAAAAGTAAATTTGCACAGAAAACAAAGTGGGACAAAAACTGGGCTAATTATTTTTTCCAGTGTTAAAAAGACAATCAGTTTGTGGTTTCAGAATTTTGAAAGAATTGTATCATTCAGAAGTAAAAAGCTTAATCATTTTTCATATGTGAAATTATTATTCCCTTTGAACATACTAAACTTCAGAAAATATATTACAAAGATATTTTTTTTAGAAATACTATATTTATTCTAGTTCAGCATAAAAATTAAAATTCATAATGGGAAGTGATTTTTAAATAAATTTTCAAGTTTTTTGCTGATTATTTTAGAATCAGAACTCGAGTTATTTTTTTAGATAGTTTGTCAGACAAAGATGCAGTACTATTCTCTACTGCTTCCCTTAATTCTCTTTTTTATATAGGCATATCTTTTAATTTTTAGAAATTTATTTCCACCCTATTAATTAAATATTTTACTACGTTCATTAAAACCTAGAAAAATAATGACCATCATAATTTTCCAAATTATTAAAATCAAATTATGTTTATGCCAGAAGAATCAATAAACAAAATAACTCATCTCCCTTAGCATAAATATATTGCATTGAGATGACTTTTTTGATGTATAAAGACTTGAATCACTATTTCTTACCTTTTTAAAAGATAAAATTACTTTATTAACTAAGTTGGAAAGCCCAATAAATTCACTAGTGATTAATATCACATTCATATTATAAATTTTAGTCTTATAACATAGTTGTGTGTGTGTGTGTATATATATATATTCTGAGCTCAGTTCTCATTGAATATTTATGTGGAAAGTGTGTAAGGAAGTATATTCAAATGTTATGTTACAAGTAATCTGCCTACATGTTAGAGTTATAGGTTTTTAAATTGTTTTTGTAATATTCATATCTCCAATTGTCCAAATTCAGTTTGTCATGCTTAGCAAATAAAAGCAATTATATTGAGTTAAATTTGTATTTCAGCTTTTTAAAAACATATTTGCAGGGAGAATAAGATGGTGGAGGAGTAAGTGGACGTGGGGTACATCTCTCTCCATGGATTCATCAGGAATACATCTTCAGACACAGAAGTGCATACAGAAACCAGCTGAGAGTGGACAGGAGTACCTGACCAGCAGAAAAAGAATATATAGACCCATGCAAAATTCACTAGAAGGAAGGAACTAGGGGGGAAATCAGAAGTTTTAGTAGGACTGGACCTGCCCTCAGCAGGTGGGAGAACTGAAGCAGGGGTCCGATCTCCACATTGGGGCAATTGTCAATCAGATGAGAAACATTTAAGGCTGAGAGTGAAACAACTGATCTGTAAAAGCGTAAATGGAGTAAGAATCAGACAGTCCTTGCCATATCCATATGTACCCTGGACAGGGATGCAAGTCCCCTGGAAGGCACAGCAGCTGGGAGCTGGAGTTTAGGGACTGTGGAGCAATCGCAGGGCGAGGGCTGCTATTGACTTTAGAGAAATTGATTGAGGGGATGGAGGGAGAAGATTATGGTGGGAAATGCCCGTGGAAGAAATCTGGGCAGCCATGGAAGCAAGATGATGATGCTGAGTCACACATAGGATGTGGAGTCATCACCATAGCCTCTCTCCCTCCATACCAGCACTGGCAGCTGAACAACAGAGAGACTGTCTCATCAAATGCCTGACAGATTGAACTACAGGGTAAGACCCCAGCCCTTTATTTACCTGATGCCCCAATCTGCAGAGTAGGGCCCCAGCCAGGGTGGCCCCTCTACATGTCTGACACATCGAACAAGAGAAAAGGACCCCAGGCAAGAGAGCTGTCTAAGTGCCTGACCGGGTTGAGCTACAGAGAAAAACTTACCAAAGAGGCTTTCTGATCACCAGCTACAAGCGACTTAGAAAAGGACTCTGATAGGACCATAACTCCTGTGGCAGAAGCAGTCCATGTCCCTGCACACTTGGTGCTGCCAGGGTAGCCACAAGCCAAACAACTGCCCCAACTTTATGCTCAGCCCTCCCTGGGGCAGAGCTGCCACAGCCAAATAATGAACATATAAATATAATATTAATCCAATCATCAACAGACAAGATTACCACCTCACTCAGCCTTGCCCATAGGAGAAAAAACAAACAAACAAAAAGAAAACTCAGCACAAATCTCACCCTATATGAAGCTTACACAAACCACTGGACCATCCTTAGGAGGGCAGGAACCAAAAGGAAGAAGGAATTCAGTCTTGAAGCCTGGAAAAAGGAGACCTCAAGCACAATGAGTTAAAAAAAAAAAAAAAAAAGCAGAGAAATACTATACACATGAAGGAACAAACTAGAAACACAGAAGTCCAAATAAATAAAAAGGAAATAGGCAAACTACCTGAAAAATGATTCAGAATAATGATAGTAAAGGTGATCAAAAACCTTGAAAACAAAATGAAGAAAATGCAAGAATCAATTAACAAAGACCTAGAAGAATTAAAGAATAAACACAGAGACAGACAACACAATTACTGAAATTAAAAATACTCTAGAAGGATCAACAGCAGAATATGTGAAACAGAAGAATAAATCAGTGAACTGGAAGATAAAATGGTGGAAATAACTTCTGAAGAGCAGAATAAAGTAGAAAGAATGAAAAGAACTGAGGATAGTCTCAGAGACCTCTGGGACAGTATCAAACACATAAACATTCCAAATATCAGTTCAGTTCAGTTCAGTCACTAAGTCGTGTCCAACTCTTTGCGACCCCAAGAATCGCAGCACGCCAGGCCTCCCTGTCCATCACCAACTCCTGGAGTTCACTCAAACTCACGTCCGTCGAGTCAGTGATACCATCCAGTCATTTCATCCTCTGTCACCCCCTTTTCCTCCTACCCCCAATCCCTCCCAGCATCAGTCTTTTGCAATGAGTCAACTCTTCCAAATATAAGAGTCCCAGAAAAAGAAGAGAAAAAGACAGAGTATGAAAAAATTTTTGAAGATATTATAGTTGAAAACTTCCCCAACAAAGAAAAGAACATAGTCAATCAAGTCCAAGAGGCACAAAGAGTCCCATAAGGGATAAACCCAAGGAGAAACATGCCAAGACACATACTAATCAAACTAACAAAGACTAAATACAAAGAAGGAATATTAAAAGCAGAAAGGGAGAAGCAACAAGTAACATATAAGGGAAACCTCTAATGCTTAATAGCTGAACTTTCAGCAGAAACTGCAGGCCAGAAAGGAACAGCAGGATATATTTAAAGTATTGAAAGGGAAAATTCTATAACCAAGATTATTGTACCCAAGCAAGAATCTCATTCAATATTGATGGAAAAATAAAAAGCTTTTCAGACAAGCAAAAGTTAAGAGGATTCAATACCACCAAACCAGCTTTACAACAAATGCAAAGGAGACTTGTATAGACAAGAAATACAATAGAAGAAAAAAGATCTACAAAATCAACCCCAAACAATTAAGAAAATGGACATAAGAACATATATATCAATAATTACTTTAATGTAAATAAATTAAATGCTCCAAGCAAAAGACACAGACTGGCTGAATGGATACAAAA
>SJXQ01003635.1:10659-93177 GCA_006408695.1 Aepyceros melampus | reverse complement strand
AAGAAATACAATAGAAGAAAAAAGATCTACAAAATCAACCCCAAACAATTAAGAAAATGGACATAAGAACATATATATCAATAATTACTTTAATGTAAATAAATTAAATGCTCCAAGCAAAAGACACAGACTGGCTGAATGGATACAAAAAAAGATATATATATATATATATATATATATATATATATATGTCTTCCCTGGTGGCTCAGAGGTTAAAGCTTCTGCCTCCAATACAGGAGACCTGGGTTTGATCCCTGGGTTGGGAAGATCCCCTGGAGACACCCACTCCAGGATTCTTTCCTGGAGAATCCCATGGACAGAGAAACATGGTAAGCTACAGTCCATGGGGTCACAAAGAGCTGGACACAACTGAGAGACTTCACTCACTCACTCACTGCCTACTAGACAGCATATTAAAAAGCAGAGACATTACTTTGTCAGCAAAGATCCATCTAGTCAAGGCTATGGTTTTTCAAGTAATCATGTATGGATGTGAAAGTTGGACTATAAAGAAAGCTGAGTGCCAAAAAATTGATACTTTTGAACTGTGGTGTTGGAGAAGACTCTTGAGAGTCCCTTGGACTCCAAGGAGATCCAACCAGTCCATCCTAAAGCAAATCAGTTCTGGGTGTTCATTGGAAGGACTGATGTTGAAGTTGAAACTCCAATAGTTTGGCCACCTGATGTGAAGAGCTGACTCATTTGAAAAGACCCTCATGTTGGGAAAGATTGAAGGCAGGAGGAGAAGAGGACGGCAGAGGATGAGGTGGTTAGATGACATCACCAACTCAATGGACGTGGGTTTGAGTAAACTCCAAGAGTTGGTGATGGACTGGGAGGCCTGGAGTGCTGTGGTTCATGGGGTCACAAAGAGTTGGACACGATTCAGTGACTGAACTGAACAAGAAACCCACTTCAGACATAAAGACACATACAGACTGAAAGTGAGAGCATGGAAAAATATATTACATGCAAATGAGAAACAAAAGAAAGCTGGAGCAACAATCCCTATGTCAAACAAAATAGACCTTAAAATAAAAAAGATTATAAGAGATAAGAAAGGAGACTACATAATGATCAAAGGATAAATCCAGAGGAAGATATAACAATGTAAATGCCTAGCACTCAACATAGCACCACCTCAGCACACAAGGCAAACATTAAAAGACATAAAAGGAGAAATTTACAGGAACACAATAATATAGAAGACTTTAAAACCCTGATACCAAACCCAGACAAAGACAACACAAACAAAAAAACTACAGACCAATATCACTGATGAACATAGATGAAAAAATCCTTAACAAAATTTTAGCAAACAGAATTCAGCAACACATCAAAAAGCTCACACACCGTGATCAAGTTAGGTTTATTCCAGAGATGCAAGACTTCTTCAATATATGCAAATCAAACAATGTGATATGCCATATTAACAAATTGAAAGATAAAAATCATATGATCATCTCAATAGGTGCAGAAAAAACCTTTGACAAAATTCAGCACACATTTATGATTAAAATTCTTCAAAAAATGGGCATAGAAGGAACTTACGTCAACATAGTAAAAGCCATATATGATAAGCCTACAGCAAACATTAATCTCAATGTTGAAAAACTGAAAGCATTCCTCTTATGATCAGGAACAAGACAAAGGTGTCCACTTTCAAGACTATTATTCAGCATAATTCTGGAAGCCCTAGCTAGAGCAATCAGAGAAGAAAAAGAAATAAAAGGAATTCAGATCGGAAAAGAAGAAGTAAAGCTCTCACTGTTTGCAGATGACATGATACTGTACATAGAAAACCCTAAAGTTCATATCAGAAAATTACTAGAGCTAATCAGTGAATTTAGAAATGTGCAGGATACAAAATCAATACACAGAAATCATTTGTATTTCTATGTGCTAACAATGAAACACCGGAAAGAGAATTAAGGAATAAATCCCATTCACCATTGCAACAAAAAGAATTAAATACCTAGGAATAAACTTATCTAAGGAGACAAAAGAACTGTACACAGAAAATTATAATACACTGATGAAAGAAATCAATAATGACATAAACGGAGAGATATTCTATGTTAATATGTAGGAAGAATTAAAAATGTGAAAATAACTGTACTACCAAATGTAATCTATAGATTCATGTGATCCCTATCAAATTACCAATGGCATTTTTTCACAGAACTATAACAAAATATTTCACTATTCATATGGAAACACAAAAGACCCCAAATAGCCAAAGCAGTCTTATGAAAGAAGAACGGAGCTGGAGGAAGCAACCGTCCTGATTTCAGATTATACTACAAAGGTACTGTACTCAAGATAGTACAGTACTGGCACAGAAACAGAAATATAGACCAATGGACCAAGATAGAAAGCCCAGAAATAAACCCATTCACCTATGGGTACATTACTTTTGACAAAGGAGGCAAGAATATACAATAGGGAAAAGACAGCCTCTTCAATAAATGGTGATGGGAAAACTGGACAGCAACATGTAAAAGAATGAAATTAGAACACTTCCTAACACCATACACAAAGATAAACTCAAAATGAATAAAAGACTTAAATGTAAGACTGGAAACTACAAAACCCTTAAAGGAAAACACAGGCAGAACACTCGATAACATAAATCAAATAAGGATCTTAGAGTAACAGGAATAAAAACAAAAGTAAATAAGTGGGACCTGATTAAACCTAAAAGCTTTTGCACAGCAAAAGAAATTTTAAGCAAGGTGAAAAGACAACCCTCAGAATGGGAGAAAATAATAGCAAATGAAACAACTGACAAAGGATTAATTTCCAAAATATACAAGTATCTCATACAACTCAATACCAGAAACACAAAACCCAATCAAAGAGTTGGAAAGAGACATAAACAGAAATTTCTCCAAAGAATACATACAGATGGCTAACAAACGTATGCAAAGATGCTCAACATCGCTCATTATTGGAGAAATGCAAATCAAAATAACAATGATATATCACCTCACACCAGTCAGAATGGCCATCATCAAAAAGTCTGCAAACAATAAATGCTAGAGAGGGTGTAGAGGGAAGGGAATACTCTTACACTGTTGGTGGGAATGTAAATTGATACAGCCACTATGGAGGAAGTTATGTAGATTCCTTAAAAACTAGGAACAAAACCACCATATGACACAAAATCCCACTCCTAGGCATATACCATGAGGAAGACAAAATTGGAAAAGACACATGTATTACATTTTTTATTTTTCACTGCAGCACTATTTACAATAGCTATAACATGGAAGCTACCTAGATGGCTATCAACAGATGAATGGATAAAGAATTCATGGTACATATTCACAATGAAATATTACTCAGCCTTAAAAAGGATTGCATTTGAGTCAGTTCTGATGGGGTGGATGAACCTAGAACCTATTATACAGAATTAAGTAAGTCAGAAGGAGAAAAATAAATGTCATATTCTAATGCAAAGAAAGGCAATGCCAAAGAATGCTCAAACTACCTCACAGTTGCACTCATCTCACACGCTAGTAAAGTAATGCTCAAAATTCTTCAAGCCAGGCTTCAGCACTATGCGAACCGTGAACTTCCAGATATTCAAGCTGGTTTTAGAAAAGGCAGAGGAACCAGAGATTATTGCCAACATCCACTGGATCATTGAAAAATCAAGAGAGTTCCAGGAAAAGCATCTATTTCTCCTTTATTGACTATGCCAAAACCTTTAAATGTGTGGATCATAATAAACTGTGGCAAATTCTGAAAGAGATGGGAATACCAGACCACCTGACCTGCCTCTTGAGAAACCTATATGCAGGTCAGGAAGCAACAGTTAGAACTGGACATGGAACAACAGACTGGTTCCAAATAGGAAAAGGAGTATGTCAAGGCTGTATACTGTCACCCTGCTTATTTAACTTCTATGCAGAGTACATCATGAGAAACGCTGGACTGGAAGAAACACAAGCTGGAATCAAGATTTCCAGGAGAAATATCCATAACCTCAGATATGCAGATGACACCACCCTTATGGCAGAAAGTGAAGAGGAACGAAAGAGCCTCTTGATGAAAGTGAAAGTGGAGAGTGCAAAAGTTGGCTTAAAGCTCAACATTCAGAAAATGAAGATCATGGCATCTGGTCCCATCACTTCATGGGAAATAGATGGAGAAACAGTGGAAACAGTGTCAAACTTTATTTTTTGGAAGAAACACAAGCTGGAATCAAGATTTCCAGGAGAAATATCCATAACCTCAGATATGCAGATGACACCACCCTTATGGCAGAAAGTGAAGAGGAACGAAAGAGCCTCTTGATGAAAGTGAAAGTGGAGAGTGCAAAAGTTGGCTTAAAGCTCAACATTCAGAAAATGAAGATCATGGCATCTGGTCCCATCACTTCATGGGAAATAGATGGAGAAACAGTGGAAACAGTGTCAAACTTTATTTTTGGGGGCTCCAAAATCACTTCAGATGGTGACTGTAGCCATGATATTAAAAGACACTTACTCCTGGAAGGAAAGTTATGACCAACCTAGATAGCATATTGAAAAGCAGAGACATTACTTTCCAACAAAGGTCAGTCTAGTCAAGGCTATGGTTTTTCCAGTGATCATGTATGGATGTGAGAGTTGGACTGTGAAGAAAGCTGAGCACTGAAGAATTGATGCTTTTGAACTGTCGTGTTGGAGAAGACTCTTGAGAGTCCCTTGGACTGCAAGGAGATCCAACCAGTTCATTCTAAAGGAGATCAGCCCTGGGATTTCTTTGAAAAGGAATGATGATGACACTGAAACTTCAATACTTTGACCACCTCATGTGAAGAGTTCTCATTGGACAAGACCCTGTTGCTGGGAGGGATTGGAGGACAGGAGGAGAAGGGGACGACAGAGGATGAGATGGCTAGATGGCATCACTGACTCGATGGACCTGAGTCTGAGTGAACTCCGAGAGTTGGTGATGGACAGGGAGAAGTGGCATGCTGCAATTCATGGGGTCACAAAGAGTCGGACACCACTGAGTGACTGAACTGAACTGAGCGCATATATACAGAATCTAGAAAATTGTACTGATGAATATATTTACAGGGCAGCAGTGGAGAAACAGCCATAGAGAATGGACTTTTGGATTTCGAGAGAGGGGAGGAGAGGGTTAGATGTATGGAGAGAGTAACATAGGAACTTACATTACCATATGTAAAATAGATGGCAAATGGGAATTGGCTTTATGGCTCAGTAAACCCAAACAGGAGCTCTGTATCAACCTAGAGAGTTGGGATGGGGAAGGAGAGGTGATGGAGGTTCAAAGTGGAGTGGATATATGTATACCTATGACTGATTCATGTTGAGGTTTGACAGAAAACAACAAACTTCTCTAAAGCAATTATCCTTCAATAAATAAATAAATTAAAAAGAAAAAATTTGTATTTCAGAAAATATGAATAAAAATTATGTGTCCTGAATATTGCAAAATTCAATCTTATGCTAAAGTTAAATTTAAATGTCACATATCAACAAATAATTTTTAGTTTATATTCATTCAATATTTGAAACATTTTATAATAATAAAAATATCCATTGCTTGTTTTAAATGTAAGTTTAACATAGTATCTTGTATTCTATTTGATAACTCTATTCACCATGAGAAAATACATTTAATTTTATTTAGAAAAATACCATTCAAATGAATGCACTTAGATTAATGGATTTGGAAGAAAATGAACAAGTATGGTACACCTATTTCCTTAAGTTCCGAGTTGTAACTGATGCAATATCATTTATTTTTGAATGAAAAATATTTAGAAGTAGAGACTGAAAAGGATCATTAAAGAAAGTAGAATATGAACATGAAAAGGCACAACTCAGATAAGACTTGAACTCATGGTCTTTTCATTGCGATCACACACTTGGCCTCAGTACTTAATAAAACTTGGGTTCATATGTCTCATTTCAGAAAGAATTCAGTTAGTGACAAAGTGATAGGTTAGAAATGGGTTTATTTAGAGAGATACACATTCCACAGTTAGAATTTGGCCCATCTCCAAAGGCCATTCTGCCTTTGGAGAAACACACTCCACAGGGCCACTACAATGTGAGACTCTGAAATATGGTCTGGTTATTTTTTAAGGGCTTGGATATTTCATAAGTGGTATAATTATGCCAACTATTTGGGGGTAAGGGGCAGGGATTTCTATAAATTGGGCCAGTGACTGTTTTTGGTCTTTTATGGTTAGCCTCTTGACTGTCATGGCACCTGTAATTGGGTATGCTAATGTATTACAGTGAACATATAATAAGGCTCAAAGTCTACTAGAAGTAAAATCTTCCATCATCTTGGACTCATTAATAGTTGTTTCTCACCGGTCTTTATTATGTCCAAATTGCTGGGTTTAGAAAAGGCAGAGGGACTAGAAATCAAATTGCCAACATTCATTGGATCATGGAGAAAGCAAGGGAATTCCAGAAAAACATTTGCTTCATTGACTATCCTAAAGCTTTTGACTGTGTGGATCACAACAAACTATGGAAAACTCTTGAAGAGATGGGAGTGCCAGACCATTCATCTGTCTCCTGAAAAACCTGCATGCAGATCAAGAAGCAATAGTTGGAACAGTGGAACAGTGGACAGGTTCCAGATTGGGAAAGGATTATGACAAGGCTGTCTACTGTCACCCTGCTCTTTTAACTCACATGCAGAGTACATCATGCAAAATGCCAAACTAGATGAATCACAAGCCAGAGTTAAGATGGCCAGGAAAATATCAACAACCTCAGGTATGTAGATGATACTAATCTAATGGCAGTGAGTGAAGAGGAAAGAGCCTCTTGATGAGGGTGAGAGAGAGTGAAAAAGCTGACTTAAACTCAACATTAAAAAAAAAAAAAATTAAGATCATGGCATCTGGTCCCATCACCTCATGGCAAGTAGAAGTGGAAAAAGTAGAAGCAGACAGGGACAGAATTTATTTTCTTGGGCTCCAAAATCACTGCAGACAGTGACTGCAGCCATGAAATTAAAAGACACTTGCTTCTTGGAAGAAAAGCTCTGATCAACCTAGACAGCATATTAAATAGAGAAAACACGTTGTGACAAAAGTCCATATAGTCAAAGCTATGGTTTGTCCAGTAGTCATATGAGATGTGTAAGTTGGACTATAAAGAAAACCAAGAGGCAAAGAATTAATGCTTTTGAATTGTGGTGCTGGAGAAGACTCTTCAGAGTCTCTTGAACAGCAAGGAGATCAAACCAGTCAATCCTAAAGGAAATCAACCCTGAATATTCATTGGGAAGACTGGTACTGAAGCTGAAGCTCCAATACTTTGGCCAATTGATGCAAAGAGCTAACACACTGGGAAAAAAAAAAAAAAGCCCTGATGCTGTGAAAGATTGTGAGCAGGAGAAGAAGGGGACAGCAAAGGATGAGTTGATTAGATTTCATTGCCAACTCAACAGACATGAATTTAAGCAAACTCTGAGAGCTAATGGAGGACAGAGGAGGCTAGTGTGCTTCAATTCATGGGTTTGCAAAGAGGTGGACATGACTTAGCAAATGAACAACAACATGGCTATGTCATTCTTTAAAGGATGTGCCGTGTCCCTTTCCCTCTTATTTCAAACACACTAATAAACCACAAGTGAATGGAAGATGGCTAGGAAAAAATCAACAGTTAGTGAAAATTTATCAGGCACAATTAGTTTCTAATTTTTCCTCTGTAAATCTTTTGATCTGGTCTTCACTTACATGATAATTTCCTGTTTGGATATATAGCTCCATAACAATAATAAGCAAAACTGAATTTTTAATGATGTCATTGTGGATGACTTAGAAGCATATTACTATCATTAGCTCACACTTAAATATCACATATACACAGTGTTCCTCAACTTTTTCTATGAAAACTTTCAAAAATATATTTTCATGTGTTTTCTCTCTAAAAAGTTTGGATACCTAGGTGATGATAGAAAGCATGTCTTAGATATAATTTATTGATTTAGCTCTTTCTTTTTCTTTTGTTTTGGCCTGACCTAACATCTGGATTAGAGAAGTCTGACTGGCATCTCAGGGAGAATTAAATCTTCTAAGCATCACAGGTATATGGGTTACTTTCCCAGGGGAGAAAAGACTAGTTTTCACATCACAGTTAAAAGCATTCTACAGAAAGACTACTGTTAATAAACCCATTAAGTCTTGACAGTGTGGCTCTTGCACCAAGGTGATTCAAATTGGTGTACTCAAAAGACTTTCTTCTTCTTAAGTAAACCACGGAAGTTCTGATCATCTCACTCCAATGACCAGAGAGTGCAATGCTGAAATCTACCAGCATCTACAACAAAGTGAAAGGTATGTATGCTTGGCTAGTGCATATAATGCTACAAAACCAAAGACTTCTCAAAAAAATGAAATAAAGACTACACAAGTCTCTAGGATTACGAAGTAGTCAAACACATACAGCACAATATTTAAAACAAAAATGGAACATAAATTTCTAATTAATAAGCACAGCAAAACTTCATTTTGGAAGTTATTAGCTACTAGAAGCAAAGTCTTTTTATTAAAAATGCTAGATAAATTTACCTGTGTGGATAAGGATGATGTAAAAGAAAATAATTTCTCATTTTAATGCCTAGTTTTTTATTTAATAATTAAGAGTATAACATAATTCAGATAATAAAAGTTCTCCAATTTTCAATTTGGAAAGATTGGGTAGCAGAAATAACTCATAAAATAGGACAGGAAAAATACATATAACTAGATGATTTTATTTTAGAATAACTTGTTCAAAAAACAATCTTAAAAAAGCTTACAATTTTGTTGGCTAGGTACAATGCCAAAATATTGGAGTAAAAAACTTGTTTGATTTCAAGTTTTTTCACTTGGATCCTAGAAACAGCTTTTTTTTCTGTTTTTGTTAGATGAAGCTACGTATACATTGCCTACTGTTACTCATAAAGGAAAATATCAAGAATACTTATATTCTATCATAAGGTTAAATTATGCTGCTGCTGTTTTCCCTATTGACTCATGCATTTAAATGATACATTATCCTCCATTACAAAAGGCATGAAGCAACAATTTTTTATGAAGGAGAATTTATTAAATGTTTATTTGAAAAATCATGCCAGACAAAACTATTTAATGAAAACTATTGTGAAAGAAATCATTTTTTATTGTCATCTTCATTGTAAGCAGAGAAGGAAAGATTGACTAATCTGAAAGACACCTATAAAAAATCAATTTTGCTATTAAACAAGTAGGTATTCCCCAGAAGGCAGACTCCCTTGTTTGAAGAAATCCATGAAATATATTGTGCACAATACTGATACAAAAATTACTGCTGAATATAGCTGTTCCTCCTGTCAACAAACACCTACTGAATACCCACAGCATGAACAATGTAAAACTCCCTTCACTTAGAGTTTGGGAAGGACATAGACAGTTGTTTCAAACTCTTTGATTTGAAGGAATCAATGGCCACACTTAACTAAAAATAATAATTTATAATCCATTATATTATTCTTTTCACTCTTTCTTGCTCCTAAATTTTCTAGAAAGTCCACAAAAGAAATTATATGAGTCTTGCTCCAATAATGTTCTATTTATTTTAAATGAGAGTTGTCTCCCAGTTCTATAATGGATAGAGTGGCCTTCATCTACATATTAAAAAGTGGGCTTATTGCCAGTTTAGAAAAGCTCTCTGGGAACTTTTACTCCATTATTGTAGGACCTTGGAAAAAGAGCCTAGCTACAGCAGAACAGATAGTGTCTTTCCACAGAAAGAAGAATCGATAGACACGACAAAAATGGAAAAAGGCAAAGTACTGTAGGTTCTTAAATGAAAATTGATTTCCACCATTGACCATGGAACAAGCTCATCAGTAACATCACATTTAGAGAGAATCTAATTGTTTCTTCTTATGGTAGGGTTTGAATTTGGAAGGGAAGTCTAAGAGGGAAATCAATCCTCTGTTATCAAAAGTAGTTTAGTCACAGCATACTGATTCGAGAATATGAGAATATACAATTGCTTAAGAGGCCTTTGTAACCACTCAATGGATTGCTTCGGAAATCCAAACTGCATTCCTCAGAAACATATGGGTTCAATTTTTCTTTCTTTCTTTTTTCAAGACCATACCTAATCACTAGAGACACTGAATTCCTTTCAGTCACATAGTAAACTAAACATAAAAGAAAATGACTAGTGAAAATTCACCAGTAAAATCATGCAAATTGTAGGCCGTATTGATTATTTATCTCTGCATGTAAGGGACAGCATGTTTTATTCATTTATCACTTAAGCATAATAAGGTTGCAGAACTGACCATGGTTCACAAATCCCTGGTTTTGTAAAGCTTAAATTTTATTTTATATAGGAGTGAGAGAAGTAAAGTCGCTCAGTTGTGTCCAACTCTTTGCGACCCTATGGACTATAGCCCACCAGGCTCCTCCATCCATGGGATTCTCCAGGCAAGAATACTGCAGTGGGTTGCCATTTCCTTCTCCAGGGGATCTTTCCGACCTAGGGATCAAACCCAGGTCTCTCACGTTGCAGGCAGACGCTGTAACCTCTGAGCCACTAGGGAAGCCCAGATGGTAAAGCATCATATGAGTGAGAAAGGAGGTAGATAAATGAAGAAATTTTAAAAAAATGAAGAAGATAATTTCCAGTGAGGTAAATAGTAAGACCTGACCTTGAAGGAGAGTATTGCAGGCAAAGGGAATAGCAAAAAGTAGAAGTATGATTTCCATGTCAAGGAATCAAAAGAAGGAAGTCTTGTGTGGCTGATTTGAATAAGCTAGAATGGTATTACAAATTGGTATGTGAGGGGTATGACTTCCCAGGCAGTGCTGGTAATAAAGAACTTGCTTGCCAGTGCAGGAGATGTAAGAGACACAGGTTTGAGCCCTGGGTCAGAAAGATCCCCTGAAGGAGGAAATGGCAACCCACTCTAGTATTCTTGCCTGGAGAATCCCAAGGACAGAGGAGACTGGCAGTCTATGGTCCATTGGATCACAAAGAGTCAGACATGACTGAAGGGACCTAGCATGCAGGCACACATAGGAAGGGTTTGCAGAAGCATAACCATGCATGACTGATCTCACGTCACCTCACCTGCAGCAGCTTGAATAAGATTTTGGTTCCAAGCCAGAGACAGGTTGGGCAGCAGCAAGGAGAGTGCTAAATCCTAGCCACTAGACCACAAGGGACAGTGGCCAGCAACAAAGTCCAGGTCTATCATCTATGTAGAAATGAATTTTCACATAGAGACAGGACAGAGTGAAGTACATAAAGCATTTATTAGGCGGGAAAAGAATCCAGTACTTGTGGATAGACATATGGACAGGCTCACAGAAAGAGTTATGCCCTCGTGGTAGTTTGAACCACTTTCGTGGGGGATTTCTTTTGGGTTTCCTTTGACCAATTATCTTGCTTTGTCTGGTTCTGAGGCTGTATTTAGTATATCTCAGGGTCCTCCCTTCTTTGCATACACATTTCTTAGCCAAGATGGATTCTAGTGAAGAGACCTATGGGTAGTTGGCATTACTTACTATGAGGTGACATTTACTACCTCTTGACCTCCAAAGATTTCTATGCCTGTAGTCATAGAAGTCTCCCTGACTTTGAAAATAAATCTATATGGTCTAGGCAGGGCCTAACCTCCTCCATCTCTTGTTTTTATGGAGTTTCTGATTTAATGGAGTTTCTGTCCATGGGCGAGAAACTGTTCAATCTGAAACCCATCTATTTCCTGTCTCATGGCTATGGAGACCATGAGAAGCAGCTTAGGTCTCATTGAAAGTAAGTTTGGAAACTGGAAGGTTTGGAGGGATGGAAGAGGATATTATTTAATCAACACTGTCTGAAAACTCATGCTGACTTTGTTGTTGTTCAGTTGCTAAGTTGTGTCCAACTCCTTGTGATCCCATGCAGCATACCAGGTTCCCTGTCCTTCACTGTCTCCCAGAATTTGATCAAATTCATATCCATTGAATTAGTGATGAAATCTAACCATCTCATTGTCTGTCACCCTCTTCTCCTTCTGCCTTCAATCTTTCCCAGCATCAGGGGCTTTTCTAATGAGTCAGCTCTTTGCATCAGGTGGCCAAAGTATTGGAGCTTCAGCTTCAGCATCAGTCCTTCCAATGAGAATTCAGTGCCGATTTTGTGCTGGCTGATGCATGAATAAGCTGAAGAAGCATCAGCAATCAGGCCTTTACACTACTTCAGGGGAGGAACGACTGTGTCTTGGACTATGGTGATAAAAGCTTTTGTTAAAAGTCTCTTGTGTTTTCACTAAAAGCTTTTTTAAATTTAGCCATCTCTGGCTAGGGCATTGCATAGAAAATCACTGAATGTAGCTTAGTGAGAAGAAAAGTAGAGAGGGCTTTAAATACATCCTCAGAGAGGAATAAGCCACAGAATAGCAAACACCCAAAATAAGTCATATATCCTTCCAAAAAATCTAGTAATCCATCTGATATGTATTGAATACTATGTTGTTATACGTTCAAGTTCTTTCAATTACATAATGACTACTATCAAGTTACTACCTGTTTCCCTGGCCAATCTCTTTCCCTCATCCTTCATTCAAATATAGTTCACTTGTATTTTGATTTTATGAGTATTAGTATACAGCTATCATTAACATAGTCTCTTTTTGCACAGTGGAAATAGCATTGATTTAAAATCGATCGATTCCAGCCCTGATGCTTGCTGACTGCCATGAATTTGGGAAGTTCTTAACCTTTCCAGGTCCTAATCTATACTGTTAGGAGAATAGACCTATCCTATGTTTTATGTGCTTTAGATGTTTCAATTTAATCCACAAAATAATTCTATGAATTAGATGTTACTTGTTGTTGCTATTATCATTCCCCTTTAATGGGTAAGAAAATTGAGCTATACAGACAAGGTGATCAGCTTAGTCAAGATCACCAGCTAGTAACTTGCAGATCCTAAATTTGAACCGTCTTCATGAGCACAGAAACCACATTCTTAAACACTACATTACATTTGTAATGGGCTAACATATCATAGATATTTAATAAAAATTTGTTACCTCTTTCATCTTTTTCTACACTTCCTCACTCATTTATGGAGAAGGAAATAGAAACCCACTCCAGTGTTCTTGTGTGGAGAATCCCAGGGATGGGGGAGCCTGGTGGGCTGCCATCTATGGGGTCACACAGAGTCGGACATGATTGAAGTGACTTAGCAGCAGCAACACTCATTTCAACTTATAATAATTGTATGCTTAGTAATAGTTGTATCTATCAGAATTGTGCACTTTTCAGAACCTTTGCCTAAATTTGTATCTCCCCCTATGAATTTGTCTTCTTTTTCAGAAGTCTTGAATAAACTGTCACTGATTATAAAGAAATAGATGTTTATTTCATTTCTCTCTTTACAACTTCCATAGTCATATAACCAAGCTGGTAATGTTAATGGAATTCCAAATCTTTTAGATAATTCCAAATCTTTTGGACTTCCCTGGTGGCTCAGATAGCAAAGCATCTGTCTACAATGCGGGAGACCCGGGTTTGAGCCCTGGGTTGGGAAGATCCCCTGGAGAAGGAAATGGCAATCCACTCCAGTACTATTGCTTGGAAAATCCCATGGACAGAGGAGCTTGGTAGGCTACAGTCTATGGAGTCACAAAGAGTCGGACACGACTGAGCGACTTCACTTTCTTTCACTTTCTTCTAAAAGAAATAGTATGTATAATGTGTTTTTAGGGTTCAGGGAAAATGATAAACTTTTCTGAATTTGATAAAGTAACTGATTACAGTTAGGACTTTCTGAAGTCTCACTTTCAAGTAACAGTGAATAAGTTTTGATAAACAGAAGCAAGAGAAAATATGAATTAAAAAGGAATCTGAATAATCACACAACTTAAAAGTTAAGGAAAGTCACTTCCTATCCAGTTAATGGTATATTACTACAGGGAGTTGGTGATGGACAGGGAGGCCTGGTGTACTGCGATTCATGAGGTCGCAAAGAGTCGGACACGACTGAGTGACTGAACTGAACTGAACTGAACTGAACTATTGAAAAAAAAGCGCTAATTAATAATTGAAGTGGATTATCAGAGGAAAGTAGTAGATGAAGTATTGGTGCCAAATAGTATTGGAGATAGCATTGAGGATTTGCATTCAGTTTCAAAAATAGTAATGATGCTGTTCATATAGACCTCATGTTTGGTAACATACAACATTTATATATATGAACAAACATCTTTTCTATGCCCCCTGGGTTCAAGAAAACCACCATGATTTGGTCAAACATTTTTCATATATAGTTTTTCATTTTATATTGCTTTTATAATAACCTGGGCTTCCCTGGTGGCCGAGAAGTTAAAGAATCCTCTTGCAATGCAAGAGACCCAGGTTCAATCCTTAGGTTGGGAATATACCCTGGAGAAGGGACTGGCTGCCCATTCTAGTATTGGGTTTCCCAAATGGCACTAGGGGTAAAGAGTCCACCTGCCAATGCAGGAGATGTTAGAGACAATGGGTTCAATTCCTGGGTCAGGGAGATCCCCTGGAGGAGGGCATGGCAATCTACTTCAGTATTCTTGCTGGAGAATCTCATGGACAGGAAAGCCTGGTGGGCCACAGTCCATGGGGTCACTCAGAGCTGGACACAACTAAGCGACCAACACTATCATAACCTAGAAAAATAGGTAGTGGTGGTGGGGCGGGTTGTATCATCTGCAATTATAGTAGTAACAGTAAACTATTTTATAGAAGTAGAAATTGAGAAAGAAAATTACAGCTAATAAGAGGTAGAGCTGGATCATAAACTCACTTCCTTACATGCCAAATCTCTGGATTTTCCACTATAAAAAGGCTTTGAACCTAATTTAAGTTTTCATTAGAGTATGTAACTATTTCAGTAAGAAATTTTTATATTTTAAAATGTATATTTGAATTGACGTTCATAGATTGGCATATATAATATGTACATTCTATTTTGGAAGGAAATGTTTTAAATAGAATGTTGTTCTTTAAATACCTAAGTAGAATAAAAATTATTGAGCATAATGAACTTAAAGAGTAAATAGAGTGGAAATAAAATCCCTTCAATGTGTTTAATCTCAATTTATCTTCAATTGATTACATGATATTAAACACTAGTCTCTCTTTCTCTCTCTCTCTCTCTTTTTTTTTTTAATTATTAAGAAAACAGATTTAGTGAGGCCATGGAAGAGCTCTCAACAAAATTAACAAAATCCAGTTTTAGCTTGTCCATTGTTAACATAAATATCCTTATACAATGAAAATTGTGCTGGTCTCCAAATGTGTGCACAATTTTGCATTACTATATATATATGTGTGTGTATATATATATATATATATATATAATACATATTACACATATAATCCCGAAAAATTTAAAAGTTCACCAAAAAATCATCACTCAAACAAGAATGGAACTAAAAATATTTACTGGATAACCATAGTGCCAAATAAGTGCTAATTGTTTTCACTGCAGCATCTCATTTAATCTTGACAAATCCCTTTCAAGGAATGATTGAAAAATTTTGTCAAAAGAGTAAACTTAAACTGAGAAAGATTAAATAACTTGTCCAAGTCATGTCACTAGTAAACTTCACTTTATATTTGGTGATGCTAGTAGGGTTCAGTCCCTGGGTTGGGAAGATCCCTTGGAGAAGGGAAAGGTTACCCACTCCAGTATTCTGGTCTGAAGAATTCATGAACTCTGTAGTCCATGGGGTTGCCAAGAGTTGGACATACTGAGGGGCTTTCACTTTCAGTATTTTTTAGAGACCAGTTAATCCATAGCAGTAGCTGAAAAATTCTTTTTTAAACAGGAAAAAGAAAATCCATTGATGCCAACCACATATTTATTATTATCAATGGTTTAATATTTATTTCTCAGGACCATTCACTGCTACCATGGCATCAGCTCATACAACTAGCAAATAGTAACCACAAAGCAATGACTTTTGGGCTCAACAAGCCTAATCTTAATAGTCCTTCGTCACTCTGAAGAGACAATAGATCCATATCTCATTACTTTGTCACTTGTTCCTTTTTGTGTTCTTGTGATGCTAACTTGTCACTATTTCTTTATTTTCTATCAGGCTGTAATACTATATTTACTAGCTTTTACTACATTTCCATTTTAAGTACTTACAACTTGTCAAGATAAATATTTGAGCACTGCAGAAATGAGATAAGGTTTGCCAATTAGCACACAAGAAACACTTGAACTGATATTATAAACAGACATTCTGTGTTTCTGAAATCTCTCATCTATTTTTATAGTAGAGTCCAATATGAGGGAAATAACAAAGGACATTTTTACCATTGATAACAATCTTAATCCTCTATAATGAATAAATATTACATATTTATTACTTAGGGTAACAGTAACAAATAGATAAAAATCCAAACATTTGTAAGCAAAGTTTTAGAAAGTGCATTACAACTACAGAAGTATCCCAGGTATTAAGAAAGTCATCTAGATTTTTACCCATTTATTATTTTAACAGTAAGGCACCAAAAATAAGTAGTCAAAATTAAAAAACCTTAGACACCACAGTTCTTATGGAGCCCTGAACTGGAAACAAAGGAGAGGAAATTCTGTATTCAAAATATGACTTTAAATATTAAACAATTTAATGTAATTTAGTAATATCTTTCTCAGATGCAATTTACATTACAAAGTTACTTTTGATTGGTAATTTTTACCAATTTTAATTGTTAACTCCAATTGTTCCCTATTTGGAGAAGGAAATAGAAACCCACTCCGTATTCTTGCTGGAGAGTCCCAGGGACAGAGGAGCCAGGCAGGCTATGGGATTGCAAGAGTTGGACACAATTTAGTGACTAAACCACCACCATGATCCCATTATATTGATCAAAGTTCCACAAAATTTGACTATAAAGCAAAATTTAAGTGAATTTCCTATAACTCCCATTTGCAATTAGATTTGACTCCAGTCTTAAAAATATTTTGGCAATTAAAAACTTTAATACCTATATACTTGCATGCTAAGTTGCTTCACTTGTGTCCAACACTGTGCTACTCCATGGACTGTAGCCCAGCAGACTCTTCTGACAGTGGGATTATCAAGACAAGAATTCTGGAATGGATTGCCATGAGATCCTCCAGAGGATCTTCTCAACACAGGGATAGAACCCATTGTTTCTGAAATCTCCTGCATTAGCAGGTAGGTTCTTTACCACTAGTGCCACCAGGGAAGCCCAATACTAGAGTGGGTAGACATTTCCTTCTCCAGGCGATCCTCCCAACCCAGGGATTGAACCTGGGTCTCCTGCATTGCGGGCAGATTCTTTATCATCTAAGTCACTAGGATAGCTTTTTAAAAGCTAAGTTCTTGTTATATCATTAACAGGTTATAATCAGTTGATTTAAGCACTTATAACAATGAAAAATGAGATGGAGCCAAAGCAAAAGCAACACCTTGATGTGGATGTGACTGGTGATGGAAATAAAGTCCAATGCTGTAAAGAACAATATTTCATAAGAATCATGAAATGTTAGGTCCATGAATCAAGGTAAATCGGAAATGATCAAACAGGAAATGGCAAGAGTGAACATCGACATTTTAGCAATCAGTGAATTATAATGGACCAAAATGGGTGAATTTAATTCAGATGACCATTGTATCTACCACTGTGGGCAAGAATCACTTAGAAGAAATGGAGTAGCCCTCATAGTCAACAAAAGAGTCATAAAAGCAATACATGGGTGTCAAAAATGACAAAATGATCTCTGTTTCCAAGGAAAATCATTCAATATTACAGTATCCAAGCCTATATTGCAACGACTAATGCTGAAGAAGCTGAAGTTAAATGGGTCTATGATGAGCTACCCGAATTTCTAGAACCAACACCAAAAAAAGATGTCCTTTTCATCACAGGGGACTGTAATTGAAAAGTATGAAATCAAGAGATACCTGGATTAACAGGAAAGTTTGACCTTGGAGTGTAAAATGAAGCAAGGCAAAGGCTAACAGAGTTTTGCAAAGAGAACACACTGGTCACAGCAAACACCCTCTTCCAACAACACAAAAGACCACTATACACATGGACATCACCAAATGGTCAACACCGAAATCAGATTGATTATATTCTTTGCAGCCAAAATGGAGAAGCTCTATACAGTCTGCAAAAACAAGACCAGGAGCTGACTGTGGCTCATATCATATATGAGCCTTATTGCAAAATGCAGACTTAAATTGAAGAAAGTAGGGAAAATCACTAGAATAATATTCAGGTATGACCTAAATCGAATCTCTTAAAATTATACGGCAAGAGTGGCGAATAGTTTCAAGGGATTAGATATGATAGAATGCCTGAAGAACTATGGACAGAGGTTTTTTACATGGTACAGGAGGCAGTGCTCAAGACCATCCACGGGAAAAAGAAATGCGAAAAGGCAAAATGGTTGTCTGTGGAGTCTTTACAAATAGCTGAGAAAAAAAGAGAAGATAAAGACAAAGGAGAAGAGGAAAGATATACCCATCTGAATGCAGAATTCCAAAGAACAGCAAAGAGAGATAAGAAAGCCTTCCTCAGTGATCAATTCAAAGAAATAGAGGAAAACAATAGAATGGGAAAGACTAGAGACCTCTTCAAGAAAATAAGAGATACCAAGGGAACATTTCATGCAAAGATGGGCACAATAAAGGACATAAATGGTTTGAACCTAACAGAAGCAGAAGATATTAAGAAAAGGGGGCAAGAATACATAGAAGAACTCTACAAAAAAAGATCTTCATGACCCAGATAACCACGTTGGTGTGATCACTTACCTAAAGCCAGACATACTGAATGTGAAGTCAAATGGGCCTTAGAAAACATCACTATGAACAAATCTAGTGGAGGTGATGAAATTCAGTTGAGCTATTTCAAATCCTGGAAGATGATGCTGTGAAAGTGCTGTGCTCAATATGACAGCATATTTGGAGAACTCAGCAGTGGCCACAACTGTAAAAGGTCAGTTCTCATTCCAATGCCAAAGAATGTTCTAACTACCACACAATTGCACTCATCTCTCATGCTAAAAAGTAATGCTCAAAATTCTCCAAGCCAGGCTTCAATGATATGTGAACCGTGAACATCCAGAAGTTCAAGTTTGATTTAGAAAAGGCAGAGGAAACAGAGATCAAATTTCCAACATCCACTGGATCATGGAAAAAGCAAGAGAGTTCCAGAAAAACATCTACTTCTGCTTCATTGACTACACCAAAGTCTTTGACTGTGTGGATCACAACAAACTGTGGAACATTCTTCAAGAGATGGAAATACCAGATCACCTACCTACCTCCTGAGAAATCTGTATGCAGGTCAAGAAGCAACAGTTGGAACAAGACATGGAACAACAGACAGGTTCCAAATTGGGAAAGGGGTACATCAAGGCTGTATATTGTCAACATGTTTATTTAACTTATATTCAGAGTATGTCACATTAAATACCAGGCTGAATGAAGGGCAGTCTGGAATCAAGATTGTCAGGAGAAATATCAATAACCTCAGATATGCAGATGATACCACATTTATGGCAGAAATTGAAGAGGAACTGAAGAGCCTCTTGATGAAAGTGAAAAAGGAGAGTGAAAAAACTAACTCAACATTCAAATAAACTAAGATAATGGTACCTGGTCCCATCACTTCCTGGCAAATAAATGGGGAAACCATGGAGACAGTGACAGACTTTATTTTGGGGGGCTCCAAAATCACTGCAGATGATGATTGCAGCCATGAAATTAAAGTCACTTACTCCTTGGAAGAAAAACTATGACCAATGCAGACAGCATACTAAAAGCAGAGATATTACTCTGCTGACAATGTCCATCTTGTCAAAGCTATGGTTTTTCCAGTAGTCTTGTATGAAAGTGAGAATTGGATCATAAAGAAAGCTGAATATTGAAAAATTGATGCTTTTGAACTGTGGTGTTGGAGAAGACTCTTGAAAGTCCTTTGGACTGCAAGGAGATCAATCCAGTCAATACTAAAGGAAATCAGCCCTGAATATTCACTGGAAGGATTGATGCTGAAGTTGAAGCTGTAATACTTTGGCCACCTGATGCAAAGAAGTGACTCATTAGAAAAGACCCTGCTGGTGGGTTGGATTGAAGGGGGGAGGATAAGGGGGTGACAAAGGATGAGATGGTTGGATAGCATCACCAACTCAATGGACATGAGTTTGAGCAATCTTAGGGAGTTGGTGATGCACATGGAACCCTGGTGTGCTGTAGTCCATGGGGTCACAAAGAGTTGGACACTACTGAGTGACTGAACTGAACAATGAACCTCATATCTTGTGATATTCTTTGTGGACTTACATGACAAATACAACTTCTGTCTAACATTAGTTTTCTAGGAGCATTAGTTTCTGATTCTAAAGATGTCAAGGTCCAGTGAGGAAAATATGGATCTGTATCAGGCAATCTACCATGAAAATGATGAAAAAATAGTAGGAAATTTCTGCATTTTAGAAGCACAGTAATAATATGCTTGGATCTAAATGTCAGATTCTTTGCAAAAATAATTAAGATAGAAACATTCCAGTTTATAGCTGGCAAATCAGCAGCAAAGCCACAACTTTCCAGGATCTGTAGTAAATGTGAATCTGGGATGAAACTGTAGTATCTATAATGTCTAATGTGGAAGATGCTTTTTTAAAACAGGCAACTCTGATTATACAGCAAACAGAGTATATAAATTCAACATAATTTTAAATGACCCATCTGTGATAAAACAAGATTTTAGGCAGAAACTAGGGATACAAGATTCTATTCTTCCAACTAGCCAGAAGCAAATGACAAGCAACATATACAGTTAAGCACAATTAAAGAAAAATATTGTCATGTCATGACCCTTGCTTCTAAGAGCTGCCATATCCCCTGCCAGAATCCCAACAATGAGAAATCCAGCTAAATATATACGCTTTGATTAGAATATCACCCCCAAATGCCTAGTTATTCTCCTTAACTGGTAATGTGCATCAGTGAACTCTAGCCAAGTGCCACTTTTAAACTGGGTCCAACTTGATGTCTGTATGATCTTCTCCGTAAATCTTGTCTTTAAATAGCAAACATCTTTAAATCTCAAAATGAGAAATGAGAGTATTTCCTCACTTGTGAAATGGGACCATCAGTAAAACCTTAAACCCTATTGAGGTTGTTTCTATGGCCTTGAGAACTGCATTTTGCCTTATACTCACAGGAGAACTCTCACTTATAAGTCCCTTGAAGGGTGTACATTGAGGAGAAAACCTACTGGCTCTTCTAAGGACAAAGTTTCTAAATCTGATGGTGAGCTTCAAGCAGGCCACATCACATCACACTAAAAATGTATAAAAAATATTTAGTTTTTATAGATACATGCTTTTACTTGTGAAAATTAAATTTAAAGACTTTGTGATCTGAAAAGATTAGAAGCTTCTGGTTAGAGATTAAGTACTATATAAGGTAAGAAATAGATTTCTGGATGAAGACTAGAAGCTTCCCAGGTGGCTCAGATGGTAGAGTCTGTCTGCAGTGTGAGAGACCCAGGTTCGATCCCTGGGTTGGGAAGATCTCCTGGAGAAGGAAATGGCAAGCAGCTCCATTGTTCTTGCCTGGAAAATCCCATAGATGGAAGAACCTGGCAGGCTATAGTCCGTAGAGTCACAAAGAGTCAGACAAGACTGAGTTACTTCAATTTGAAATACCTTCAGATTTTTAAATTTTCATTTAACTTATTCCCATCAGAATGTTTTCTCATACTATATGTAATGGAAAATACTATGCATTGAAGAATTATGTGAACCTCTATTTAAAAAAAAATTGCTATGAAATTGTGGAAATCCCACTTTTATGATAGGCTTCCTGGGTACTTCAAATGGTAAGAATCTGCCTGCAGTGCAGGAGAACTGAGTTTGATCCCTGGGTTGGAAAGATCCCCTGAAAAATGAAACAGTTACCCACTCCAAAGAGTAGCCTGACAGGGCTATAGCACATGGAGTCACAAAGAGATGGACACTACTGAGTGACTAACACTTTCACTTTTATCATACACACATACACACACACGTACACTGTTTCCCTCAGTTTATTTATTGAGTTGTCTAATTCTGCTATTGTTTTAAGTTGAATTTTTTGTCAGCTCTTAGTAGCATGGTAACTGAGTAACACCAGGGCCATTGAAGAAGTGGAAAATCATAGTGTTATTCAGGTCTGGCCAGGCTGAGACACAGGACTCTTATCTAATCTTTCTGGAGAGAAATGCCTGGCTGTATATGCCAAAAGACTTATACTTTCTCCTCCCTTTTCCAAAAATTAAACAACAAAACATACTCTCATCCTTCAGAACACATTATTTTGTCACTACACAAAGTTCTGAACCCAAAAAAAAAAAAAAAATCAGATGCTACACAATATTACATACAATTCTTCCCAGGAGAAATATATGTGATCTAGATAGTGGACTGGTTTCAGAGTCTATGGCAGACACATATATATGTATACACACACACACACACACACACACACACACATACAATGGGGATAATATAAATTTTGGCTTAGCACAATGATGATAAGATAAAGTGAAAATGAAATGTCTTCCAGATCTTTGGCAATCATGTAATAAATTAATGTCCCCCAAAGGACCATTGTTGCATTATTTGTTCTACAGAGGCACCAGACAGTCCTGCATTTGGGGTTAAGGTCTTTGGCTCAGACTGTTGATGAGGCACCAACTTGAAGACCCCAAAGCAACCTTATAATAAAGCAGTCATCATGACTCATCACTGAGGAAAATAACAAAAATAAGACATGATTTTCAGGATAATAGAAAATTATAAAACACTGATGAAAGAAATCAAAGAGGACAGTAATAGATGGAGAAATATACCATGTTCATGGATCAGAAGAATCAATATAGTGAAAATGAGCATACTACCCAAAGCAATCTACAGATTCAATGCAATCCCTATCAAGCTACCAGCGGTATTTTTCACAGAGCTAGAACAAATAATTTCACAAGTTGTATGGAAATACAAAAAACCTCGAATAGCCAAAGCCATCTTGAGAAAGAACGGAACTGGAGGAATCAACCTGCCTGACTTCAGGCTCTACTACAAAGCCACAGTCATCAAGACAGTATGGTACTGGCACAAAGACAGAAATATAGATCAGTGGAACAAAATAGAAAGCCCAGAGATAAATCCACACACCTATGGACAGCTTATCTTCAACAAAGGAAGCAAGAATATGCAGTGGATTAAAGACAATCTCTTTAACAAGTGGTGCTGGGAAAACTGGTCAACCACTTGTAAAAGAATGAAACTAGATCACTTTCTAACACCGTACACAAAAATAAACTCAAAATGGATTAAAGATCTAAATGTAAGACAAGAAATTATAAAACTCCTAGAGGAGAACATAGGCAAAACACTCTCTGACATAAATCACAGCAGGATCCTCTATGATCCACCTCCCAGAATACTGGAAATAAAAGCAAAAATAAACAAATGGGATCTAATTAAAATTAAAAGCTTCTGCACAACAAAGGAAACTATAAGCAAGGTGAAAAGACAGCCTTCTGAATGGGAGAAAATAATAGCAAACGAAGCAACTGACAAACAACAAATCTCAAAAATATCAGAGCAGCTTATGCAGCTCAATTACAGAAAAATAAATGACCCAATCAAAAAATGGGGCAAAGTACTAAATAGACTCTTCTCCAAAGAAGACATACGAATGGCTAACAAACACATGAAAAGATGCTCAACATCACTCATTATCAGAGAAATGCAAATCAAAACCACAACGAGGCACCATTTCACACCAGTCAGAATGGCTGCAATCCAAAAGTCAACAAGCAATAAATGCTGGAGAGGGTGTGGAGAAAAGGGAAGCCTCTTATACTGTTGGTGGGAATGCAAATTAGTACAGCCACTATGGAAAACAGTGTGGAGATTCCTTAAAAAATTGCAAATAGAATTGCCTTATGACCCAGCAATCCCACTGCTGGGCATACACACTGAGGAAACCAGAATTGAAAGAGACACGTGTACCCCAATGTTCATCACAGCACTATTTATAATAGCCAGGATATGGAAGCAACCTAGATGTCCATCAGCAGATGAATGGATAAGAAAGCTGTGGTATATATACACAAAGGAGTATTACTCAGCCATTAAAAAGAATACATTTGAATCAGTTCTAATGAGGTGGATGAAGCTGGAGCCGATTATACAGAGTGAAGTAAGCCAGAAAGAAAAACACCAATACAGTATACTAATGCATGTTTTATGGAATTTAGAAAGATGGTAATGATAAACCTGTACGGGAGACAGCAAAAGAGACACAGATGTATAGAATAGCGTTTTGGACTCTGTGAGAGAGGGAGAGGGTGGGATGATTTGGGAGAGTGGCAGTATAACATGTATGATATCATAAACAAATTTCTGGTCTAGGTTCGATGCAGGATGCAGGATGCTTGGGACTGATGCATGGGGATAATCCAGAGAGATGGTGTGGGGCTGGAGTGGGGAGGTGGGGGTTGGGATTGGGCGTTCATGTACACTCGTGGCTGATTCATGTCAATGTATAGTAAAACGAATACAGTATTGTAAAGCAAAACAAACTAAAAAATAAAAATTAATAATAAAAAAAGAATTCTAAAGGATGAGAAAAGCACTAAGAGGCAGAATGTGAGATAGATTAAAATATGGATCTCAGGCAATGAGACATGATACCAGGATGTCTGTAGCTATGTTGAGTCCTGACTGCTAATTGGTTCACAAAGATAAAGATACTGGGTTGAGACAGATATTATCAATAAATACAGATGACTATACCCTGTATTGTCAATAGTACCACCATATATCATAACTAACCTTCAGAAGATTATTCAAAGTATGTGCCTTATCTCATTTACTTCATGAATTTGGTGAGCCCCATATTATATGTGTAAATCTTAAGATGAAGAACCTCTATCTACAGATTTAGAAAGTTATATATTCCAATGAATCTCATTTTTTAAAGACAATAACCTATGTAAAACAAGAATTCAGGAATAAAGAGGTTTATATTTGATGATTCTTTTCAATATGCAAGTGAGTTTTCCCTGAGACATTTGAGATAAATTTATGTATTAACAACAACTATTGAACAAATACTTGGCAGACATGAATTAATTCACGTTCTGTTCTGCATCATCTCAAAGTCTAATTCTTCAGCCAAGTCTATGCTAAAATTCAAAGTAATTATATGTTTTTTTAAAGCTATTTTGGAGTAGTGAGGAAATATATACTGAGTCCCTGAGATGTAAACTGTGTTATATATCATATCCTAAATATGCCAAGGACAAGTGATTTTAATTTGCTCACTTAGTAAACTCTTTGGATTTCAAATGTATTTTAAACAAGCTGGTGACTGAGAATATGCATTTTATTAGTGTGATTAAATATGACACTTTCATCTATTGCAGTTTTGGCCAGTCTTAGCTTCATGACTCATCTGTGAGAAATGGAATAATTACATATACATATCATGTGCCCTGAACAATTTTTCCTATATCTCAATGAAATTCTGTCACAATTTATCAGTATTTAAATACCATATGGTAGTGGTACTCTAAGAGATGTCTTCAAAGAAAAAAAAAAATGGGCTTAATAGCATGTATTCATCCTTGGGGAGCTCCGTATCTCTTTGATTCAAGAAAGAAATACATAAATTTATGGAATGGACTAAAAACTCCATAATTTAAATCATTGGTTATATCATGTGGAAATAAAATCTAAAGGTATTAAGCTGCTCACAAATCATAGGTATATATTTTATATGGTCTGTCAATATGTTGGTAGTAAATCTTTACATGGAGAGGAATTGATGAGGTGGAAATTAAAAGAAGGCCAAAGATTTCTTGCTACTCTGCAAGTACCTTTGAAATTATGAAAGGCATATTCTTTTGAATATCACTTTTAAAAAGCAGTTATCCACATCTAATCCACATTCTGAAAGCTATTATGGAATTTCTCAGAACAATCTGGATTCTAGTGCCTTATCATTCCCATCTTTCACTGACAGAAGAGACTTTTGAATAGGAAATCTTATTTTATTCATTAGTTAAAATTTTCCAGCACTAATTATTCAAGTAATACTAAGTGCTAGAAAAAGAATAATTTATTTCTGTTTTAACAATTGAGATTACTTTACTGGAAAAAAGTTTTTAAACTATTGAAATAATTACTTAAATCCATAACCTTTTAATATGCAGAAATTTGAAAAACAAAAGTCATCAAATCTGAAATGCATTATCAATTTCCTATAATATATCAGGTACTCTATAATTAACTATACAATGTGCTATAACTTAATAAAAGAATATTTGGACTTAAGTGTTGATCTAAATGTTTAAAACCATAATTCCCTTTACAGGATAGGATTACTGATAAAGTATGGATTTTTAAATGCAACAAAAGTAACTTCTTAATGAGATCCAATCTAATAAAACTATACCCATAGTAGAGTAGGTGTATAAATATTGTCTATATCTAGCATAAATACCTAAATGAAGGTGATGTGCAGTTTTTTCAATAAATGTTGCTCCATTTACAAGCTTATGCAAGAGTGAACACCCATTTTTCTCTCTCACCTATTCTTACAATAATAAAACTCTTGTATTTTCTGACAAAGAGTACTTTCTCCACTTTTGATTGGATCTCACCACTTATCCCATTCTCAAAGTCCTCAAGTCTGTTAATCCTGCCTCTCTATATTACTATAATCATAGTATCATTGGACTCTTCCTAGATTATCAACATCAGCATTAAACTATGACCTATTGTCCCAAACTAATCTCGTCTGTGGCTTTGGAGTTGGAAGGGATGGGGGAGCATTATTTATATCACTGCTCCTTGTTTTCCTCCTATTTCTCTGAATTTGTCTGTGTTGCTTATTGCTCTTTCTGCACAAAGACTCCACATATCTGGGTTCCTCTGGGTAACAACATAAGTCTACTTCTTTCATCCCTGAACATTCTAGCCAGTGATATAAAGTTTCCCTGAATTTAGGGATCAACTATCTGCTGCTGTTATCCCCATTAATTTATCCATCTCAGAGTCCTCATATTGATGCTTTCTTTGCATGTCTCCATGATCTGTCCAAAATGATCAATCTATTAGCAATTCTATTCATTTTATATTCAAAATATTTGTTTCACTCATCCTCTGTTACTCATCTTACATTCATAAATTTCATTCACACCACTATCATCTTTTACCTAAATTCTACCAATAGCATCCAAACTTCTATCCCCAGCTCTCTTCATTTTACTTCCCAACACTTTTTTTCATCTTACTTCCTAACATTTCCCTCATTTCAGGCAGATTCTTTACCATTTGAGCCACCAGGGAAATGCTGTACATACAGATTATCATTAGAACTAAAGTGTTAGTCACTCAGTCATGTCCGACTCTCTACGACCTCACAGATTGTAATCTGCCAGGCTTCTCTATTCATGGGATTCTCCAGGCAAGAGTACTGGAGTGGGTTGCCATTCCCTTCTCTAGGGGGTCTTCCTGACCTAGGGATGAAAAATACGTTTCCTGTATTGCAAGCAGATTCTTTACCACCTGAGCTACAGGGAAATCCAACAATTTTTTATCCAGTTGCAAAAGCAAACTTAAGATATATACCTCACTATATTTTTTTTGCAGATTAAGTGTTTTAGTGATTTCCCACTATACTTAGAATCAAATCATATTACTTATTTTGGTCTGAAAATTCCTGCAAAATTTCCCTATCATTTCAACTATGCTTTAGGCACTCTAATGACTTTGGGTTCCTGAAATAAGCCAAGTTCTTTCAGCCTCAGGACACTTGTAAATGGTGCATACCATAGCTGGAATGTTCTCTTCATTCCATCATCAAATAGTTAGCATCTTCTAATCCACTTTCTGTCACACTTTATATTTTAACTCTTTGAAAAACTTGTCATGACCTCTGTCTCTAAAATAGCAGTTCTTTCACCTTGATTATATTCTCTATTGAGTTTTGTTGTTGTTTTAGTTGCTAACTTGTGTCTGACTCTTTTGTGACCCATGGGACTTAGCCCACCAGGCTCCTCTGTCCATGGGATTTCCCAGGCAAGAATATTGGAGTGAGTTGCCATTTCCTTCCTGACACAGGGATTGAACCTGTGTCTCTTGCACTAAAAGCAGATTCTTTAGCACTGACCCACCAAGGAAGCCTATATATACACATATTATCCCCCACTGGACTGTAAGCTTTATTTTTCTGGATACCAGATCTATTTCTGTTGGCGGTAAAAATCCCAGTCCCTAAGATAGAAAAAGCACAGTATTCTTAGAGTTGTAGCTATTTCATTGAAACAGAAATTAAACTATACTTAGAATATCAGCATTTCTTATTATTTATTTATATTATTATTGTTATGTTTATAAATTCTATGGATTATGTCAAAACATTCAATAAGCACTTAATACTTTACACATTGAAGCCTATACATTCATGTGGAAAGTATATGATTTTTAAGTATATAAGAAATATGAGCTGTCATATTTTAATAAATACACTATGTGTTACAAGTTTTGTTAGGATTTGATGTAAAAACCTGTCATTGTATAACCTGTTTAGCTAGAAAAGGTATGTAGTGCTAGTTATTCTCAAAAAGATATTCCATATTAACAAAAAAATTAACTAGGCTATTTTAGGAAGCAAAAGAATATTTTCATCTTTATTTCTAGAGTTGCATTTGGATTTTGGAAAATTGTTGTTTCAAGAACTAATATTTTAATTTCTACATTATACTAAAAGTGCTGAGGTGATGAATTTTGATGCTTTAGAAAACTCCCCTATCTTTTAACTTCTCCATGTATATTTTCATCTTTATCAACCTTGTACATCTAAGTTTAAAACACTCTCATTTGGAATAACAAGTTATGTGCAATATATATGCAGTATTATCTGCAATATAATTATTATACAATACAATATTATGTGTGTATTTTTGTTGTGTTTAGGATAAAATAGACAAAGTAATGATCCCTGTCTTGGTGGATTTATAATCTTGGTGAAATCTGACAATAAGACACTAACTTTAGAAATGAATTAGTTGCATACTATGATAGAAGCTAAGTGTTATGAAAAAAAGTATAGAGCCATGAAGAAATACTCCAAATCCAAGGTAAGAGAAACCCAAGTAAGACAGTAGGCATTGCGAGAGGACATCATAGGGAAGATAAACTGAAACAACAACCACAGACAACTAGCTAATCTGATCACACAGACTATAGCCTTGTCTAACTCAATGAAACTAAGCCATGCCATGTGGGGCCACTCAAGATGGACAGTTCATGGTGGAGAGAACTGACACTATGTGATCCACTGGGGAAGGGAATGGCAAACCACTTCAGTATTCTTGCCCAGAGAACCCCATGAATAAGAAAAGGCAAAAAGTTAGGGCACTGAAGATAAACTCCGCAGGTCAGTAGGTGCCCAATAAGCTACTGGAGATAAGTGGAGAAATGACTCCAGGAAGAATGAAAGAATGGAGCCAAAGCAGAAACAAACCGAGTTGTGGATGGGACTGGTGATAGAAGTAAGGTTTGATGCTGTAAAGAGCAATATTGCATAGAAACCTGGAATGTTAGGTCCATGAAACAAAGCAAATTGGAAGTGGTCAAACAAGAGATGACAAGAGTGAATGTCGACATTCTAGGAATCAGTGAACTAAGATGGACTGGAATGGGTGAATTTAACTCAGATGACCATTATATCTACTATTGTGGGCAGGAATCCTTTAGAAGAAATGGAGTAGTCATTATAGTCAACAAAAGAGTCCGAAATATAGTACTTGGATGAAATTTGAAAACGACAGAATGATCTCTGTTCATTTCCAAGGCAAACCATTCAATATCATGGTAATACAAGTCTATGCCTTGACCAGTAATACTGAAGAAGCTGAAGTTGAACAGTTCTATGAAGACCTACAAGACCTTGTAGAATTAACACCCAAAAAAGATATCCTTTTCATTATAGGGGACTGGAATGCAAAAGTAGGATAGTCAAGAAACACCTGGAGTAACAGGCAAATTTGGCCATGGAGAACAGAATGAAGCAGGGCAAAAGCTAATCGAGTTCTGCCAAGTGAACACATTGGTCATAGCAAACACTCTCTTCCAGCAACACAAGAGAAGACTCTACACATGGGCATTGCCAGATGGTAGACACCGAAATCAGATTGATTATATTCTTTGCAGCCAGAGATAGAGAAGTGCTATACAGTCAGCAAAAGCAAGACTGGGAGCTGACTGTGGCTTGGATCATGAACTCCTTATTGCCAAATTCAGACTTATTTTGAAGAAAATGGACAAAACCACTAGAATATTCAGGTATGACCTAAAGCAAATCCATTATGATTATACACTGGAAGTGAGAAACAGATTTAAGGGACTAGATCAAATAGACAGAGTGCCTGATGAACTATGGATGAGGTTCATGACATTATACAGGAGACAGGGATCAAGAACATCCCCAAGGAAAAGAAATGCAAAAAAGCAAAGTGGCTGTCTCAGGAGGCCTTACAAATAGTTGTGAAAAAAAAAAGAGAAGCAAAAAGCAGAGGAGAAAAGCAAAGATATACCTATTTGAATGCAGTGCTCCAAAGAATAGCAAGAAATAATAAGAAAGCCTTCCTCAGCAATCAATGCAAATAGATAAAAGAAAATAATAGAATGGGAAAGACTAGAGATCTCTTCAAGAAAATTAGAGATACAAAGGGAACATTTCATGCAAAGATGGGCTTGATAAAGGACAGAAATGGTATGGACCTAACAGAAGCAGAAGATATTAAGAAGAGGTGACAAGAATACACAGAAGAGCTAGACAAAAAAAAAAAAAAATCTTAATGATCCAGATAATAAAGATGGTGTGATCACTCACCTAGAGCCAGACATCCTGGAATGTGATGTCAAGTGGGCCTTAGGAAGCATCACTATGAACAAAGCTAGTGGAGGTGATGGAATTCCAGTTAAGCTATATCAAATCCTGGAAGATGATGCTGTGAAAGTGCTGCCCTCAATATGCCAGCAAATTTGGAAAAGTCCACAGTGGCCACAGGACTGGAAAAGGTCAGTTTTCGTTCCAATCCCAAAGAAAGGCAATGCCAAAGAATACTCAAACTACTGCACAATTGCACTCATCTCACATGCTAGTAAAGTGATGCTTAAAATTCTCCAAGCCAGGCTTCAGCAATACTTCAACCATGAACTTCCAGATGTTCAAGCTGATTTTAGAAAAGGCAGAGGAACCAGAGATCAAATTGCCAACATCAGCTGGATCACTGAAAAAGCAAGAGAGTTTCAGAAAAACATCTGCTTCTATTTTATTGACTATTCCAAAGCATTTGACTGTGTTCAGTTAAGTTCAGTTCAGTCAGTCGCTCAGTCGTGTCTGACTCTTTGTGACCCCATGAATCACAGCACGTCAGGCCTCCCTGTCCATCACCAACTCCTTGGAAAGTATCTTTAATATACCCCTTTGTCAAACTAATTACCAAGTCCTGCCGATTTTTTTCTCTTAGGTGGATCTTAGACTTTATGCTTCTCTCTTCCCAACTACTGCTGCCTTCATTTCAACCTTGATCATCTTGTCTTGACAGCCTCCGTGATATCCTTGCAGCCTCTTTTTGCACAGCCATCAGAGCAATCTATCTTTCATGCACATCAAACCATGTCACTCCCAGGATTAAAATCTTTAAATATCTCTCATTTGCCTGAAGTCATACTTCAAGTGCGTTTTGTGATACTAGGTTTTACAAAGAAGTATTCTCTTAGAAAAGAATTTGATAGTAAAAAGAAAATTAGAAATTCTATAGGGTATATTTAAAATTCTTATTGTTGAAAAATTCTCCTTTGCATATAAAAGACTCTTAGAAGTCCTGGGATAAAGACATCTTTAAGTCTTTCTCAAATAACAATATATATTTCCAAATTATTTGGTAATAAAATTGTTTCATTTGGCAAAACATTTAGTAAAACTCTAAGAAAGACAAGCCTGCAAAATAATGCCCAAACTCCTCAGTATGGTCCAGGGTCCCCTTACTCCCTCTATCTCCACCTCTCTTCTCTCCCGGACTTTGCCTCCGAGTTCCAGTAACTGTCAGCAGAGTTAATAAGAGAAAGAGAGGGATTTTAGTTCCCCAGAAATTAAGGAAGAGTTTACACTCTTAAAATTCAAATAACAATATATATTTCCAAATTATTTGGTAATAAAATTGTTTCATTTGGCAAAACATTTAGTAAAACTCTAAGAAAGACAAGCCTGCAAAATAATGCCCAAACTCCTCAGTATGGTCCAGGGTCCCCTTACTCCCTCTATCTCCACCTCTCTTCTCTCCCGGACTTTGCCTCCGAGTTCCAGTAACTGTCAGCAGAGTTAATAAGAGAAAGAGAGGGATTTTAGTTCCCCAGAAATTAAGGAAGAGTTTACACTCTTAAAATGTTAGTAAGTTAATTATTTGTTAGTTTTACTGTATATTTAAAATTGTTCTTAGATAATAACATGTGACCCAGTCTTTTTCTTCAGTTCAGTTCAGTTCAGTCACTCAGTCATGTCCGACTCTTTGTGACCCCATGAATCGCAGCACACCAGGCCTCCTTGTCCATCACCATCTCCCGGAGTTCATTCAGACTCACGTCCATCGAGTCCATGATGCCATCCAGCCATCTCATCCTCTGTTGTACCCTTTTCTTCCTGCCCCCAGTCCCTCCCAGCATCAGAGTCTTTTCCAATGAGTCAATTCTTTGCATGAGGTGGCCAAAGTACTGAGTTTCAGCTTTAGCATCATTCCTTCCAAAGAACACTCAGGACTGATCTCCTTTAGAATGGACTAGTTGGATCTCCTTGCAGTCCAAGGGACTCTCCAGAGTCTTCTCCAACACAACAGCTCAAAAGCATCAATTCTTCAGTGCTTAGCTTTCTTCACAGTCCAACTCTCACATCCATACATGACCACAGGAAAAACCTTAGCCTTGACTAGATGGACCTTTGTTGGCAAAGTAACGTCCCTGCTTTTCAATATGCTATCTAGTTTGGTCATAACTTTCCTTCCAAGGAGTAAGCATCTTTTATTTTCATGCCTGCAGTCACCATCTGCAGTGATTTTGGAGCCCCCAAAAATAAAGTCACCCACTATTTCCACTGTTTCCCCATCTATTTCCCATGAAGTGATGGGACCAGATGCCATGATCTTCGTTTTCTGAATGTTGAGCTTTAAGCCAACTTTTTCACTCTCCTCTTTCACTTTCATCAAGAGGTTTTTTAGTTCCTCTTCACTTTCTGCCATAAGGGTGTCTGCAGTCACCATCTGCAGTGATTTTGGAGCCCCCAAAAATAAAGTCACCCACTATTTCCACTGTTTCCCCATCTATTTCCCATGAAGTGATGGGACCAGATGCCATGATCTTCGTTTTCTGAATGTTGAGCTTTAAGCCAACTTTTTCACTCTCCTCTTTCACTTTCATCAAGAGGTTTTTTAGTTCCTCTTCACTTTCTGCCATAAGGGTGGTATTATCTGCATATCTGAGGTTATTGATATTTCTCCCAGCAATCTTGATTCCAGCTTGTGCTTCTTCCAGGCCAGTGTTTCTCATGATGTACTCTGCACAGAAGTTAAATAAGCAGGGTGACAATATACAGCCTGGACGTACTCCTTTTCCTATTTGGAACCAGTCTGTTGTTCCATGTCCAGTTGTAACTGTTGCTTCCTGATCTGCATATAGGTTTGTCAAGAGGCAGGTCAGGTGGTCTGGTATTCCCATCTCTTTCAGAATTTTCCACAGTTTATTGTGATCCACACAGTCAAAGGCACATATAAATGTCATCAGGCTGTTTGTTCTTTGACGATAGCACAGGTTTCTAATTTTGCTGATATTTTAAGAGGACACACTGGATTATATTACAGATTCATGAGGATTGTGTGTGTGTTTAGTTGCTAAGTCGTGTCTGACTATTTGCTACCCTTTGGGCTGTAGCCCACCAGGCTTCTCTGTCTGTGGGATATCCCAGGCAAGCATACTGGAGTGGGTTTCCATTTCCTTCTCCAGGGAATCTTCCTGACCCAAGGTTGAATCTGTGTCTTCTGTATCGCAGGTGGATTCTTTACCTGCTGAGCCATTGGGGAAGCCACGCTATGGGGATAACAGATAGAAAAGCCTATCTAACTCATCAAGCCTAAGTGTTGTTCATGTCTCAGGCACACACATGGAAGAAAGGCTGGAATTGTATCACTGACAGTTTCACCAAGAAGTACAGAAGTTTATAAGATTGAGAGTTGAAGCTCATTAATGTTCTTTGACTTTATTTTTTAATACTCAAAGGACCTGAAGATAGTTTGATAATGAGACTGTTCTTCATTTCCAGATTGAAATTAGACATGATTAGGAATGCTGAAGTACTGGGCAGGTCAATTGTGCACCATTATTAGAGCCATTTAATGCATTTTAATGGTGGTTGATAAGGTACAAAATGCTATATAAGCCAAAAGAAGAAGTTTTATTCCATTATATGTAAGCATAGATATGGATGAGCCCACATTTGCATTTTTTATGCATTAGTTCAAAAAATTTAACATATTCTTTGAGATATGAGTGGTAGAATATGTAATTTCTGAGCAATGAGCATTGCTGAAGCCAGCATATCAAGCTCCCTAGACACAGATTGTCCTTTAACAGTGAATTCAAGAAAAGATGTCTTTAGCATTTGTGTTGCTGAAGAATCATGCTCTGAGTTATAAAGTCAATTGCTTGTGTGACTAGCTTATTCTACTTATTTTCTCAAATTTATTAATAAATATGAAATAATAGCTCACATGTGATTGTATTATTTACATCAGGCTTACAGAGTTCATTGATTTATATAGGTAAACAAGCAAACAAACAAAAGAGTTCAAGACATTTTGTAGGGGAGTTTCCATTTTTTTAGCTATGCTTTTAAATCTGTTACTAATTCCCATGTACTTTAGATAAGATTCCAAACTTTAAACATTATTTTTCAACTTCCCTGGTGGCTCAGACAGTAAAGAATCTGCCTTCAATGCAGGAGACCTGGGTTTGATCCCTGGGTCAAGAAGATCCCCTGGAAAGGGAATGGCTACCTACTCTAGTATTCTTGTCTGGAGAATTCCATGGACAGAGGAGCCTCATAGACTACAGTCCATAGGGTTGCAAAGAGCTGGACACGACTGAGCAGCTGACACTTTCACTTTTTCTTAAAAAAATACTTAAGTGTTGGGATTGGACAAGATCAGTAAATATCGTTCTTTCTGTCCTTTGTGTTCATCTGGTTTGGAAATCACTGAGACACAGACACAGACAGAGATCACAATAGCCCTTTTTGTTTTTTACCTGATGAAGAGCTATTGAACTGCACAGTCTGTGTCTGCCAGTAAGTAAAGTGGATGTATAAACCCTTCCTGATCCCCACACTAGCCTGGGGACCACTGTCCCAGAGGGGAGATTTGGATCTGAAAAGCAGAGACACTTCCCCAGGGTTGCTACCTCTGTTTGGCCCAGGGGAGGAGGATAGTTGGAGACCAGATTCTCCAAGCTCCACCCAGTCAAGAGGCCAGGTGGCTGTCATCCACTGACTGGTCTCCCCACGACTCTACACTTTGGAGAGTAAGCAGGCTGAGGCCACAAGTCTTTTCTTAGAAACCAGCAAGCATCCCCCCACTTAGACACTCTTCACTGGCGCTCCTGCTGTGGGTGTGTGGTTTATGGAGGGAGGACACCGCTGCACGCTCTTCTCTGGAGGTGCCACTGCCCTGTGCTGTCACTGGAGCAGCGATGGGAAAGCCTCCTATGCCTCCATCCTGTTCCTTGTGTAAAAGCTGCATGGAGCTTGGTGGTAGAGTTCCTGGTTGCCGTCCTGATGTCAAGCTCCTCTCGGCCTAGGAACATCTCTGTGACAAGCTGTGAGCCACGCTGCGGCTCCTCAGAGGCAGGAGAGGGGGAGTGGTCTGTCCAGATTATGGGGTCATGGAGTCACTGTTGCACTGAGAATCCAGGTTCATTGTGTAAATGACTGAGTGTCTGCCTATGAGATTCACATGTGGTTGGGCTGGTTACTGGCAGAGGTTCCCATGAAGCTTGTGCTTAGCCCTTGATGAAAGTGTTGAAAGTGTTAGTCACTCAGTCATGTCCGACTCTGTGACCCAATGAACTGTAGGCTCCTTTGTCCATGGGATCCTCCAGGCAAGAATATTGGGGTGAGTAGCCATTTCCTTCTCCAGGGCATCTTCCCAACACAAGGATCAAATCCAGGACTCCTGTATTTCAGGGAGATTTTTTACCATCTGAACCCCTGAGGATTTAATCTCAAAGAAAATTGCAATCAGGATGTAACCAGGCAGGGTCTGCTAAAAAGAAACCAGCTTTTGACCATTTGGAGTAGGAAAGAACCCTTTCGTGGTAGCTCTTGGGAGCACAGGAAGGCAGAAATTGTTCATAAACCTCATGGTGGTTCCAAACAGCAAGGGTCTTTACTGTTAATGGATTAGAATGCAGCTAGCTTGTGTGTTTAAAACAGTCAAGGCACAGTTCTAAGAGCTTAGCATGAATTAACTCATTTAAGGTGAATTAACTCATGTGCAGTTTCAGAATAACCCAATGAGTTTGTACTAACATTATTATAATTTTTATCTTCATATTATTAAAAAATGGAATGAGAATCATATAAGGCTAAGTAACCTCCTGAATTTCATCAAGCCAGAAAATGCCAGAACCAGGATTACAGCTGGTCTTTCGATTAGCCAGAGCACATAACCCCTACAAGCTGCCACTTCTCATCAGTCTACTATGATTGCTTGAAATCCCTAATAAACTGAGTCCAATGCTAGAAAGTGAGTCAGTGACCTGTGGTTGTTTAGAAAGTTGTAAAGAAAATATAACAAATGCCATTTATTAGAAAGAATTTTTAGCGTTGGTTTGATTTCGCAGCATTTTCGGTAAATGAAATTTTTTATGTGACTTGATCCTATGTTTATGGATCATTTGCTCTGCTTTGCCTTTAATGTTTCTATTTGAAGTGCTACATGATGTATTTAGATGTTTACTGCTTTTTAAGTTGGTCTTTTCTTCCCTCTATTAGCATAGTAAGCGTCCTGAAAGAAGTACTTAGCAATAATAGTAACTCATTAAATATTTGTACAATGATTAAATGAAGTTTAAAAGTTATTTATTTAGTCGAAAGTGCCCCATTTTCTTTCTCACTATACTTTTAAACTGAGAATAGCTCTCACTAACTCAAAATTTTTAGGGAGGGGAGTTGAGACAAATGAATTGTTGAAAATTCTTGCAGGTCTGTGATTTTATTAAATGTTTTACCTAATGACTCATATTCTTAATACAAAGATGTGCTTAATGATTCATGTTCTGAACATTAGTATGTACTTATTTTATTTTTAATTGATGTAATGTGAAGTGAGCAGTGATGAGTTAAGTGTTTAAAAAGATTTTCTGTACCATTCTCAGCAGGTACAGTAATAAGCAAACTTGTGAATGTTTCTTTCTACTTCTAGGCTTTGTACACGTGGTTTCCTCTGCCTTTAGTGCTCACTTCCTCCTTTCCATCTTGAAAACTCTTGTTCTTCTTTTGTTCTTAACTTTCCATATGTCTTCTTCCAGGAGGCGTTACTGAGCCCTCCAAGATGAGTCAAATACACGTTCTATATTACCTGCTCGTGTGCATGTGCAGTCGTTTCAGTTGTGTCCGACTCTGTATGACCCCATGGACTGTAGGCCGCCAGGCTCCTCTGTCCATGGGATTCTCCAGGCAAGAATACTGGAGTGTGCTGCCGTGCCCTCCTCCAGGGGATCTTCCCGATCCAGAGATCAAACCCGTGTCTCTTATGTCTCCTGCATTGGCAGGCAAGTTCTTTACCATTAGCATCACCTAGGTCCCTTTTGTAATGCACCATAACTTGCTCATCTTTTGGTCTGCTTTTCTACAGGACCGATAGTTCTTGATGGCTGAGATTCTTTCCAGCACCTAGTACAAGATATGCTGCAGTGGAGCATTTCAATAAATACTGACTGAATGAGTGAATGAATGAAGGGAGCACCAGGGATGAGGCAAAGGAATATGCTATCAGAGTCACTCTTAAGCAGTATAATTTAATTTAGAAAACAGAATAAGAGCAGGACGCAGTTTTTAGAGGGACAAATTCACAATGTTCAGTACAACACAGATGTTTATAAAGGCTTCCAAAGAGCTGGATGTATATATCAGTGCATCCCAAACAGTTTCCAGAGCTTTTGTGTCAATTCCGGAAGCAAGGAGGGTGTAACGTAGCACTGGGGAAAACAAGCACAGACAACACTTGATAGGAAACAGGAGCTGCAGAGAGAGGACTGTGTGTCAAACTGAGGGACAGTTTCTCTGCTGGGTGGAGAAACCCAGGAGATGTTGGAAGCCGCATGAGAAGCAGACAGGAGAAACTGCAGAACAAAAGCAGAAGCATATAGTTCCAGTAAAAACCAATGGACACTGTTAGAGTAAGATAAAGGAATAGTGTAGGAGGGCAGGAAATCAGAGTATGAATAACAATATATAGGTGGTGTTAATGGTAAAGAACCCACCTGCCAATGCAGGAGACATAAGAGGTGCAGGTTTGATCCCTGGGTTGAGAAGATCCCCTGGAGGAGGAAATGATAACTCACTCTAGTATTCTTTCCTGGAGGATCCCATGGACAGAGGAGCCTGTCAGGCTACAGTCCATTGGGTTGCAAAGAGTCAGACATGACTGGAGCGACTTAGCATGCACGCAGAGCTCTAAAAGATGTTGTAGTAACTGAGTACTGTTCTGAAGACCTTGCGAAGGCAAAGCGCCGTGGAGCACGTACTTGGGGCTGATGTTCCCATTCATTTCCTGGGGCTGCCTCTGTGCACTCCTAGGGTATCTTCGGACTTTTGATTCTCTTGACAAGAATTCTCTTGATTCTCAGTGAATCAGCGTGATGATGGCCAGGGTCTTATCATGGAGATCACTTTCTTGATTGTGTCTAGCTTTTTCATCTACAGTTCCAATTCTGTCTTGCCTTAGCCCTCACTGTAGGAACAGTGGATGCTACCTAACTTTCTGGGATGATGAACATTCAGTCTGTCTCCTCAATGTACTGGTCTTCGATGTTGTCCTTGGAACTGTTCTTCTCTTTGAAGATTTGTGTGAAGCTGCAATGCTGCCCCATTAAATGAGCATATCAGCTGTATGACAGTATATCTCAAAGTGCTACTCAAATGTTAGTGAATATTATTTGGGTAGATAAAATATATTTTTCAAAAATTACAATGAAAAACTATACGTTTCAAGTTCCTTAAACCGTCAGAGAAAGGAGATAACCATTTCTGACTGAAGTCATGGAACAAAAATGCCAGAGGTTAGAGAAAAATTATTTTGTGTCTAGTCCATCAGCTAACTTCTAGGCAAGCCAATATTTATGATAGAGTCTATTGGAAAATCTACTACCTCAATGACTAGTGCTACTTGAAAGAAAGACATATTTTCTTTTTCAAGCAGAAGAAATGAATTGCTAGTCTGAAATTAGAAAGGTGTTTAATTAGTTCTTATTGTCTTTCTGTTTTTCAATACTGGTTAGAAATTATGCAACTTATGTAGAATGATGCACTGTACCATAATAATGGGGAATGGTTACTCAGAGGATATTTCTCATTTGATTTTCCTTCTGTAGAGGTTTGTGTGAGTTTAAAATTTTTCATGTATCATTTTCTTTAAAACCTATTGGAGAATAAGGAAAAGCCAATGTTTATTGAGCATGCTAATGAGTGAATGAATAGTTTTCTGAATGTGCTCTGTTGTATTCCTATTAAATGAAAGCACTGAAACAAATTAGAGAATTACCTAAAGTGTATATTAATAGATTCAGGCTTTTTAATGTACAAAAAGTCAATTAACATATCGAGACTTAGAGCAATGCCATAAAGGTAATTATAAAACTTCTGTGAAAGTCTTTTTTTTCCAAATCATTTAACTTCTATAGCTGGAGATTTTATAGGAGAGGGTTTACGATGACAGTGTAGAGAGATCTCAAACTCACCTCTTTCCATGGATAGAACAAATCTCTAACTATGGAATGGTCCCCTCAGAAAGATTTGAAAACTGAATGAACAGAGCTTCCACAACAAAGCGCAGAAGGATAGCATCAGGACATGTGGGAGAGGCAGAGAGAGTCTCAGCAAAGGGAAAAAAAAAATCCCAGCCGTGGAAGCCACAAGTGGGAGAGATCACAGAGATACAGATATTTTCCCTGAAGAGTGAGAGATTCTGGCTCCACTGGGCACTCCAATCCAGAAATCCTGCACAGGAAAGTCGACCTCCTAAATACCTGGCCTTGAAAACCAACAAAGCCCCTGTTCAGGAAATCACAGGATTGCAGTGGATGGACAAACTCCCTTTTTAGGAGCCCATACCCAGACTGACTTGACCCAAAACCATTATAGGGAATCCGACTCTTCTAGTCTTCCCATACTAGTTTTATTTCCTATGGGATATTTCAATTGTATAGCTCACTTTAAAGTTTTTCTTGCTTCGGTTAATTAAAATATATGTGTTCTAAACCTTTTATTTGCAGATTCATTGTCCAGGCTGCTCTTCAAGACAAATAAGTAGAGCTTAGTTGTGATTTGTTGTTAAAAAATTGAGATCTAACAAAGAACTGCTATGTAACTCTAAAGATTTCAGAGGGTGAAGAATCAAAATAGGTAGCATCTAAAAATCAAAGTCTAGATACTTTGCTTTTCAAATCATATTTCTTAATTTTTATAATTGAGAAGATTGTTTAAATTAAAAAGATTTGATATTATTATAGGGTGTTATTATTTTGATATTTTTTCAAACATGTAGAAAAATATAGAGAAAAAAACTGAAACACCTGTACATTTCTTGCTAAATCTGTTCTCTCTCATCCTCCAAATGGCAGCATTTGCTGTTTATTTTTCCCAGTAATCTTTTTAAATTTTATTTTATATTCAATTGGGTGATAATTGCTTTACAATATTGTGATGGTTTCTACCATACATCAACACGAATCTGCCATGAGAATACATATATTCCCTCCCTCTAAAAGCACCCTCCCACCCATCCCACCCCTTAGGTTGTCACAGAGCACTAGCTTTTCCCAGTAATCTTTTCATACTTTATATTTATGTACTCATAAATAGTATGGTATTGTTTTGCATATTTAAGCTTTATTTAAATATTAGTGAATAAAATTTAAATATGTGCAGTAAAGCACTACTAATGCTTTTTCTGCTGACCCTACTCTTTTTGAGATTTATTCATCAATATGAAGCTCTAGTTTATTTTAATTTCTATACAATATTCTATATAGAGGAATGGACATCTATGTTTCTACCTTTTATTCTTACAAATTCAGTTGCTACAAGAATTTCCCTAAGCTTGTGTGTGTGTGTTAGTTGCTTAGCTGTGTCTGACTCTTTGTGACCCCATGGACTGTAGCCCGCCAGGCTCCTCTGTCCATGGAATTCTTCAGGCAAGAAAACTGGAGTGGGTTGCCATTCCCTTCTCCAGGGGATCTTCCAACTGAGGGATCCAACCTGGGTCTCTAGCATTGCAGGCAGATTCTTTACCATCTGAGCAATCTGTAAACTTATAGGAGGGAAATGGACAAATCACATAAGCACAAAACTTCAAGTTTACCAAGTTCTAATGTTATAATTTGCATGCTCCCTGCAGGATTGTAGAGTGCTTTAGGCTGCTCTTCAAGACAAATAAGTAGAGCTTAGTTGTGATTTGTTGTTAAAAAATTGAGATCTAACAAAGAACTGCTATGTAACTCTAAAGATTTCAGAGGGTGAAGAATCAAAATAGGTAGCATCTAAAAATCAAAGTCTAGATACTTTGCTTTTCAAATCATATTTCTTAATTTTTATAATTGAGAAGATTGTTTAAATTAAAAAGATTTGATATTATTATAGGGTGTTATTATTTTGATATTTTTTCAAACATGTAGAAAAATATAGAGAAAAAAACTGAAACACCTGTACATTTCTTGCTAAATCTGTTCTCTCTCATCCTCCAAATGGCAGCATTTGCTGTTTATTTTTCCCAGTAATCTTTTTAAATTTTATTTTATATTCAATTGGGTGATAATTGCTTTACAATATTGTGATGGTTTCTACCATACATCAACACGAATCTGCCATGAGAATACATATATTCCCTCCCTCTAAAAGCACCCTCCCACCCATCCCACCCCTTAGGTTGTCACAGAGCACTAGCTTTTCCCAGTAATCTTTTCATACTTTATATTTATGTACTCATAAATAGTATGGTATTGTTTTGCATATTTAAGCTTTATTTAAATATTAGTGAATAAAATTTAAATATGTGCAGTAAAGCACTACTAATGCTTTTTCTGCTGACCCTCTCTTTTTGAGATTTATTCATCAATATGAAGCTCTAGTTTATTTTAATTTCTATACAATATTCTATATAGAGGAATGGACATCTATGTTTCTACCTTTTATTCTTACAAATTCAGTTGCTACAAGAATTTCCCTAAGCTTGTGTGTGTGTGTTAGTTGCTTAGCTGTGTCTGACTCTTTGTGACCCCATGGACTGTAGCCCGCCAGGCTCCTCTGTCCATGGAATTCTTCAGGCAAGAAAACTGGAGTGGGTTGCCATTCCCTTCTCCAGGGGATCTTCCAACTGAGGGATCCAACCTGGGTCTCTAGCATTGCAGGCAGATTCTTTACCATCTGAGCAATCTGTAAACTTATAGGAGGGAAATGGACAAATCACATAAGCACAAAACTTCAAGTTTACCAAGTTCTAATGTTATAATTTGCATGCTCCCTGCAGGATTGTAGAGTGCTTATTGCTATACCATCACTCAGTACTTTCTGAGAATTAATTTGTATTTATCTTTTGAGTATGAAGTTGTATCTCAGTATTGTTTTAATTTGCATTTATCTGAGTAGTGTGAGCTTTGCATCTGCGTATTTGCCCTCCATATTTTTAAAAGTATTCAATAAAAGTGCACTCATTAAAAAAGAGGATGAAGAAAACTCAGGAAGAAAAATATTGCCTGTAACTTTATTGTTTATGGAAGACAATTAGTATTTTACATATTAACACATTTTCTTATTATCCTATTTTTCTTTGAATATCATTACTCTATATATCTTTGAATATCTTTCTCTCTTTTAATTTCATATTCAATATATAACTATATATCATATATTGATTTTAGACAGAATTAATTCAGGAAGATTAATTTTTTAACATTCATATGTTCTTGATTAAGTACAAAAATATTTTTTACCGGGTGGATTTTTAGTCTTCAGTGTAAAAGAAACATTGACATGTGTTTTTCAACAGAGCAGCACTGACCTGATGCACGTGAGTCTCAGTGAACTCCGGGAGTTGGTGTTGGATGGCCTGGCATGTGCAATTCATGGGGTCGCAAAGAGTCAGACACGACTGAGCAACTGAACTGAACTGATATATACATATACACATATATTTGGATTCGTTTTATATATATAGGTGTATATATATATATATATATATTCCTTGAGTGGGCTTCCCTGGTGGCAGTGGTAAAGAATCTGCCTGCAGTGCAGGAGCTGCAGAAGATGTGGGTTTGAGCCCTGAGTTGGGAAGATCCCCCCTAGAGGTGGGCATGGCAACCCACTCCAACAATCTTGCCTGGAGAATCCCATGGACAGAAGAACCTGGGAGTGCTACAGTCCCATGGGGTCGCAAAGAGTCAGATACGGCTGAAGCGACTAAGTACACATGCATGCAGTCATGCAGTCCTTAACTGTGTTGATTTCTTTAACAACTTGACTCTTTTGAATGGAAAATAGAGCCTTTTTGACTTATAATTCTCCTAGCACCATGTTCGATATTGTTAGTTAAGGAATCTTAACAAGAATGAAACCAATACTGCTGCCACTGCTAAGTCACTTCAGTCATGTCTGACTCTGTACAACCCCATAGACGTCAGTCCAACAGGCTCCCCTGTCCCTGGGATTCTCCAGGGGAATTCAAGAATATTAAAATTACTACAAAATACAAAAGCTAATTTAAAATCCATGTTGAAGAGTAGTAATATTCTCTAAGAATACTGGAGTGGGTTGCCATTTCCTATTACCTATTGTAATAAATAATTATGAAAATTACAAAACATTATATTTGAGTCACGAGCAGGAATGTGGTTTAAGAAACTTTTTGTGTGGCTGGTAGTGCGATAGATCCATAAGAAAAGGTGCAGGAGTTTTGTAGAGTCCAACTGCCCCAGGCTGCACAGAGCACCTTGCAGTTATTTCCTCTGAGATTTAAACCCAGTTAAGGCAGACCCACCAATCTGGTCTTATCTGAGGCCTGAGTTGTAGATTTGTTTCTTTTCAAGATTGCCTGTAGTAAATCTCAAAGAACATTTGTAAGCAGGAGCACATAAATGTGAGTGTCCGGAGCCCTAGCATAACTTGGTTTATTACCCTTCTGTTGGTTTAATACAGCAGTAATAATGTGGCTGACATCTCACTATGCCATCTTGTTCATGAGCCTCTGTCAACATTATGCTTCTGTCCTTCTGAATTTAATGCCCCGGGGAAGCCAGATCCAGACAACGTACTTTATTTGTTGTTGTTGTTGTCATTGTTTTGAAGGCTGTTTTCCTAATTCTCTTTCTCCCTTCATCCCTCCTCTTCCCATTGTCTTTCTTTGTACTGTTATTTCATTTTATTTTATTTTTCTTTGTGCTTTTAAGATTCATCTACACTGAGGTTGTTGCCTGTTTTGTTTTTTTTTTGGCTGGAGTGAAATTAGTGCCTGCATGCATAGTGAGAACACTTTTGTTGATTTCCAGAATAAAAGACTTAATTCCATTTTTTTTTTCATGACTTCTAGTTAAGTAATTGGTTCTTCCTCAGGAGCAACTTCAAGGCTGCCATTTTCTGCCCGCCATACTTAACCACAGTTTTCTTCTATTAATATCCTTGACTTTTCTTCTAAATTCTGGGAGAGCTTTCCATGTGCTCCAGTCCTTTGTTTTATTTTCTGCAGTGTAAATTCTGAACTGTAAATTTCTACTCTTCAACATGGATTTTAAATTACCTTTTGTATTTTGTAATAATTTTAATATTCTTGAATTCATTCCTTAGTTCACACAGCTCTATTACATTGCATACTGTAGATTTTAATTTTTGCTATTCTTTTTAGGCACTAGTGAGAATGCTGAAAGTTTCTAAACTTTCCTCCTGATTTCTATGGTAAATTATCTTCAGTGATTTATCTGCTCCTCTTTATTTCTTGCAGACTAGGCTCCCTTTTGCTTCTTTGACAGAAGTTTATCAAAATACTTTTGCTTTTCTTTTTTTCTTGTTCTTTAATATTTATGTAGAAATGTATATCAAAAATATAACTTAGTTCTGGTTTTATCCAATCAACATAAACTGGCTTTCCACTCTGATTATATTTCCCGAGTTAAAAAAAGTCATATTGATTAGCTGAGTGGCCTGGTAGGTTAGAGCAAAGAATTTATGAAGACTGTAGATCTGAGTGTGTATCTTTTCCCTTTATCTATTTAAGCAATTGCTTAAAAAGAAAAAGAAAAATGAAAGCTGAATTTATATTATGTAGACCTATAAACTTTAAGTAATATTTAGTTATATACAGAAGTTGCATTATTAATTTTTACTATTTTTTCTCTAAAAGACAAAATATAATTATTAGATGTATCTTGTTTTAATATTATTTTTTAAATAGGTAGAGGGTTAGTTCATTATTTCTTTTGAACTTTGGCCCTATTGTATTTCCTTTTTGTGACTGTAACAAAATATACGTTTCTATGCTTGAAGGAGGGGAAAGTTGTCAGCTGAATGGATATCTTTAGACATTTATCTGGTGGTAGATATTCACACTACACATTTTGTGTCAAAATTAAATATCCTGAGCAATCAATCTTATTTAACCAGGGATGTACTTTCTTGTGGACTTCCTTGATGGCCCAGTGAGTAAAGAATCCTCCGCAATGTAGGAGACACAGGAGACGTGGGTTCAATCCCTGGGTTGGAAAGATCCTTTGGAGGAGGAAATGGCAACCCACTCTGGTATTCTTGCCTGGAGAGTCTCCATGGACTGAGGAGCCTGGCAGAGTTTTCATAGATAAATTTGAGTTTTATATGCTTGTTGGTATGCTGGCCTCATCCTAAGGAGGTATTGTTGTTTGATTAATTTTTATTTTATGTTTCCAGGTTGTCTTAGATAGCAACCAATTATACTCTCATAAAACCACAACTTCATGAAGTATTTACAGACGAGCAGAACACACATAAAGACTGAGAGATAGATCACCTTCTGTAACATTCTCTGTCAAGTATGTGCTATAGTTAATATTTCATTAAATCCAATTTTCATGAAGATGTTTATTTTTAAAAGAGTTTCTAGTATTTATTTCCATCCTGACACACTAATAAAGTTTTCAGTACTAAGGGGAGACTAAAAATAGCTCTTGTTCCATTTTGAGAAACAAGTTGAATATATTTAGCTAGATGTACAGGTAGAATCAAACATATTCCATTACCAATGTCTCATTTTTTTTTTTTCACTTCTGCACCATTAGGGTCTAACAGACGTTGTTACTAAAAATGTGTGTGCTAAATGAAGAAAAATAGGTTTTTATGTGGAAGTGATGGTAACATTTGAAAGAAGTGATCTGTCTTAAAGTTTACAATAGCAAAAGAATGAAATAAAAGTGCTAACAGAAGATTAAAAAAGTTCAAATTACAGACAAGTATAATCTCAAGGACAGAGGCTCAAAAAAGGAATGTAGCTTATGTGTGTGTCTGACTTTTTGCAACCCTGTGGACTGTAGCCTACCAGGCTCTTCTGTCCATGGGATCCTCCAGGCAAGAATACTAGAGTATGTTTCCATTTCCTCCTCCAGGGGATCTTCCTGACCCAGGACTTGAACCCATGTCCCCTGCACTGGCAGGTGGATTCTTTACCCCAGAGCCACCTGGGAAGCCCATTCCTGATGGTAGAATAAACAAATTCTGGAAAGCAACTTAACAAGACATTTTCTTAAAATGTAGAATTCATATATTTCCTTTGACTTAGAAATCCTGTTTCTAGAAAATTGAAGGAAGATAACTGTGGATTATGTGAAAGTATCACTAGAAAGAGAGTCACAGTGGAGCTGATTATGAGAGTTAAACACCAGTCTCTTTTCATTCCAGATAAATAGTGGTTACCATAAAGGGCTGTCAAACTTCAGATGAATTTTGAAAAACAAAATTAAAAAAATTTTTTTTAAATTGAAGGATATAGCTTTACAGAATTTTGTTGTTTTCTGTCAAACCTCAACATGAATCAGCCATAGGTATACATATATCTCTTCCCTTTTGAACTTCCCTCCCATCTCCCTCCCCATCCCACCCCTTTAGGCTGATACAGAGCCCCTGTTTGGGTTTCCTGAGCCATACAGTGAATTCCCATTGGCTATCTATTTTACATATGGAAGTGTAAGTTCCATGTTACTCTTTCCATACATCTCACCCTCTCCTCCCCTCTCCTCATGTCCATAAGTCTATTCTCTATGTCTGTTTTTCCATTGCTGCCCTGTAAATAAATTCTTCAGTGCCATTTTTCTAGATTGTGTATATATGCATTTGAATATGATATTTATCTTTCTCTTTCTGACTTACTTCACTCTGTATAATAGGTTATAGGTTCATGCACCTCATTAAACTGACTCAAATGCATTCCTTTTTACGGCTGAGTAATATTCCATTGTGTATATGTACCACAACTTCTTTATTTATTCATCTGTTGATTGACATCTAGGTTGCTTCCATGTTCTAGCTATTGAAAATAGCGCTGCAGTGAATAATGGGAAACATGTGTCTGTTTCAATCTTGGTTTCCTTAGGGTATATGCCTAGGAGTGGGACTGCTGTGTCATATGGCAGTTTTTTTTAAGGAATCTCCATACCGTCTTCCATACTGACTGTATCAATTTACATTCAAAAGTGCAAGAGCGTCCCCTTTTCTCCATATCCTCTCTAGCATTTATTGTTAGTAGACCTTTTGAAGATTGCCATTCTGACCAGTGTGTGGTGATATCTCATTTTAATTTTGGCTTGCATTTCTCTAATAATGAGCGATGTTGAGCATCTTTCCATGTGTTTGTTAGCCATCTGTATGTCTTCTTTGGAGAAATATCTGTTTAGGTCTTTTTCCCACTTTTTGATTGGGCTGTTTGTATTTCTGATATTGAGTTGTATGAGCTGCTTGTATATTTTGGAAATTAATCCTTTGTCAGTTGTGTCATTTGCTATTATTTTCTCCTATTCTTAGGGTTGTCATTTCACTTTGCTTATAGTTTCTTTTGCTATGCAAAGGCTTTTAACTTTAATCAGGTCCCACATGTTGACTTTTGTTTTTATTTCTCTTATTCTAGAAGGTGGGTCATAGAGGACCTTACTTTGATTTATGTCATTGAGTGTTCTGCCTATGTTTCTGTCTAAGAGTTTTATAGTTTTCGAACTTAATTTAGGTCTTTAATCTATTTTTAGTTTATCTTTGTGTATGGTGTTAGGAAGTGTTCTAATTTCACTCTTTTACATATAGCATATAGCTGTCCAGTTTCCCCAGCGCCATATATTGAAGAGGCTGTCTTTTCCCCATTGTATATTCTTGCTTCCTTTGTCAAAAAATAAGGCACCCATAGGTGCATGGGTTTATTTCTGGGCTTTCTATCTTGTTCTGTTGGTCTGTATTTCTATTTTTGTGGTAGTACCATATTGTCTTGATGACTGTAGCTTTGTAGTATAATCTGAAATCAGGAAGGTTGATTCCTCCAATTCCATTCTTCTTTCTCAAGTCTGCTTTGGCTATTCAAAGTCTTTTGTGTTTCCATATGAATTGTGAATTTTTTTGCTCTAGTTCTGTGAAAAATGCCATTGGCAATTTGATAGCGATCACATTGAATCTATAGATTGTGTTTGCTGGTATAGTCATTTTCACACTATTGATTCTTCCTACTCAGGAATATGCAATATCTCTCCATCTGTATATGTCATCTTTGATTTCTTTCACCAGTGTCTTACAATTTTCTGTGTATAGTTCTTTTGTCTCCTTAGATGAGTTTATTCCAAGATATTTAATTCTTTTTGTTGCAATGGTGAATGGAATTGATTCTTTCATTTCTCTTTCTGATTTTTCATTGTTTTATATAGAAATGCAAGTGATTTCTGTGTATTGATTTTGTATCCTGCAACTTTGCTAAGTTCACTGATTAGCTCTAGTAATTTTATGATACTGTCTTTAGGGTTTTCTGTGTACAGTATCATGTCATCTGCAAACAGTGAGAGCTTTACTTCTTTTCTGATATGGATTCGTTTTATTTCTTTTTCTTTTCTGATTGCTGTAGCTAGGACTTCCAAAACTATGTTGAGTAATAGTGGGAAAAGTGGACACTCTTGTCTTGTTCCTGATCTCAGGGGAAATGCTTTCAGTTTTTCACTTTTGAGAATATTTGCTATAGGCTTATTGTACATCGCCTTTACTGTGTGAGGTAGGCCCCGTCTATGCCTATTTTTTGAAGTTTTAATCATAAATGGGTGCTGAATTTTGTCAAAGGCTTTTTCTGCACCTACTGAGATGTTCATATGTTTTTTATCTTTCAATTTGTTAATATGGTGTATCACATTGATTGATTTGCATATATTGAAGAATCCTTGCATCCCTGGAATAAACCCAGCTTGATCATGGTGTGTGAACATTTTGATGTGCTGCTGAATTCTGTTTGCTAAAATTTTGTTGAGGATTTTTACACCTATATTCATCAGTGATATTGGCCTATAGGTTTTTTTTCGTGTTTTCTTTGTCTGGTTTTGATATCAGAGTGATAGTGGCCTTATAGAATGAGTTTGGAAGTGTTCCTTCCTCTTACATTTTTTGAAAAAGTTTCAGAAAGATAGGCATTATCTCTTCTCTAAATGTTTGATAAAATTCTCCTGTGGTCCTGGGCTTTTGTTTTCTGGGAGATTTTTTTTTATCACAGCTTCAGTTTCGGAGCTTGTAATTGGATTGTTCAAAATTTCTATTTATTCCTGGTTCAATCTTGGAAGATTGAACTTTTCTAAAAATCTGTCCATTTCTTCTAGGTTATCCATTTTATTGCCATATCTTTATTCATAATAGTCTTTTATAATCCTTTCTATTTCTGCATTGTCTGTTGTAACCTCTCCTTTTTCATTTCTAATTTTGTTGATTTGATTCTTCTCGTTTTTTTCTTGATGAATCTGGCTAAAGGTTTGTCAATTTTGTTTATCTTCTCAAAGAACCAGCTTTTAGTTTTATTAATCTTTACTAGTGTTTCTTTCATTTCTTTATCATTTATTTTTGCTTAGATCTTTATGATTTCTTTAGTTCTACTAAATTTGGGGATTTTTTGTTCTTTTTCCAGTTGTTTTAGGTATAAAGTTAGGTTATCTATTCAATGTTTTTTTTTGTTTCTTGAGGTAGGATTGTATTGCTCTTAGAACTGCTTTTGCTGCATCCCACAGGTTTTGAGTTGTTGTGTTTTCATTTCATTCATTTCTAGAAATTTTTTGATTTCCCTTTTGATTTCTTCAGTAACCTGTTGGTTATTTAGAAATGTATTGTTTAATCTCCATGTGTTTGTGTTTCTTACAGTTTTTTTTTTTTCTTGTAATTGATATCTAGTCTCATTGCATTGTGGTCAGAGAAGATGCTTGATATGATTTCAATTTTCTTAAATTGACTGAGGTTAGATTTGTGACCCAAGATGTGGTCTATCCTGGAGAATGTTCCATGCGCACTTGAGAAGAAGTTGTATTCTACATTTGGATGGAATGTCCTGAGGATGCCAATGAGATCCATCTCATCTAATGTATCATTTAAGACTTGTGTTTCCTGATTAATTTTCTGTGTTGATGATCTGTCCATTGGTGTGAGTGGGGTGTTAAAGTCTCCTGCTATTAGTGTTACTGTCAATTTCTCCTTTTATATCTGTTAGTGTTTGTCTTTTGTATTGAGGTGCTCCTATGTTGGGTACATAGATATTTACAATTGCTGTTTTTCTCTTGGATTGATCCCTTGATCATTATATAGAATCCTTCCTTATCTCTTGTAATATTCTTTATTCTATGGTCTATTTTGTCTGATACGAGTATTGCTACTCCAGCTCTCTCTTGCTTCCCATTTGCATGGAATGTATTTTTCCATTGTGTCACCTTCAGTCTATATGTGTCTTTAGGTCTAAAGTGGGTTTCTTTTAGACAGCACGTATATGGGTCTTATTTTTGTATCCATTCAGCCAATCTGTGTCTTTTGATTGTAGCATTTAATCCATTTACATTTAAAGTAATTATTGATTTGTATATTCCTATTGCCATTTTCTTAATTGTTTGGAATTTGTTTTTGTAGGTCTTTCTCTTCTCTTTGACTATATAAGTCCCTTTAACATTTGTTGTAAAACTGGTTTGGTGGTAATGAATTTTCCTAACTTTTGATTGTCTGTAGAGCTTTTGATTTCTCCTTTGATTTTATGTGATATCCTTGCTGGGTAGAGTAATCTTGGTTGTAGATTTCCCCTTTCAGTACTTTAAATATATCCTGCCATTCCACTGATTCCCTTCTGGCCCGCAGAGTTTCTGCTTAAACACCAGCTGTTAAACATATGGAATTTCCCTTGTATGATACTTGTCTCTTCTCCCTTGCTGTTTTCAGTATTCTTTCTTTGTGTTTAATCTCTATTATTTTGATTAGTATGTGTCTTGGCATGTTTCTCCTTGGGTTTATCCTGTATGGGGCTGTCTGTGCCTCTTGGACTTGATTGACTATTTCCTTTTCCATGTTGGGGAAATTTTCAACTATAATCTCTTCAAAACTTTTCTCACACCCTTTCTTTTACTTTTCTTCTTTTGGGACCTCCATAATTAAAATGTTGGTGCACTTGATATTGTCCCAGAGGTCTCTGAGACTATCATTAGTTCTTTTCATTGTTTTTATTTTATTCTGTTCTTCAGAAGTTATTTCCACCATTTTATCTTCCAACTCACTGATTCTTTCTTCTGCTTCAGATATTCTGTTATTGATTCCTTCTAGACTATTATTAATTTTTGTAATTGTGTTATTTGTCTCTATGTGTTTATTCTTTAATTCCTCTAGGTCTCTGTTAATTGATTCTTGCATTTTCTCCATTCTGTTTTCAAAGTTTTTGATCATCCTTTCTCTCATTCTGAATTCTTTTTCAGGTAATTTGCCTATTTTCACTTCATTTATTTGGACTTCTGTGTTTCTAGTTTGTTCCTTCATTTGTGCATTATTTCTCTGCCTTTTCATTTTTTTAAAAAAACTTATTGTATTTGAGATCTCCTTTTCCCAGGCTTCAAGGTTAAATTCTTTCTTCCTTTTGGTGTCTGCCCACTGCAGATTGGTGCAGTGGTTTGTGTAGTCTTCAGATTGGGTGACATGCTAATTTTTTTCTTTGTTTTTCCTCTGATGGTAGTAATCCTGTCTGATTAGAATGATGATTGGGTTTGTATGTTTGTTTTGTTTGTTGTTTGGCTGAGGCATCCTGTACAGGGTTCTACTGGTGGTTGGGTGATGCGAGTCTTATATTCAAGTGGTTTCTTTTGTGTGAGTTCTCACTATTTGATGCTGCCTAGGGTTAGTTCTCTGGTGGTCTAGGGCCTTGGAGTCAGTGCTCCCACTCCAAAGGCTCAGGGCTTGATCTCTCATCAGGAACAAAGATCCCACAAGTGGTTTGTTATGGTACTAAGTGAGATTAAAACACATACCCCACAATGAGAAACTAAAGATGAACCCCAAACTAATGGCAGTTATAAATCAGGCAAATAATGATTAAAATAATGGAATATACATATGCATGTCCATAAGCAAAATCAAAACAGTCCAACAAAAATAAAGTACAATGGACTGACCTGGTGAATAAAGGAAACCAAAAATTATATCTACCATTTATGAACAAAACCAACTAAAGCACAAGCTGGAAAACAAAACTAAAGCCAGATGCCAACTGGGGAACAAAGCAATGAAAACAAAACTAATATATATGTTGATAGGAAAAGAAAAAAGAAATAATAGATATGCAAAGCTAAATAGAGATAGATAAAGAAGATTTATAGACATTAAAGGTTAACTGCAAGGTGAAAAGTTCAGTAGGAAAAGCAAATAAATGAATAAATGTAGAAAAAATAGTAATAGGTTTTTAAAAATTAAAAATTGAAAAAAGAAAAAAAAAAGAAAGAAAAAGAAAACTCCAAGGAACTGCAAAAGCCCAATGTAGAGCTAGAGGTTTATAACAGCAATAAAAAGTGTGATTGAAAAAAAAAAAAAGAAGAAGAAGAAAAAATTCAAAGGCTTAATTAGATTTCATAGTGCCAATGAAATTGACAACTACAACAGGGGGCAGAGGTGGGGAGAGGAAAAAAGAAAAAGAAAAATACAAGAGAAACTGTAAAAACATAAGAATAATAAACAAGTCAAAACATAAGAATAATAAATGTTTTCCTTTAGTCACTGCTGTCAGGATCCTTTCCCTCTCTGGGAGTCATAGTCCTTCTCACCTCCCTAGGATGCCCTCCAACACTGTGCTACTCTGGATCTGCGTGGGGGCAACTGAGATTCTAATCTGGTCCTACTCCTGGGTGTTCTTGCCTCCAATGTCCACAGCTATGAGAACTAGTGCATTTTCTTTTGTGGGAGCTCTCAATGTCCTTTAATATAGTCTGTAGACACAGAGGCTATCTAGTTGATCATGTGGATTTAATCTGCAGCTTGTACAACTCGTGGGAAGGTTTTAGGTCTTCTTCCTTAGCCACACTGCCCCTGGGTTTCAATTGTGGTTTTATTTCCACCTCTGCATGTGGACCTTCCACTGGGCTTTGCTCCTGAGGCTTCCCTGGAGAACTTGGGTCTGCCCAAGTGTGGGTCAGGTGCAGAGGTGGTGCAGCTACTTGGTTTGCAGGGGTTCTGGCAGCACCAGGTACTCAGGGGAGTTGGCGGCTAGGGAAGCAGGATATATAGTGCTCTTGAAGGGTGTGGCAACCAGTATTGGCCAATACACTCCAGTATTCTTGCCTGGAGAATCCCCTTGGCAGAGAAGCATGGCAGGCCACAGTCCACAGAGTTGGACACGACTGAAGTGACCCTGCATGCATAGACACAGGACTTTTTTTGCCTGTGGCAGGTCTGCCCCAGTGAGGATTGAGCGTGAAGTTGGTGCAGCTGCTTGCGTCGCAGGTACCCTGGAAGTGCGAAGGACACAGACTGCCTCGATTGTTGGAGCTATGGCCCTATCAAAGGTTTTTTTGAGCCTCTGGTAGTTGTCAATCAGAAGGCCTTTTTGGCTAGTCTTTCTCTCTAGCTCTGCCTGTTCAGGCACTTAGAGGGCTCCCTCACCTGGAGTCCTTCTCTATTGTTCCATGTTAGGCAAATGCAGGGTCCCCCCTGGCTGGGGTCCTACTGTATAGATCAGTGCATCAGGCATTTAAAGGGGCACCCTGTAGGGGGGGGGTTCTACTCTGTAGTTCTGTGTGTCAGGTGCTTGATGGGCCAGCCTCTCTGTTGTTCAGCCGCCAGTGCTGGCATGTGGGGAGAGAGAGGCTATGGTGATGGCTCCACCCGCTACTGTGACTCAGCAGTGTCACCTTGCTTCCGTGGCTGCCTGGCCTTCGTTTACAGGCATTTCCCACCACAATCTCCTCCCTCACGTCCCCTTGGTCCATCTCTCCACAGTCAGCAGCAGCCCTCAGCCTCGGATTGCTCCACAATCCCTAAGCTCCAGCTCCCAGCTGCTGCACCTTCTAGGGGACTTGTGTCCCTGTCTGGGGTACATATGACTGCAGCAAGAACTTTCTGATTCTCATTCCATTTAGGCTGCCACAGATCAGCTGTTTCATTCTCAGCCTTAAATGTTTCTCCTCTGACATAGACAGTTGCCCCGATATGGGGACCAGACCCCTGCTTCAGTTCTCCCACCTGCCAAAGGCAGGTCCAGTCCTAGTAACACTCCTGTTTCTCCCCCTAGTTCCTTCATCCTACCGAGTTTTGTGTGGTTCTATATATTCTTTTCTGCTGGTCAGATACCCCTGTGTGCTCTCAACTGGTGTTCTGCATACACTCCAAAAATGTTTTAAGTTGCATGTTCTATTATCAAATAAGTAAAATATGGATTAGGAAATTTTCCTAGTTGGAAAATACCTTGATGCTGGGAAAGACTGAGGGAAAGAGGAGAAGGGGGTGAGAGAGGATGAGAAGGTTTGATGGCATCACTGACTCAATGGACATGTGTTTGGGCAAACTCCAGGAGATAGTGAAGGACAGGAAAGCCTGGTGTGCTGCAGTCCATGGGGTAACAAACAGCCAGACACAACTTAGTGACTGAACAACAACTTAATTCTCCTAACTTTGCTTTAAAAATCAATATGACTTCATAGCTAATACAATTCTTACAGTAAATGTCAGAAATTGTGCCTACTTACCAATATTTTGGGGTATTCTTACTGTCATTGAGAGAGGAGAGATTACACACAGCTATTTTTTTCCTGTGTCTTATTGTATTTTACCATTTTGGATGTTTAGAACCCTCCTAAACCAAGGCTTTTGGATGAGTTATTTCAGATGTATGGTTTAATTCCAATGAAACACCTTCAGTTGAGATAATGAATCATTTGATGTAAGGTTGCAATGAAAGTGAAGAAATCAAAAACTTCCCTAAAATGAAGACTGTTACATTTTATTTCACTGAGGAAATGAATTGTCATTAATTGCAGCTGTCCATCTACAAAGGTACTTGTAGACAGACACATCTACAAGTGTCACAGAGGTGTTCATTGTCACTTCAGGACATTGTGGACTTGACTTCCAATGTCCTTTACAGAAATTATACTTCTTGAACTCAGAAAGCCACCCTTCAAATACAGTTCTCAGAATGAAAAGTGTATTGATGGCCAGCTTTGGAATAAAATGACTTTGTGTTAGTGCTATTCACTAAAAATTCCTTTTGAATTATATTCATTGCTCGGCTACAGACCTACAGCATCTGAGTATATAACTCATTAATACTGGCAATAGCAGCCTAACTCTAATTTGCCTCAGTTTGCAGACAAAGTTAAAATTATGCTTTGGTTTCCCCAGGAGTGATGCAGTTTCTCAGGTGTCTGAGATTTCAGGAGTACAGCCTAAGAAGGATTGTTGAGCAGCTTTAAGCAAAATGAGGAGTTCTTTCCCTCCTGGGCAAGTTACTGCTAGTTTTCAACTATGAGCTAGAACCATGAAATGAGGGCTTCTTGGTGGCAAATTGCACACTGAGGCAGTCAGTTTTTATGATTTTTTTCTTTATAGCTTCACCATTCCAGCCAGTAAACAAAATCTTGGCAAATTAAGCAATTCTAGGGACAGGAATGGGGAGAAGGATTGGAGGTTTGAAAGGAATCTACAAGCCCAAATTGGTGGAACTTCAAGCAAATGGGTGTTAAAATCAGGCATTTTAATCTAACTTGAGTCAGCAATGTTAAAGCATGTTACCCACCTACTCCATTTATGTGGAATAGAGTGTATCATTTGAAAACAGGCTTCACTGACCCAAGGAAAGATAATCACAACTGAAGATGCCCTGGAGGAGGAAATGGCAACCCGCTTCAGTATTCTCGCCTGGGAAATCCCATGGACAGGGCGCCTGGTGGGCTGAAGTCCACGAGGCTGCAAGAGTCGTACATGAGTCGGAGATTAAACCACTACCACCACCAAAACCTCCATTATCCTAAAGAGAGCTTCATGGTTTATTGGCAGCATTTTACAACTTTCGCTCCCTTTTTTCATGGGTTTATCCATCCTTTGAATAGTTTATTTTCATTGTTTCTGATGTATAAATATTCTGTTCTTACCCCCCTAAATAATCCATGCTCCTGTGTTGAGATGCATTATTTGAAACTAATGATTCTCAATGTTGCATTTAAAGTTAATCATGTAGGTTTTGAATTAACCAGATTATTTTTTCATCCCTCAGTGAATTTGATCATAAGCAAGCCATTTTAGCTCAGAGATTCGAATCTGTCACCTTTAAAATAGGAACAATGTGATCAGACCTGTGTTGCTCACAGTGTGAAGATCAGTTATATCAGGTCTATGAACACTGTCAAGTGTGGTACAGATACTGCATGTTGATATTTGTAAGCACTGCAGATTTTTCCTTTGAAAACATGTTTGAAACTGACAGCTATTTTGCCCTGGAAATGAACAAATGTGAACCACACATCATGCCCCTGATTCCAGGAAGCGTGCTGTGGAAAGAGCTTAAAGTCGGGGTTACAGTGGATCCAGATGTTAGCCAGGCTAGGGAACCCCAAGTCCCTATTATTCAGCTATTCTGAGCTTCAGTGGGATTTTGATTTATGAGAGTAGATAAAACCTTAGGACTAGTGAATGTCAACCCTGTACTGTGCTTAGTTGCTCAGTCATGTCCAACTCTTTGTGACCCCATGGACTGTAGCTCACCAGGCTCCTCTGTCCATGGAATTTTCCAGGCAAGAATACTGGAGTGAGTTGCCAATTTCTTCTCATATCTGTATCTATAAAGCACAATATGACAACCCTATACAAAGACCTACATTTTATGCAGATAAAGCTTTCTAAACTTCTTCCATGAAGTTCTCTCATTAGAATACTTGAGTATATAAACATAAGTTTTGATGAGAGGTTAATGTAATGGAAAATTAACAATAGAATAAAAACACATTTTGCTACCTAATTAGCATCTAATTAGGACTAAATTTTCATTTCTATTATGAAAAAAATGTTGATTGCTGAGAACATGCACAGTCTTCTTTTTTAAAAAAATTCTCCTTCATCTCTTTGTCTCTTTCTCTCTCTCAAACAGATACACACACACACACACAAGAAAGCATAGTTTCATACATATAACACAACTTTTTCTCTATCTCTTATTCTTCCCTGAAAACAAGCCTTCCAAATTCCTTATTTAGGGTTTTAAAAATTATCAGAGGCTTATTTCTCTTCTAAATGATTTGTTTCTCAGAATTTTTTTCAATCTAACATCTGTTTCTTCTAAAAATTTTGTTCTATTATGAAGAACACTGTAGTTGTTTTCAATGGGCTCTGCACATACACATGCAACCTTGGGAGTCAGAAAAGAGACTGCTGGAATGGTGACCAGTTTCCAGTGTGTGATGGATATTAATGTGCCATTCTTTGTTACTGCGTATGGAGTAGAGAATATGCAGTGATGAAATCTAAATGTAACATGGATAGAAATAACTTGTATTTCCTCTGGCACAGCTTCTCCACCAGGAACTCTTGCTGGTTATCTCCTTGAGCTCACATTCCTACAATACAGTTGAGGGTAACGGGACCCAGGCAGGTCTCATTGGTTAATAGAGCTAGGTCTTGAGTCTCTGTGTACCTCCAGCCATTATATCTCAGTGTCTGAGGCAGTTAACTATATTTAGGGAAAACTGTTTGCAGCAAAGATTATTAAATAGCAAAATTGTTTGGTGAAGGAGCTTGATGACTGATATGTTAACATAGTTTAAAAACATGACAAAACATTTTTGTTTGAAATGGCTTAGGTAGACTTCTGACAGAAGAAGGAAAAATAGACCCTCTAGCCTCTAATCTAAGCCAGGATGTCATGAGAAGATTTTTAAATCAATAAAAAAATTTTCACTTTCAAAAGATAAATGAACTCACTTGCATGCCCAACAGGATAACCAAGATGATGACTTGGACTTCTTTTGGACTTGGACCACTTTTTGCCATAAATGAATTGTTCTTCTTAGTTACCACTTTCATATGATGAGCTTTTCCATCTCTTTATCCAGCCAGATGACAATAGGGATATGGGCTAGAGCGTTCTAGGGGTATCCACCTCTTCTGGCTTATCCAAAGATAAGACCCTCACAACCCAACCAATGAGGTAGGAATTCCACAATGGTGGCCCTGAACAGGGCTGGCAGCTCCTTTGCTGGTCTCAGGAGAGCCTTGTTACAAGAAGCAAGTAGGAGTGACCGTGTCAACTCTGGGAGACAAGCAGCCTTTCAGTACCAACCCCCGAGTTCCCAAACTTGAGTAATTTCTGTTTAACATTCATGTGAGATAAAGTGAGGGCGAAACAAAGGAAAAGCTCCCTCAATTATTTTAAAACATTATAGAAAAAGCCTTGGTTTCAGCTGCTCCTAAAATGTGGGCACTTAAAGCTGATCACAACAGGTGAGCTCAATCAAACGTTCATGTGTGAAATACAAGCTCAGTTGTAAGCCATTCTGAAGAACTATTATGCCAATAAAGAGCAAATGGTAATGGATTTTTTTTTCCTATAAGGCACAAATAGGGACTTTGTAATTTACTTCTTACGGGGCCTATTGAAAAAAAATCCAATGTGATCTCCTTTCGAGGTTCTCTGTTTTTAAAAATATCAATTACTTGGTTTTGTAATTAAAACATAAATTATGTATGCTTTATTCCATGTTACATTCTCTAGAATCATAAAGGTGAATAAAGCACTATTTCCATACTTTGCAAGACCCTTTATTGTTTCTGAGTGTTTGGAACTTGAGTTTTCTTTTTCTTCCCTTTGGCATTGACAATTTTTCCTGTAGTTAAAATTTTTACTTACTTTTTCTTTCTAGGAGAACCTTTAAGAATGCTGAAATTCATTTTCTCCCCATTCACCAAGACATTTTTATCTTGCCAATCAAATTCAGACTGAAATTTTACTCCTTTCTGCCTAAAACTTCAAGCACGTATGTAACTACTTTATTGGAGGATGCCCTGCTATTGTTTCCTTCATTGCCCCCAGGAGTCAAACATCTAATCCTTTTGGTTTACAAAGTATTGTTTGACTAGGATGGTGCTTTATTTTTAGTAAAGGAAAAATACTTCATAAATTAAGTAGAACAAGGAAATGAGGTGTTGTTTAGTAATATAAAGGTACGTTGTTTTTCCATGCCTGCCCTAAAGTAAGTGACATGGACATTTATATAAAGAGCTAAATTAAATGAACTCACTCCAGTCAAGGTCTGTGATGGATGGAAGAGAGAGAATTTGATCCACAGCGAGGACTAGAACCCAGTCTCCTGGCTTCAGGCTCGGTGTTCTCTCCAAGCTATGATAGTTGGTTAGTATCCACGAGTACGTACATGCTCATGAATTCTCCCCTAGACATGAATATTTTAATAATATTCTTACCAATCTGCATGTGCAGACTGATCACTCCCTCTTCTAACTCCATCAATATTCAGCTGAGTTCCTTTGTTAAGGAAGACAGGGGAGCTGGAGACCCCTCCTGGTCCAAATGGTGAAGAATAGTCCTTTATTTCTGGGGACTATTATGCATTTAGCCTTCACCAGTGGCTCAACGGTAAAAATCCATCTGCCAAGGCACGAGACATTGGTTCAATTTCTGAGTTGGGAAGATCCCCAGGAGAAGGAAATGGCAACTGAGTCTAGTATTCTTACCTGAAGGATCCCATGGACAGAGGTGCCTGGAGGGCTACAGTCCATGGGGTCACAAAAGAGTTGGGACACGACTTAGCGACTAAACAGAAACAATATACAAAACACTGTTCAAACACATGTTCTATGTAGTAATTGCATTTATAATTTCCAGAAGGTCTCTTACAACAAACTACAATGATATTCCATACCTATAGATCTTTGCTTGTCCTTTGGCATTGGCACTGGCATCACATTCAGAAAAGACCCATTCTTTTATGGAGGTCACAGATGAATAGAGACCACATTTGCTCATCATCACCTTTGTTCCTCTTCAGAATGATCGTACCTCCAATTTGGAGGGAAAAATGCACAAACCTGTCTGCTGTGATTATATCCCCCAGTTTGACACTTGTTTTGGTGCTGCTGTGGCACTCTGGGAAAGTCACTTAACCACATTCTGTATCTGTAAAATGAAGGCATCAGGCTAGGTTAAATCTGCACTGATTTTCATTCTAAAATGCCACATGACTATAGTAAGATTAGCAGTAGTTATAATTTTAGGCATACTGTTCTGTGTACTTTTCTGTCTTATCTTGAAAAAGGAGAAGCAAAACTCTGCTTATGGTTTCTTGTTGCCTAGGTAAATATCTGGCAACAAAAAGATTTCTCTTTTATATAAATAAAAAAAGTTACTTTCCTAGTATTCTTCCATTGGGCCTGGTGTTTTTAGCCTAGATAAATTTAACCCATATTTTGGCCTTGCTATTTAATGATATGCTGGAGTATCAGAAAAAAATTGTTGTCTTATCATAGAACACTAATTCTTAAAAATATTTAAGAATTTCTCCAAACATTTGCTTTTAAATTGTTATAGACCTTCATTTACTAATGTCAGACTAAAAGAATATGTAATATCATTTCTGTGAATCAGCATTTACATTATAAATATCATTGTGAAAGTTTTACATATTGAGTAAGATGCCTTCATTTTTATTAATGTATTTTATGACCCCTAAAAGTGTTTTTTTCCAGGTTAAATAATTTATATTGATCATTTTTTACATATGAAACCTGCTAGACTGTTTTATCTTTGTTCACTCATAAATAATAACCATCTTCAATTTAATAGTTGAATATTATATGTGGGGTATGCATTTATTTCATAATTATGAAAATAAAATCTAAGAAAAAATATTTATAATGTTTGATTACTGTCTGTTCACATCCAACAAAGTAATATGAGGCTGCCAAAAACCCCTCAGTCCTTGAGGAAAATCGTTGTGCCTAAGTGGACTAATTGTGTGCTTAGTTGCTCAGTTATGTCTGACTTTTGCAACACCATGAATTGTAGCCTGCCAGGCTCCCCCATCCATGGGATTCTCCAGGCAAGAACACTAGAGTTGGTTGCCATTAATTGCAGTTCACACCTAATTAGCTACTTTTATCAAATCCTGGCCGTTATCTTGCACACCAAGTTCTACTTCAGGCACTTTACAATCATTATCTAAATTAATTTTTTAAAACAGCCATCAAGGTTGCATTATCCTAATTTTAAAATAAAGACATCAGAGCTCAGTGAGTTTGCACAACTTCCCTAAGTATCTTGTCTCCAAATGGAGACTGAAATCGGTCTGCTGTCTATTAGGCTAAGCATGCTGCAGGGCAGAAGATATGCCATCCCTTTTCCACTGTCTGGTCCTTCCAGTTGTAAGGAAACATCTAGTCAACCAAAAACTCTGTGGTCAAGGGTGAAGTTGAGTGATCATCTTTCTTGATGGGCAGGACTAGTGCCTTGTCCTCCTAAGCAGAGACTTTTCTGATGGAACTTGAAATAGAACTGGAGCAGGTATGGCCAACATTGGTTTCCTCTGCTTAGCTGCAGTAGAGAACTGCCAAGGAGAGATAGTTCTGCCTAAAGGATTCTAGCCAGTGGGGATGGAGGTTGCTATGCAGAAATTGGACATTCAGAAACCCTCAACCAGAGCACAGTTTTACCCACAGAAAAATAATATCTAGAATCTCACAACAGGCCTAAGTCCTGCACCTGAACTCCTTACCTCCACCCAGCAAAGAAGCAGGGCCCCCAGATTGCGAGCTGTCACCTGCAGTTTGATTCCTTTTCCTGTGCAGAAGAGAAGCAGGTAGAAATAAGGTGAAAATGTCCTTCACTGAGAAGAGGTACTGGTAGAGATTATTTCCGTAGCAAGAAGGCCTGGCGATGGAGAACCTGTCTGGCTATTCCTGGGCAGCCACAGATGTGCTGAGCTGAGGGATGCTCTGGGTGGCTCTCTTTTTAGTCTATAGAAAGGGCTTAATATCACTGGATGATGATCTCATTCCTCTTCCTGACACTTACAATAAACGTATTGGCAGACAAGAGAAACTCAGAATAAATTTGTATAGCATACCTGCTTCTGAGGTGGTGCAGTGGTAAAGAATCTGCCTGCCAATGCAGGAGACACAGGAGACCAAGGTTCGATCCCGGGTCAGGACGATCCCCTGGAGGCAGGCATGGCAACCCACTCCAGTATTCTTGCCTGGATAATCCCATGGACAGAGGAGCCTGGCAAGCTACAATCCGTGGGGCCGCAAAGAGTTGGACACAGCTAAATGACTGAGCACACAGCGTATCTGTGTCTGTATATAGGGTTGCTGTACAGATGGAGATCAAGGAAAAAATATGCAAAAAAGCAGAATAACTGTTTATTAAATGGTTCCGGATATAGTTTAGTGGTTGAGAGGAATGCAATTAAGTTTCCAGGCTGCTTGAGTATCATTTATTTTACAGTAGCAGTAATGGCTTATCTTAGATAATGTTATTGTGCCTAGATTTTTTGAGATTAATGGAATTCAGTTCAGTCTAAGGAAAGGCTGATTTGCCCTTGCAGAAATAGCCAGCCTGGAAGCCACAATTGTCTGTGCCAGTGCATTCGTTTTTTTCTTTTGGCACCATTGAAAGTTTCCTGGGTTGCCCTGGGGAGGCAGCGTTTCTGTTAAAGCCTTAAGGTTCAAAGGGGTGGCTTTGTTTAAAACATTCCTCACTGCTGCTGCTGCTGCTAAGTCGCTTCAGTCGTATCTGACTCTGTGCGACCCGGTAGACGGCAGCCCGCTAGGCTCCGCCCTCCCTGGGATTCTCCAGGCAAGAACACTGGAGTGGGTTGCCATTTCCTTCTCCAATGCATGAAAGTGAAAAGTGAATGTGAAGTCACTGCGTCAAGTCCAACTCTCAGCGACCTCATGGACTGCAGCCCACCAGGCTCCTCCATCCATGGGATTTTCCAGGCAAGAGTACTGGAGTGGGGTGCCATTGCCTTCTCCAAAACATTCCTTAGAAGGAACTTAAAGGAAGTAACACTAACTTTGTTGATGGAAAAATGATCAAATTCAGGGTGTGGAATAAAAAGTCAAAACCAGGCAACAACATTAAATAAGGATGAACACTAAGGTTACACCTTGAGATGAATAGATGAAAGATGAGAATTAAAGAAAAGGGAAGTGAGCCTTTAATATGCAGAAAGGTAATTTGGACAAAATGAAGGGAGAAAAGATACAATGAAATGGAACAAAATAGGAAAATTTAGGAAATCTTAAGGATAAGAAGTGAACTGTCTATAAATATGACTTTAAAACAGGCTTTAGTGAAAATAAATGATAAAAATAAGATCAAGTGCCAATCTTTGAGATTTAATCTGAAGGTTACAATGGTGGTTTTTAATGTCACACATTGTTTAATGTTGTATGACGATGAATGTGTGTGCGTGTGTGTGTGTGTGTGTGAAAAATTCAAGATTCACTTGGGAAAAATACATAGTGTCAACATATTACCAACATTTTCTCATGTTTCATGGAATGAAGTTGTTATCTGGCCCAACTGAGATAATTCCTTTTTGGCACATTAATCTCTGACCCTCTCTTACTAGCAGCAGCAATCATTAAACAATCATTAGACAGCATGAGAAAGTTCTAATTAAAACCCCTAAAAATATTTAGTAGAAAAAATTTAAGATTGATGAAATGCAGAACTGTGAAAAATTCAACATTCTAATAAGCCTACAAGGAAATTTATAGGACAAGTTTATACTTTTGAAAATAGTTAGTATTGAATACTTTTACTCTGAACAGTAGTTAAGTTTATTGGCAGTTACCTGATCTCAGAGTAATTCAAAACTAAATAAACTTGTAGCATACAGAAATAGTAAATTTGTATCCAATCATAAAGAGCATTTTGCTAAGTACAACTTTTTAGAGATGTGTATAATTTGGTGGATCATTTTGTAGCCAAGTGAAGCTCACTTTTAGAGCTAATTTTTAAGATTAAGGATAGAATTTAGATAAATTTTACAGTTATCATGCAAAGTTGAAATATTTGAATTGTTTAGAGCTACATAACTTCAAAAATTACCTTGCTTAGTTGGCCACTTCATTATGCAAAGAAAAGCACACATGTATTATACTCATTCAACCATTAAATAGGAGTCCAGCAAACCATTAAAATTAATAGGTCATTCAGGTAAAGGACAGATATAGCAGGGGAAAAAAAAGTTTATGTTGATTAGCTGTCAAAGTGTTGCCTCTCTTTGGTAAGGCAAATAGAAAAGCAACTGTCTTTGGTAATTTTCTTTCCATTTTCTTCATCATAATTCATGTGTTGCTTTTTAAAATCTGCAGACTAGATTGAAATAAAACTGTTCTCACTACACTCTAAAAATGCAAGAAATAAAATATCTGATTTAAAGATAAGAAAACTCGATTTCATATTCAGTATTGTCAGCCTCCTTACTCTAGCAGCAGCATAAATTTTCGCATTGACCAGGTGCATAGGTGTTGATTTTTTGGCAGAAAAATTAGTAAAAGGTTAAGAAAGGTTATTACAGTGTGGAACCCTCTCTTCTGTTTCAATAGAATCTGAGTTCATATTTCATAGAGTATAAATTAAGCATTATTGTCTAGGAAATGATGCCAGAGTAATGCAAAGTCACCAAAAAACAAAAGGTTTTTTTTTTTGGTAATATCACATGATATTCCATCTTTTTTAAAATTAATTTTTACTGGAGTATGGTTGACTTAGAATTTTGTGTTTCTGCTCAACAGCAAAGTGAATCAGCTATGCGTGTACATATATCCAGTCTTTTTTAGATTCTTTTTCCATACAGGTCATTACAGAGCACTGAGGCCCCTGTGCTATGCAGTAGACCCTTGCTGCTGCTGCTGCTGAGTCACTTCAGTCATGTCCCACTCTGTGCGACCCCATAGACGGCAGCCCACCAGGCTCCCCCGTCCCTGGGATTCTCCAGGCAAGAACACTGGAGTGGGTTGCCATTTCCTTCTCCAATGCATGGAAGTGAAAAGTGAAAGTGAAGTCGCTCAGTCGTATCCGACTCTTAGTGACCCCATGGACTGCAGCCTACCAGGCTCCTCATCCATAGGCCCTTGCTATTTACTGTTTTATCAATAGTAATGTGTATGTGTCAATCCCAGTCTTTGGTGTTTGAGGAAATTCTTGCCTCATTGGAAATTCTTTCAATATGGTATCATTTGGTCTTATACATATTTTTTTGGGTGAGAAAAACATCCTTGCAAATGAGATACTGCTATTTTTGGTAACTGTCTTTTCTATTTTTTAATAATGGCAAAGAATTTAAGGATTCATATTTTACTGGTATTATAGAGGCTTGTAAGAAAAAGATGTTGTAAAAGTTGCTAAGTATGGAAGACCATAACAACATTAACAGTTACTACACTGGTGCATATATGCCCAGTTGCAACTCTCAATAGACTAGCAACATCAGTATTTGTGGGAGGGCACATGCATGCCAACACATACACCTGTAGACACACACACACACACACACACATCCTAGCAGCATAATGGACCAAAATGGTCTTTAATTTCCTTCAGTGTTTACAATACCATGTAAAACTATTAAAAGCATGTAGAAGTTAAGGAATGTTACTTCCCGAAAAGTGGGAAATATCAACAAAATGAATTGTTAATACTCTACCAAAGCTGCCAAAATTAACCTCTGTTTACCATGGATGAAAAGAAGCTATTTCCCAGATCTTATAAAAGTCATAGACAAATATGTGATAGGGTTGCTGCTGCTGCTAAGTCGCTTCAGTTATGTCCGACATTGTGCGGCAGCCAACCCACCAGGCTCCTCTGTCTCTGGGATTCTCCAGGCAAGAATACTGGAGTGGGTTGCCATTTCCTTCTCTGATGTGATAGGGTAGGGATAAAAAATTCACAAACTAGAGATAAAGGCAATGCATATGGGGTAACCTGAGAATCAGGTGGCCAAGGAACACAGTATTTTTCATAGATGTTAAATTTCAGAATCCAAGTTCCTTCCCTCTGGAATCACTTCTGGAAAAGACTGGCAACTCTGGTAACTTTTGGGTAACCAGTGCTGTGTTCTCACCACCCTTCCTACCTCCCCCCCAGCCCCACTTCTCTCTCCAAGTGGCATCTAAATTCCAGTGTGGCATTTGGAGGCCTAGGACTGTGTTTCAAGGCCTTTGGGGAGAGGGTCATCCGGACTGTGGTCATCCTTCACCCTTTTCTATCTTTCACATTGATATTTTGGAGCTGTTGGACTTTGCTAAGCTATTCCTGTATTTGTTGTATCCACTGATGGAGAAGGTCACATAACCCAGACCATGCCTACATACCTGTTGGAGTTCTGGGCACTTCCCTAACTCCACTGGGGATAGAAGTTCAGAAGATTAAGTCCTCTCTGTCTGGATATGTCTGGCCATATTTTATTTTAGACTGATGCTTCTCTAGTCTGCTTTTGAAGTCTTTTCCAGGAAGCTTACTGTTTCAGTCTTTACCCAGAAATCCAGGATAGGTCTTATCAACAATCAGTCACTTCTTCTCTAAAGGAAAATCCATCTATATAGGGCTTCTGTGATTCTTATGTGACCACACTAAGACTCTTTGTAGGAGAGTGGTAAGATAAGAGATGGCTTCTCAGAAACTTCTTCCATTAGCTAAGTCTCCTGCCTGCTTATACTCAATTGCCTGGTTGTATGGGTTTCCCTGGTGGCTCAGAGGTTAAAGAATCTGCCTGCAATGCAGGAGACCTGGGTTTGATCCCTGGGTCAGGAAGATCCCCTGGAGAAGGAAATGGCAACCCACTCCAGTATTCTTGCCTGGAGAATCCCATGGATGGAGGAGTCTGGTGGACTACAGCCCACGGGTCGCAAAGAGTTGGACACGACTGAGTGACTTCACTTTCACTTTCACTTTCATCAGTTATCTATTGCTGTGTAACAAATCAGACCAGGTTAGTGTTGGCATAAAACAACAACCATTTATTTGCCCATGATTCAGCAATCTGGACTGGTTTTCTGCTTGTCCTTCCTTGGGTCATTTCTGTGACTGTTGTCATCTGGAGTCTCAAGTCAGGCTGACAGACCCAGTAAAATTGTATTCACATCTCTGCTGCCTCAGTTGGGGTGCTGGAACAGCTGGGGCCTGGCTGGACTTCTGTCTCACACAGACTCCTCATCAATGATAAATGTGCCACATGACAAAGAAGCTAACCAAAAATATGTAAGTGGAGTAGCATGCCTTACCTGACCACTTAGATATCTAAAAGAATGACAACTGAAGCTTCCAGGCCAGCTTACAAAACACTTGGAAGCAATCCATCATCAAAGCAAGCCATCAAGCTAATTTAGATTCAGGAGAAGGAAAAGTGGCATCCATCCTGAATGTGAGGAGGGAATGAACCTCCTGGGGTGGGAAAAATTGACACAGACTATCCATCCCACTTCTGGCAGGATTCATCTCCTCTGAAAAGTAAAGGGGTTGTTCTGTCAGCATGAATTCTCACCTCCTCTGAGTCCTTCATGTTAATACTTTGGAGATTGAAAAAAAACTTTAACCATCACAATTTAATACATTAGCTTTAAATTTTGTTTGCTACAGGTCTTGAGGCTTATTTTAAGTCAAAAGCTGATACAAAGGCTTATTTGCATTCTCTCTCAGAGGAACGGCGCCTCCAGTTCAAGGTCTGTTCTGATAGCAAAAGGGCCATGTGAATATGTGGTGATGAGTTTTATAAACACATTTAGATAAGTTATCTGTTTATATTTTAAAATATTGCTCCACGTATATTTTTGGTGAGCTTCTTCATGATGTGACACATTTATCATTTTCCTATTCTTAGTAAAAATGTTTACCTTTTTAAAAAGGCATGTTAATTGAACATTGCTAGAATTTCACCTGTCACAGGGAGAATCACCATTGAACCTCAGATTATAAAAGAAGTTGAGTTAGGTAGTGATGCTCTCTTTAGAGAAGACTGCTGTGTTACTCCAGAGAAGGAAATGATAACTCACTCCAGTGTTCTTGCCTGGAGAATTCCATGGACAGAGGAGCCTGGCGGGCTACATCCATGAGGTCACAAAGAGTTGGACACAACTGAGCAACTGAGCATGCATTCAGAAGACAGTCCATGAGGTGGCAATGCCTTGATTGGTAACCGGGGTCTCAGTGTCTAATCATCTGTGTTGTTCGTTTTCAGATGCAATTTTGTTACAATACCTAAAGTCAAACATTTTCCCATAATCTGAGGTTTCAATGATGGGTTGCCATTTCCTTCCCCAGGGGATCTTACCAGCCCAGGGATTGAACCTGTGTCTCCTGCAAGTCTTGCATTGCAAGCAAATTCTTTACCACTGAGCCACCTGGGAAGCCCTTTAATGTTACATATGTGATTCATATTACATTTCTGCAGAATAGCACTGGAGTAGACTCTTCAAGTTGAAACTTCAGCACCATTTGTTTGTCCTGGATATAAACTATTACTTAACAATTGAAATCTCACCTTTTGTTTTCTTCTCTTAAGGACATACATTATATTTTATTCTCTTAAGGACATACATTATATCAGTTCAGTTCAGTTGCTCAGTTGTGTCCTACTCTTTGCGACCCCATGAATCGCAGCACACCAGGCCTCCCTGTCCATCACCAACTCCCGGAGTTCACTCAGACTCACGTCCATTGAGTCCGTGATGCCATCCAGCCATCTCATCCTCAGTCGTCCCCTTCTCCTCCTGTCCCCAATCCCTCCCAGCATCAGGGTCTTTTCCAGTGAGTCAACTCTTCACATGAGATGGCCAAAGTACTGGAGCTTCAGCTTTAGCATCTTTCCTTCCAAAGAAATCCCAGGGTTGATCTCCTTCAGAATGGACTGGTTGGATCTCCTTGCAGTCCAAGGGACTCTCAAGAGTTTTCTCCAACACCCCAGTTCAAAAGCATCAATTCTTCGGTGCTCAGCCTTCTTCACAGCCCAACTCTCACATCCATACATGACCACAGGAAAAACCATAGCCTTGACTAGACGGACCTTAGTCGGCACGTTATATTACATGCATACATGTGTATTAGATTTACAATATTAGCAATAATTTATTGAGACCCTACTTCATTTTATTTTAATTTTCAGAACATGCTTTATATTAAGTCCTCCATGTTTAGTGGTACTTACTCTGTCTGTCTGCAAGAAACTGAATTAAATGAGTTTACACTTTATTCCCAAAACAAGTCCTTCATTTACTTTGCCCCCATGACCTTTCTTGTGTTGATTACCATCAGGAAAATGTCCCCATGAACCACACAAACTTCCTGATGTAACTTTGTTTCCTGGGCACCAGGTTAGAATGACTTCATTTGGAATTTTCTATGCTCATTGATGGTGATTCTGAAACCACTATAATCTCAGCTTATCATTCAGGGAGAGAGGGTGGAGCCCTTGAACAGGCAATAATATATATAGTTTCTAGCAATCTGATGACGTGTACCACAGATGCCCATAATATATTATGTTGAGTATTGGAATATTTGGGGTATTTTGGGATGTGTTCTGGAGGATTCATCTTAAAACTCCCAGCTCAGAAATAGTATTTCCTTTATCAGTGGTGTCCTTCACAATCTTTCCGATTTTAGTGTTTCATGCAGATACCATTGCCTTTGTTGCTCTAAAGATACTGATCCTTGCTACCCTCCTGACATTTCATTAGAGGAGAAGATAAAATTCAGCATCCCATCTATGCCTTTAATTACCTAGTTCCTTAAAAAAAAAAAAAAAAAAAAACCTCCAAAGCTTCTACAATTCACGTTTGGTTGTTTTGCAGAGTGAGAGTATGATGGTATTGAGTTATTTTGTTTAAATGAAAGCGTTTCTGTCTTAAAGTATGTACTTCTTCTTCCTCAGGAGCACAACCTACTCCACAGGCAATAACTCATTTAGACCTCCAAATTCTGTGGAGGGTTGGAGGTGATGAGTAGTATATCCAATTTACAGGGACAACAATTGAAATAGAGTGATGTGGCAAATTGCTCCGAGTCACAAGAGCACAGCTATCTTGGATCTCAGACTGGAACTAGGTCTCTTGACTCCCAATTAGCTCTCCATCCACTCAATCACAGTACCAGTCCCCTCCCTCCTTGGAAAATGGATGATAAAGTTTATATAAAGCAAACTCTCAGCACCTATGGTTATAGTGGACAAAACCTGGTTATTGTCCCGTCCTCGGTCTCTAGTCTGTTATGGGGTGTCTGCCAGCATCCTTCAGCTCAGCCTTCTCATTGATGCTACGGCAGAGGCAGAAGGCAGAAAGGAAGATAGCCATGGAAGCAAAAGGATCTTCTGTGTGGGAAACACACAACCTTGGAAGTGTTGGGAAACAGACTAATAGTTGTTGAGTGAGATGGTGAGGAGTTTACTGCCCTCTATTTGTGCAGATGGATGTAAATTGAAATGACATTCCATCCTTATCACCTTTTCCCATATATAAACCTCCACATTAAGTAAACATAAGGGCAGCTCTAAACCACAACATCAACATAAGCAAGCAACATCTGAGTCCAGAGGTTTCTCTGTTCTGCAAGGTCACTGCCCTTCCCAACCACAGGCAGATTTCGTGTGAGATATTGAATGTCTGATACCAATGGCATGACACAACTGAAGGTAGAAGATAGTAATTTAAAGATTTCCAGATAAGAAGGGTAACAATTAAAGTGAATATATCACAAGGTTCAATAGAAAGGTTATTTCAAATTCTTCAGTCTCATGTAAGTAGTAATTTGCTCCTGGCACCTTGGAGAAATAAGCTGAAGCATGTTCGCTATTAGCAGAAAGAACTGTCACTGTGCTGTTTTATTTATCATTATCTTCATTTTGATTTCTCAGCAGTTTCTAATCTCAGAATTGGTTGTGCTATTTAATATAAGAAATTATAGTCACAGGAATTTCCTGGCGGTCCAGTGGTTAGGACTCCATTTTCTCACTGCTGAGGGCCCAGGTTCAATCCCTGGTCAAGGCTCATATAATATGAGCCACATGGTGTAATCTTAAAAAAATTATAGACACAATTTATTTGGGATAAAGCTACTCCAGTTTTTGTTCCTATTGCTTGGAGGTGTTTAATTTTTTTCAGAAGATAAGATGAGCTCATTACATGAAATTACAGAGCTTACCTGGTGGTTCAGACAATAGGGAATCTGCCTGTCATGCAGGAGACTGGGTTCAATTCCTGTGCAGGAAGATTCCCTGGAGAAGGAAATGGCAACCCACTCTGGTATTCGTGCCTAGGAAATCCCATGCACAGAAGAGGTTCATGGGGTCGCAAAGAGTTGGACATGACTGGTGACTAAACACTTCCCACTTTTTTCACTTTTCATTACATGAAATATGTATTTATTTCTGAGATTTATTCAGGCAGGTGATAATTATATTAAAAAAGGAGAGTGGAGAGTGTGCTAAACCTGAAAAAAACTGTAAATGACTTATGTAATCATTGAAAGGGGCTTCCTTTAAGAGTCTGGAGACTGACAGATTGCCAGTGGATGATAGAAGAGGAAGAGGGATAATAAATAAGGCAAGCTCCTAAACAGCCAGGAGAGGCTGGGACCCCAAGCAGAAGTAGACAAGCAAGATTCCTTGTGCTCATGCAGAGTGAAGGGAAAAAAAAAAAACAAAAAACTGAGGTCCCACTGAAGCCTAGTGAGTTGAGAGCCTTCCTTTATGGTAGATGCTATAATTTTAATAAATTGGCTTCTCCCTGGAGAATGACTGGAAGTAGTTACTGTAGATACAGAGAAAGCATGGACCAGAGGCAAACAATAAAGAACCCAGAGAATGGTGGAGTCCCCATAAAGAGATGGAACAGGACTCCATGGTCAGCAGAGCTGTGGGCTTCCCGTCAGGCAGGAGGAGGGCCAGAGATGGAGAAGACTGAGCAATCTGTCCAGAGACGGTGTGTGGGACCGCCACGTCAGGTGGGCCATTCCGCAGTCCCTGAAATTACCCAGATTATGGCAACCCCTGGGTAGAATGGAAGGCTGGGGACCAATTGCAGCGTCGTCAGTAAATGATGGAAAAGACAGGCGAGTAGACATCAGAGATGAGAATAGTGATACAGCCATGTGGCCTAATGGCATGCAAACTCACACAAGTTAAGTATTCAGACAAGATCAGATCATTAACCAACAAAAACTGACTAAGCTAACAGCTGTAATAAACCTGGCTTTATGTTTTCTTGATTGTAAATATTTATCTTTAGTCTACTTCCCCTTGTATAAGCTTAAGTGTATGAAAGAAATATCAGTGGAATATATCTCAGTGTATAACAGTTTGCTCATAATGTAATGTAGAAAGGGGATCTAAGCTTTCATTATTTGCACAGATCCAAAATTAAAATGTTGAAAAGTATAGATTAAGGAACGTAAGCACCAATAGTATTTCTGTTTATGCACCATTTATACAATACATTATTTTACACATGTACCCTGAATGTTTTAGTGGAATCCACATTTCATTATTTATCTGAAGTCCTTTGTGAAATGCAAAAGTGAATCAATATTAAAAATTATGTGGATTACTCTCTTTAATAACCCTATGATATTATCTTTGTAAATATAGCATCACATAGGTTATCTCTTTTCACTTATTTAGGGAAGTAAATGAAGAAAAAATTATGGACATTTCCTACATTTTCAATTATGATTAATTAATTTTTATAGCTGCTAGACCAGCAATAGAATAACTTCAAGTTTATAAATCTGCAGGGTCAGTATATTCAACAAAAGTTTTACAGGAGTTCAAGAAATACTTACATTCCAGTGAACTCAAGTTCTTGCATCTTTGGAGGACCATATTTACATTTTTGCCTCACTAATTTTTATAATGTGAAAATATTTTGCATTAATAAGGACTTTTATTAATGCAAAGCAGATTTCTGCTATATACACCTTTTATAAGAATGTGCTTTATAACACATTCAATGTTAAGAAAATTGGTAGGTGGAAGAAAATGTGAATAAATTATTCCCATACAAACAAGAACATTTTTGGTTTTCAAAAGCTGGTCATTTGGAGATCACAGGTATAGGTGAGAGAAAAACAAACTCAGTAAGTTACAGCTACAAAAGGGAAAGGACACAAAAATTAATTTTATATGTATCGCATACTGATAACTTGTACTTGGGCATCATTAATATGGAATCAGTTTGCAATTTAAATAAAGAAATTACAAATAGTAAAGTCTAAGAGCCAACTATCAATTTTATCCTACTCCATCCTATCAATGAACACTTGATCAATGCCTGCTTTGCCAGGGATTGTGCAAATGCTGGCGATATAAGCAAGTGCAGCCCTAGCTGTGAGCTACAAGTGGGTGACTTCTATTCCCCAACATATACACATAGATATTTCAGCAAATTTGGTTTACAAAACTGGTTAGGAAGAAAAGAATCAAATTATTTTATTAGTATGCTTGAAAGATGGGCAAAAATGATTAAAAACACATTCCCCCAAGTGTAGGTTATCTGGATTAATTGTTTACAGAGACTCAAATCTTAGTTTTGATCTTATTTTGAAATAATCATAATTTCTCTCCTTGATATGCCTTCATGCACAGCACCTTGTACATACTAGGATTTCTGTGAATATTTTTAAAAGAATTGAAGAAAATGTAATGAATGGGCAAATGCTATATATTTCTATTCTAAAATTTTTATCTTAGAGAAATACATGTGTTATATAAAAAGAAGATGGTAAAAATACCTAAATAAAGCAAAAGAAAGAAGGAAAAATAACTTCTGGAAACCCTGCCTGAAAAGAATGAGTGGCCTGACAGACCACACCACTTTTTTTTTTTTTTTTAATGTAGGTGAGTCTATCTGAATTACATTCTGTCCAAACAAAAGAGGAAAAATAATACTGAGTCCTTTCTATGGAGGCAAAATATAAAAATTGGACTAATTCATAATTGAAAAAGTGTGCTTCTGAGCTTTGTGTAAAGAAGTTTGAAAAAATATGTAAAGGAAGATTTCCTTTGACTAGTCATTCATCTCTCTCACTAGCACTTGAGGCTTTATATCATTCATTCAGGGAAGTGAGTCTTGTATATTCTGAGTCTTGACCATAAAACGATGCACATTTATAAGAACTTCCCTCCCCTCACTCACCACTAAACTTGCCTACCCTTAACCATTTATAGAAGCTATCAATGCCAGTAAGGGAAAGAATGTCACAAGTCATAGTCTTATGTATCTTAACTACAGAATTGATACGCTATCGCTTATGCCTTATTCTGTTGGATAGAGCAAATCACTAGTCTAGCCTACAGGTAAGGGGAGGAGATTATACAAAGATATGAGAGCCAGGACGCTGGGCTTTTGGTGGGCCATCTGAGTCTGACTGCCACAATTCATCATTTTTTAAAAAACTTTATATATTGGAGAATAGCCAGTTAGCAATGTTATTATAGTTTCAGGTGGACAGCAAAGGGTCTCAGCCATACATATACATAATCCATTCTCCTCCAACCCCCCTGCCATCCAGGCTGCCACATAACATGAAGGAGAGTTCCCTGTGCTATACAAAAGGTCCTTGTGGGTTATCTATTTTAAACATAGCAGTGTGTACATAACCATCCCAACCTCCCTAGCTATCCCTTCCCCCCATCAACCATAAGTTTGTTCTCTGTCAGTCGCTTTCTACTTTGTAAATAATTTCATTTGTATCATTTCTTTTTAGATTCTGCGTATAAGGGATACTGTTCATCATTTTTGTTTGGTCACAGGAGTGTAAGAATCATACAACCTCTTTTCCTTCTCTCCTAAAGCTGCTCTCAAATCTTTGCTGTGGCTTTCTTTGGGTATTATACATGGTGTATAGGTCTGCTATGGCCTCAGTTATTTCACTCAGTCAGTTTTATTTCTCTGGCCAGGTAGTCTACTGTTTTTCCCATCTTGGGTTTAATTACCACATGGCTGCTTCCAGACCATATTTGCTTGTTCCCTAATAGCTCTAAAAGTATGATATAGATCAATTCACTAATATGTATTTGACTCGGCCAACAAAGGTGCGTGTAGTCAAAGCTATGGTTTTTCCAGTAGTCCTATATGGATGTGACCATGAAGAAGCCTGAGTGCTGAAGAATTGATGCCTTCGAACTGCAGTGTTGGAGAAGAATGTTGAGTGTCCTTGGAAATCAAACCAGTCAATCCTAAAGGAAATCAATCCTGAATATTCCCTGGAAGGACTGAAGGCTGAAGCTCCAATACTTTGGCCACCTGATATGAAGAGCCAACTCGTTGGAAAAGACCCTGATGCTGGGAAAGATGAAGGCAGGAGGAGAAGGGGACAACAATGGACAAGTTGGTTGGATCCCATCACTGACTCAATGGACATGAGTTTAAGCAAGCTCTGGGAGATGGTAAAGGACAAGGAGGCCTGGCATGCTGCAGTCCATGGGGTTGCAAAGAGATGGACATGACTGAGTGGCTGAATAACAACAACAAAACATGCTAATATTTTATTAACATGTTTTAGCCAAATTATCATGTTTTAGTCAAATACATATTAGTGACCTGATCTATATTATACTTTAGAACAATGAGGAATAAGCAAATATGGTATAGAAGCATTTTTCTTGATGAAGCTTTCTTCCTTTACAAGCTCACTAATTTATCCCTTCTCTTAACTAACAAAGTATGAATAATTTACACCATGCAAGTTATTACTTGACTATAAATTATTTTGAACCAGTATCCAATTGTTCGAAATTTATGAGTCTCCTTTCTCCAATAAGTTCTTCGATCAATATTGCTCACTACAGTATAACCAAGGATAATTTATCTTAGTCACCACAAATGTTTAATGAAATATTGTTCCAGCATCTTTCTTAGGGAAATAAGGCTTATATTTAATCTCTCTTCTCAGTACTAACACATAGCTAACTACATGCAACATATTCATTAAATGTTTGTTGATATGGGCAACTAGTAAATATTTAAGGCATGTAAATAATTTTGTTGAATACATTTTCAGCGTCTTAAAACAAGAAAGGCTGAGCCTCACTAGAATTAGTGTCTGCTGTAATATATGAGCTGTTTGGTCTCTTAGGAGGAACTCTCTGTAAATTTAAGAAATATATAAAATTTATATGATATCCAACATTTGTTTTCAAAACACAGGAAAATCAGATTGTAAGTTGCACAAGATATAAAGCATAAGGCTAAAACTTTGCTGTAAAAAAATAAGTAGGATGCTAATCACTCTTACTTTAAATTTTTTATGTCTTTTTAAAACCATTTTTAAAATTGTGTGCTTAGTTGCTCAGTCATGTCCAACTCTTTGTGACCCATGCACTGTAGCCCGCCAGGTTCTTTTGTCTGTGGGGATTCTCCAGGCAAGAATACTGGAGTGGGTTGCCCCTTCTCCAGGGGATCTTCCAACTCAGGGATTGAACCCAGGTCTCCCACATAGCAGGCAAATTCTTTACCATTTTAGCCACCAGGTAAGCAATTTTCTTAAAAAAAAAATTGAAGTATAGTTAATTTACAATGTTGTATTAATTTCAGATGTACAGCAAAGTGATTCAGTTATACACACACAAACAAACATATATTCTTTTTCAGAATCTTTTCCATTATAAGTTATTATAAGATACTGAGTGTAGAATTTCATTGAATCTTTAGATTGCTTTGGGAAGTATGTACATTTTTACAATATTCTTTCAATCTATGAACATGAATTATCTTTCCATTTATTTGTTCTTATCACTTGTAATTCTATTTTTTTCTTTTAGCTATAGAAGGTTTTATTTTTATCTTATTTCACATCACTGTTAAATAGTGTCAGCTATCAATCTTGGATTTGTTCTTTAGTTTTGGCTTGAGTTTTATATTCTGTAGGTTTTCTACTTTCAGTTCAGTTCAGTTCTGTCGCTCAGTCATGTCTGACTCTTTGCGACCCCATGAACCATAGCACGCCAAGCCTCCCTGTCCATCACCAACTCCTGGAGCTTGCTCAGACTTATGTCCATTGAGGCAGTGATGGCATCCAACAAGCATTGGATCCTCTGTCATCCCCTTCTACTCTGGCCCTCAATCTTTTCCAGCATCAGGGTCTTTTCCAATGAGTCAGTTCTTCGCACCAGGTGACCAAAGTATTGGAATTTCAGCTTCAGCATCAGTCCTTTCAATATTCAGAATACTCAGCACTGATTTACTTTAGGATTGGCTGGTTTCATCTCCTTGCAGTCCAAGGGACTCTCAAGAGTCTTCTACAATACTACAGTTCTAAAGCATCGATTCTTTGGCTCTTTCTACTTTAATGGATTGTAAATATTTATTTTATAATTGGCATTTCAAACATTTCTTTGTTATTCTTATATATTTTTTAGATTTGGGGGATTAAATTTTTTAAAACTTAATTTACCTTTGATTGAAATTGTATTGAAATGTTAAGCTAACTTTGGCAGAATTGGCCTATTTGTAATAGTCTGTCTTTTTATTTACAGGGTTGTATCTATATTCTATTCAACTCTTCTTTAAAGTCTTATTAAAGACTTGTAGTTTTTTAAATGTAAAGCAAGCATATTTCTTTATAGTAATTTTTAATATTTTATATTTTTATTATTCTTGGGAATCAGATCTTTCTTCTAATAATACTTTCACAGGAAGTGCCACTGATTATTGTGCATCCATCTTTTACATGACATTTTACTGAATCATCATATTAATGGGAACAGTTTCTCAGTCAGTTGTCATTTTTTTTAACTTTAAAACGTAATGCTTTATTTCATTGTACTTACAGTCAGTAGTCTTGACTTCACATTCTAGCTTTTCCTTGAAAGAAACTCGATCTCTTATTTCTGTTACTTGCCTTATAACACTAGCTGTCTCTGGGGTCGCACAGAGTCGGACACGACTGAAGCAACTTAGCAGCAGCAGCAGCAGAATTTCCAAAAAAAAGTGATAAATAGTTATGACAACAGTGACCCTCCAAGTTGTGTTCTTAATTTTAATGAGAAAACCTGCTAATATTTCACAAATTGTTGGGTACCGTTCTTAGAGTTCTGAGTCAGTGGGTATGGTTTATATGGAAAAGTTTCAAAAAGGAGCTCCATAATGTAGACATGGAAAATCTTTTGGATTGATCAAAAACCAAATTATAAATCTTGACAGTTGTCAAAAGAATTACATTTTGACAATTCAAAGGCAAGAAAAATGAGGCATTTTGACAGCTGTATTAAAGATTAAAGATGTATTTAACATTTGGAATTAGAATTTACCAAGTGGCTATGTTCCAGGTTCATGGAAATTGATGAGCAGTTAGCTCCATTCAAAGGATTTTGTGAATTTCATATGCATTTCAAAATCTTCAAAACCAGGAAAATAAGCATGAAAAAAGATTTTGTTTTCCACTGGAAAAAAGAGTTTTTATATTTGAATTAATATATGTTTTATTAAAGGTGATTGGAGATTTTTTTCATTCTTTCTTTAAAAAATTATTCATACAAAGGTTTTAAATATAAAAAAATTAAAATGCCCATGACTATCTTTCCTCCTTATACTGAGAGTTAAGTAAGCTGTGAAACATACATATCATTCAGCTGTGAGTGAGGATGTAGCTATCTCTTAGTTTTAAGTGTATGAGAGTTTTTCATAAGTAGAGTCTAAGTGTCTATGTGATGGGTGGAGCAGGAGGAGGCTTTAACCCCTACAGGTTTAATCTTGGGGAAAGCAGTCTATTTGGAGAAGACCACACACCATCTGCCTGGGGGTGGAGTTCATTTTCCTATATCAGCTGAAAAGGCTGTGAGAGAATTTGGCTCTCAAGAGAAGTCCTGCTCTCTCTCTCTCTGCACATGCCTAGGGGTGTGAATCTACTCTCCATGGGGAACTAGATTGCATTCCCTTATCATTTAGTAGCAAGTGTGTGTTGGATGCTTGCAGTATGCTTCATATTTACATAATATAATCCTTGTAAGAATCCCATGACATAAGTACCAATGTTCCATTTTTGTATAAGGGGAAAACTGACATACAGATTAATTGAATAGTGTAAAGCTATGAAGTCATGTAATTAGTATGTGGTAAACTGAGGTTCTACTTCTGCTTTATTGACTACACCGAAGGCTTTCACTGTGTGGAGCACAACAAATTGTGGGAAATTCTTAAAGAGACGGGAATATCAGACCACCTGGCCTGCCTCCTGAGAAATCTGTATGCAGGTCAGGAAGCAACAGAACTGGACATGGAACAACAAGACTGGTTCCAAATCAGGAAGGGCGTATATCAAGGCTGTATATTGTCACCCTGCTTATTTAACTTATATGCAGAGTACATCATGAGAAATGTCGGGCTGGGTGAAGCACAAGCTAGAATCAAGATTGCCAGGAGAAATATCAATAACCTCAGATAGCAGATGACACCACCCTTGTGGCAGAAAGCGAAGAGGAACTAAAGAGCCTCTTGATGAAAGTAAAAGAGGAGAGTGAAAAGTTGGCTTAAAACTCAACATTCAAAAAGCTAAAATTATAGCATCTGGTCCCATGACTTCATGGTAAATAGATGGGGAAACAGTGGAAACAGTGACCGACTTCATTTTGGGGGCCTCCAAAATTACTGAAGATGGTGACTGCAGCCATGAAATAAAAAGACACTTGCTCCTTGGAAGAAAAGTTATGCAATGGCACCCCACTCCAGTACTCTTGCCTGGAAAATCCCATGGGTGGAGGAGCCTGGTAGGCTGCAGTCCATGGGGTTGCTAGGAGTCCAACACGACTGAGCGACTTCACTTTCACTTCTCACTTTCATGCATTGGAGAAGGAAATGGCAACCCACTCAAGTGTTCTTGCCTGGAGAATCCCAGGGACGGGGGAGCCTGGTGGGCTACCATCTATGGTGTCGCACAGAGTCGGACACGACTGAAGCGACTTAGCGGCAGCAGCAGCAGACAGCATACTAAAAAGCAGAGACATTACTTTGCCGACAAAGGTCCATCTAGTCAAAGCTGTGGTTTTTCCAGTAGTCATGTATGGATGTGAGAGTTGAACTATAAAGAAAGCTGAGCAGCAAAGAATTGGTGCTTTTGAACTGTGGTGTTGGAGAAGACTCTTGAGAGTCCCTTGGACTGCAAGGAGATGAAACCAGTCAATCGTAAAGGAAATCAGTCCTGATTATTCATTTGGAAGGACTGATGCTGAAGCTGAAACTCCAATACTTTGGCCACCTGATGTGAAGAACTGACTCATTGGAAAACACCCTGATGCTGGGCAAGACTGAAGGCAGAAGGAGAAGGGGATGAGGTGGTTGGATGGTATCACCACCTTTATGGACATGAGTTTTAGAGTTCATGATAGACAGGGAAGCCTGACATGCTGCAGCCCATGGGGTCGCAAAGAGTCGGACACAGCTGAGCAACTGAAAAGAACTGAACTGAACTGAGGTACAAGTTCAAGCTTCTAGAACTCTAACTTCACTGTCACACAGAATGGTGCAGAAATAGGTAATGATGGCTATGAGTCTGCCTTAAGGTCTGTTGTTGCAGCCGTGATTTCATAGCCAAAGGTATTGATATTTGGCTAGTCAAAGAGGACGATAAGTTCCTTATCATAGTTTTTACAGATAACATTTAGATAATGAAACTAATAAAGATCTCTAGAAACCTAAGGTATGTAAGTTATTTTGTTTTAGGGCAAAATGTCATAAAATTACATATTTTGTTTGCTTTGAATGTTGAATAAGATACACCATTAAATATTTAAATAAATGTTTTTTTAATGATGATAATTCCTTCTCAAGTTTGTGCTGTCTTTCTCAGCAGAAAAATGTGGTTTGAATAAACAATACTTTATTTTTAAGATTATGAGTCTTTCCCTTCATGTGACCATGAAACATGATGACAAAATTGAAATGTGAAAACTATTCTGAATGCAAGGACAAGCACATGCGGTGCCTAGTAACTGAGAATTTAAGGGCAAAATATCAGCTATCCAGATTTGGTTGACACTCTCATGGAGCCTTACCTTTTTAACTTGATTTTGAATGCCCTACTTTGGTGACTTAAAAAAATTAAAAATCATGAATGACAACCACATGGCAACTGTCCCATCTCTCCTGTCTTGCACTCCTGGGAGACATTGCTAATCAACTACATACTCTTTCTCATTGAAAAAGGACATTATCTCAGAAATTTTCCAACACAAGTCTTGAGGCCACACCAACAGGAGTTAATATAAGTGTTCAACTTATTTTCCATCTCTGACATGGGCAGTACCATCTCTACCACAGCTTTGCATATTCTCCAAAAACTTACTTGCATCATTATGATAAATCATCAAGAGCACTGAAGCAGATTGGAAATGTCAGGTCAATATCTGATCAAGTAAGCTCTGAAACACACAGTGAAAATGAAAATCTTGTCCATTTAGAGGGACAGTGATGAGAACACTGAGTCTACTACTGGAGACATACATTGACTTAATTATACCAGTTTCAGGTTTAATGAATATAAAATGTATGCTTAAAAATTTTAAACATGGATATTTTTTAAATTAATTTTTAGTTTTTAGTTTGTTTTGCTTTACAAGCTGTATTCGTTTTGCTATACATTGACATGAATCAGCCACAAATGTACATGAACTCCCAATCCCGACCCCC